>CM029391.1:17249357-17339357 GCA_017165825.1 Hepsetus odoe
GAAATAAACAGCAAATCACTGGGGTACAATTACTTCTGCCGCCCACAGATACTGTAATCGATGTCTTCAACAACTAATTGAGGAGGTTTAATATAATATAACATAACGAATTATCCCGTTTGTTTCCCTGGGTTCTCTTCAGCTAATTTAAGCGGGCTTGTATGAAAATCGGATGATCTTTAAAGTCATATTTATGCAGAAATCTAGAATATTCCATCGAGCACCGCTGTGTGTGGTGTGTGTGCATTAACACGCACATTGCTGTGTGTTTGTACGACCGTGTGTGTGTTAAAAAAGTTTCAAATCTGCAGGTTTATTTATTTAGTTGAATGAATTTATTCTCAAGGCTGCATCTGACGTTAATCTAAAGTTTACAGTTTTATAAGGAATCCTCGGTCATCTGGGATTTTTATGCATTTCTGTAGTCGTCTGTTTCCTCCCCTCACCCTCGAATCTGCAGCTGAACACACAAAGGCGTGGAGAAGTGCTCCATCACCCTTTTCTCTTTAAATCTTCCCAAAGTTCAAAAACTTCATGCAGCCACAGCCTTCATCTTTGTCATTTCCCCACACGAAAGATTTACTCCAGCCCATAAAATGAGGGACATCTGGGAAGCCTCGTGAGTCAGTTTATTGGCTTAAACTTAATCTTTACTTTATTTGATTAAAGTGAATTTGAAATTCATCACACAGACTCTTCCTGCTGACAAACTGACTGCTGTTGTTACACTGTACGTCCACCAGATGGCAGTGCTTCAGCTCTTTCTGCTACAGGGTGTGGGGTTTTGACTCAGAATCATAAAATCTATTGGAAAGGAAATGATAATTCATTCATTCATGATTAAAATAATGTCAAAATCAGAATATGTTATGTAACCAGGATTTCCTAAGTCCTGACTTGATTGCTCTGGATATAAAAGATTACATTTCCATTACCCCCATTTCCATGATGGATAAGCGGAGGAGAATGGATGGATGGATGGATAAAGAGCCCATAATCTATACATTTTATTTTGTGATGCATGTCCATCTTCTTTTACTGTCCTTGTCATTGTGTCTTTAAGATGTATGCAAATAATCTAGGTTCTGATTGTCTGGCCCAGGCTATGACTCATTTTTTTAAAAAGCTTCAGAGCAGAACTACTATTTACAGGAGGGTTACTAGACATCATGAACAAAGATAATAACAAAATCACCCATTTCCATTTCTCACCATGGAAACAGCAATAAAATCAAACAAACTAAATATTAAAATTGAGAAAATCATTGATATGTTGATCTTAGCTTATCTCTGAGTGACAGTTGGTCAGAATATACTTTTTGGTCACTTGAAATGTGAGAAATAGTGAAAGTGACTACCCTTGTCAATGTGAAACGCAGCACAGCACAACACAACACAACAAAACTCAACCTCTGCGTTTCACCCATACAATAAATACCTGCAGGAGAGCAGACAGAAGTTATTGAAAGCTCCTGGGGAGCAGTGATAAGGACGGTACCTTGCTCAAGGATGTCTCAGGGCAACCTACTGGTGAGGGAATCAAACCCACAACTTCTTCTGTTCCGGTGCAACTCCCTCACCACTAGGCCACCGCCACCCCACTTCTGTGTTTAACCCATGCATGAAAGCACACGGGGAGCAGTGACGGAAACAGTAATATATATAATAAGGAAGAATTTCTATATAAAGAGAAAAGTAGAATATACTAAAAATAAAGTAATCATAGTAAAGGAAGAGATTTAGATTGTAATATAATTTTGGCCTCCTGCTTGGATGAAACTTCTCATCACAGAAAGTGTGTTTGCCTTTACTCTTATTTGGAATCATTTTGGTCTGAAATCAAACATTAAGCAACCTACTGGTAAGGCTTGAACTCAATCTTCTGTCTCTAGGGCCAACTCTTTACTAATTGGTTGTTGAGTAGAGTCCCAGCTTATCTTCCTTTACTATAATTACTTTGATTTTAGTATATTCTACTTTTCTTTATATAGACATTTCTTCCCTTATTATATATTAATGAGAGTATGAGAGAGAAAGAGAGTGAGACAGTGAGAGAGAAACTCAGAGAGAGAGCGAGAGAGAGAGACAGTGAGCGAGAGAGAGAGAGAGAGAGAGAGAGAGAGAGACAGTGGAGAGAGAGAGAGAGAGAGACAGTGAGAGAGAGAGACAGAGTGAGACAGTGAGAGAGACCGAGAGTGAGACAGTGAGAGAGAGAGAGAGACACAGAGAGAGAGAGAGAGAGAGAGACAGTGAGAGAGAGAGACAGGAGAGAGAGAGTGGGGAGAGAGAGAGTAGGAGACAGTGAGAGAGTGGGAGAGAGAGAGAGAGAGAGAGAGACAGGTGAGAGGAGAGAGAGAGAAAGGAGAGAGAGAGAGAGAGAGATGCGAGAGAGAGAGAGACAGTGGAGGAGAGAGAGAGAGAGAGATGAGAGTAGTAGAGACAGTGAGAGAGATGAGAGAGAGAGAGGAGAGAGAGAGAGACAATGAGAGAGAGAGAGACAGAGTGAGACAGTGAGAGAGAGAGAGAGAGACAGAGAGCGAGACAGTGAGAGACACAGAGAGAGAGAGAGAGAGAATGATGCAGACAGTGAGAGAGAGAGAGACAGAGAGAGAGACAGTGAGAGAGAGAGACGCAGACAGAGAGAGAGACAGAGAGAGAGAGTGAAAATCTAAGGGTGGTGGTGGTCTAGTGGTGGTACTTGCCTACAGACCTTCGGGATCAAGAGTCCCTGGTTCAATCCCACCTTCAGCACTACCACCACTGAGATCCTGAGCAAAACCCTGAACCCTGAGTGTCTCCAGGGGACTGTCCCTAATGTACATGGTCGCTCTGGATAAGAGTGTCTGCTAAATGCCGTAAATGTAAATGTATTGGGTTATAATAAATTTATAGTAACAGTTCTCACTCTCTCTCTCCCACTTATAGGGTAGATTAGCACATTAAACACATTTTATAATGAACGGGGTATTTTCCTATAGAATAAAAATACAAGTTGGTTTCTGTGACATTTGCTGGCTTTAGATTGTGGTTTTAATATTTAGTTTTATATTGTGGATACACACACATTACATATTATATATATTTTTTAATGTTATTCTTGTTTCACCATTAAATGTCATTTTAATGATTTTTTAAATTCTGTTTCTCTCATTTGTGTTAGAACTTTATTAGGGAACACGTTTAGCACCAGCTGATGAAACTCTATTTAGTAATGACGCGGCAAGCCCCGTCGCAGTGCTTCCTGGGTAATGTAGTTTGTACACTGGAGCGATCCCGTCGAAGGGCGTGGATTGCTTGACTGTAAGAACTACAAATTGCCGGCCGAGGCATGGGCTGATGAAAGAGGGAGATTCATGTGGGCGTGTGTGTGTGAGTGTGTAATGCTGGTGGGACTGGAGGTTCGTTTCAACAGACAGGTCTAACGTTGGGCTCGTTTCTCCTCCCGCGCTCCTTCATGCTCAGACTCCAGTCTCTCGCCTCCCGCATGGCCGGGGCTCTGGACCCTCTGCAGGCTCTGTCCGCCCCGAACCGAGCCGGACTGAGGGTCTCCCCCGCCGCCGTGGTGAAGGGGAAAGGCAGGGAAAAGATCCTTACCATGGAGAGCCTCAACTCGCAGGTGAAGGCGGTGGAGTACGCGATCCGAGGACCCATCGTCATCAAAGCTGCAGAGATCGAGAGGAGCTTACAAGAGGTACTGACCTGCACCCATCCCTCTCACACACCTGCACCCATCCCTCTCACTCACCTGCACCCATCCCTCTCACACACACCCAATCGAACCTCCACCCACCTGCACCCATCTCTCACTCACTCCACCCATCCCTCTCACACCTGCACCCATCCCTCTCTCACACCTGCACCCATCCCTCTCACTCACCTGCACCCATCCCTCTCACACCTGCACCCATCCCTCTCACACCTGCACCCATCCCTCTCTCACACCTGCACCCATCCCTCTCACACACCTGCACCCATCCCTCTCACACCTGCACCCATCCCTCTCACCTGTCCCCTCCTGATGGACAACAACTTTTTTTTTTGCCTTCAGTCATCTAACTTTCCCTGGGACGTTCCCTGTGGTGGTCTAGTGTTGAGGGATGAGGTCTCAGGATCGGAAGATAGGGTTCCCACTGCCCTGAGTTACCCTTGAGCAAGATACCGTCCCCATCACTGCTCTCCCACTGCTGCACGGTGAATGTGGGTTAAATACAGAGGTTGCATTTCATTGTTCATTGCTGTGGTCACCATGATCGTCACTTTCTCTTTGTTTAGTGTTGCGTTGATTTTTCGAGATCGTTTGGGCCGAGTGCACCAGCGCTGCTCATTCATTTTTTCCACCTGGGCTTACCTGGACAGGTGAAAGCAGCACTGGCCCAATTCTTGCTGCTTAAAGATATGTGTTCATTGTTGACACTGTGGGTATTATATATATATATATATATATATATATATATATATATAGCAGGTATAGGCAATATACGGGTCGCAGAGGACAGTGTTTTTAGATGCCAGAATGGAGGACGGCAGCTGAAGTGAATGTAAATCGTTGAGAAAAAAATGCCATTTCGGTGATATTTGTGTTGCTCCTCAGAACAGAAAGCTCACCCTTTTCCTTCCTGTGCACATCAAACCTTCTGCCTCTTCAGAACAGCTGAGCTGGACGTTTGTGCTGGCAGGCAAACAGAGGACAGAGGACTCGGTCCTCGGGAACGTAATTGCTTATTTGATGACCCATATGCAGGGATAGTATCAAAACAAGCCAATGAAGCAGATAATCCTGAGAGTGTGTCCAAGTTCCGCTTATCTCTGCAGCATAAGCTTTTATCCAGCAGCCCTAAATGAGAGTGAGCAAAGTGAAAGTGACTGTCAGGCAAGAGTTCTACCAGTGAACCAGCAGTGCTCAGGCTGGCAAAAATATTCCGACATTAAAAGACAGTAATCGGTTGTAATGAGGTTAAAGGAACAGTAATACAGTAAACCAATTATACAGAGAACAATAACGTACGATTAGCAGTAATAAAAAAACATAAACCAAGAAGTAACAAAAGTAGGGAAAGTAAGCAAGTGATCAATAAATGGTAAATATTTATTGGTAAAAAATGGTAAAAATTTTTTTCAGCACTAATAGACACATCAGGGACTTCAGGAGGTTGGCTGGTTGGTTTAGGGGTGTGATTCTCAATTTTGGTGAGCGAGGACCCAGGTTTGTATCCTGGACAAGCCCAGCTTTTGGCAGAGATGACCTAGTGTTTGGGGAATAGGCCCCAGGGTCAGAAGGTTGTGGGGTTGAATCCCAGGTAGCCCTGAGCAAGGTACCATCCCCATTACTGCTTCCCGGGTGCTTTGAATAGCTGCCCCTCTGCTGAACATGGGCGAAATGAAGAGGAAGCATTTCCTTGTGCCTCACTGTGCGCAGTGTTTCATAATGACAGTTGGTCACTTTCACTTTCACCTCCATATCTGTTCTTCGTGGTTCAGTTTCTCATTTAATGCAGTGAAGGAATCAATTATTAAAGCCAGTCTGAGGAAAGATCCCTTCAGACCATCAGCTCTGGTGAACCGAAGGGTCATGTGAGGGCAGCAGTGACAAAAACACACTTTAAAGACACCGGCAGATGCAGCGTCCACGGGACAAGTCCAGAGCTGTCCTCCACAAACGTTCGACTTTACTTTGGGCGGCTTGGTTTCAACCACGGTGGTCAAGGAAACACACTCCTCGGATTACAGTCTGGGAAACTGTGGGACCCAATCAGAACCTGATATGATGTTTTTAATCCAAATTTCACATGAACATGTGATCTGGCTGTGAACATGACAACACTTTACCTTCTGCACGTTCCTGAGAACATCCCATAATTATCATTCATAGCAGCACTTTTGATTAGAATTAATAAAGAAGCAATATTATAATACATAAGATATGCATTATATTAAGTTACTATCTTATATTTGTCTGTTTCTTTGGTGGACACACAGGTTCATATTTTCAAAAACCTCATAGCAACCCCCCAACACACCCTCACACACACACACACACACACTCCCCACACACTCTCTCCAAGTGTTTTTGATATTTGATATTTCAAGAAACCCTGCCTCCCCCGAACCCCCTCCCTCTGCTGTAACAGCTCCAAATTTTATTAAAGGTAAAAGTACTAATGTTGAAAGAGAGAGAGTTATTTATTTATCCCCCCCCCCCATAATGTCTTTCTTTCTCTCGCTTTGACAGGGAGGTAAGAAACCCTTCACTGAAGTCATCAAAGCCAACATCGGGGATGCCCACGCCATGGGACAACAGCCAATCACGTTCCTCAGACAGGTGAGGGTGTTTATCTTGTAAACATCAGAACATAGCTGGAGGTAAACTTTTAGTTTGTTAACTGTTTTGATCAGTTCTGTTTCTTTTTGTTCTCTTTTTAAAGTAACCTTGGGTTTGAAAGGCAGTGTATCAATAACGTAATGTTTTTATTAAGTCTTCATTTAATAAACAACATATGCTGTTCCAGGACGACTCCATCTGTCGGGACATCAGGTTAATATTTTGGCACCGGAGCGCAGGCAGAGTGTTTTTTTAATATTGTATTTTTTTTTTAGCTTGACTTCCTCTCTGTTTGTTATTCCCATGTGATCCAGCGGTTCTGTTTTCTTCATCAATCAGATCCGTAACGAAACCTGAGAGGACAGCTGCCTGTGACTCGGGGACACGAGGGTTTCCGTTCCAGTTGAATGGGACGATAATTTGCCAGCTGGCGCGAAAATCTAAACTTGTATCAGACTTCAGATTTTCACCTTTTATTTCAAATAAAAGTTTCGTTTGGTAGATAAACACTGAATTCGGCCCATTCTGAGTTCACTGGTTTTGATTTCAACCAAACGTATACTTGTTTGTCTATTCCACCCACAACAGCTTAGCCCCGCCCATTCCCTTCGAAAGTAGCGTTTCAGTTTGAGCTGCTTAACGAAGGACGGCCAATCAGTAAAGGTTTTTATTAATCAGCCTTAAAGTCTCTATAATAAAACCCCTGGTTAATCCTAAAGCATGTAGATAGGCTGGAAAATCATTGTGCCGTGCAGTCTAGTTTAAAACCACAAACTAAAACTAGGCGTAAAATTTGGAGTAGAACTTCTAACCCTGATTATGGAGGTGCACTGCTTTTGGTTTTTTTCTTTTGGGTTTTCCCTGTTTTAGAACTCCTTCTTCTGTTCTATAACCGCTATCATCTAATCCAGACAGACGTGTTCGTATTTTCTGCTTTTTAAAAGAGTTTATTATCAGTTTTGGCAGGAATGTGCATCAAAATATTAAATATCATCCTGTAAAACCCACAAATGCTTTCTAATCGTTGTTAAATTTGCAAGATAACCCTGGTTTGTCTAGGATTTGACGGCCTGTTGACTGTAGTTCTTCTGTCTGTCGGAAAAGGCAGATTCCTGTGGAAGAGGACCCTTTGTAATCAGGGGTGTGTGGTGGTCAGTGTTGCCATAGCGATTAGGCCTAGCCTTTCATTGAGAAGAACAAAAGACTTCTGGATGAACCGTGTGGATGTGTTCGTCTCTCCGCAGCAGGTCATGCAGAATAAATCATTCGGACAGTTTTCACGGAAGACTCTGAGTTTTCGAGGATTTGCTTAAAAACGAAAACACAGAATTAAAAAGCTCTCTTTGATCGGTCTCAGTTTCACAAATCAGATTTTCTTTATAAACTGATCTCACGGAAATGTTCCTGTTTTTGAGTGGAATGAAATTTGGAGTTTTGGTTTTGCTGGAAACATTTTGGGAATGTTAGCTGGTAATGAACTGCTGTGTAATTTAGTAAATTAGATGTTAAGATTTGACCCATATTTTACGCTCTGGAAGAGCTGAAAGTTTAGGGATGGCAAAAAAAAAGCTTTCCTTTTTCTCGTTTTACCTCATTTTTAAAATTTTAGAAATGAATAATGAAGAGTGTGGCGTTCATCACTGAGGAGAGGAAGTGGAAGTTACTGGACTGTACCTTTGTACCTGTTTGCAGGTGGTGGCGCTGTGCACCTTCCCTGAACTGATGGACAGCCCCAGCTTCCCAGAGGATGCGAAGCGGAGAGCGTACCGTATCCTGCAGGGCTGCGGGGGACAAAGTCTCGGTGGGTGTTTGTTGGATGGATTGAGGATGTTTCGTCACTGCCCTTACAAAACCTTGGGTGCAACCTCGGCGACAGTCTGCGTTACTAGGTTTCACCCTGAGCAGTTTGGACCGACACTCTTCGGTCACAGCAATAAGCTCACATGATATAAAGGACAGCTGGTGTAAAATAAATAAAACATTTTGACCTTATCGGTTCCACCAGGTCCTTGGTGTTTTGTTCACTCGATTCATAGATAGTTCAGAGTCACTTCTACATTGACAGCAGAAGTGGAAGAACAATGACCTGCGGTTTTATGCTTGTTCAGGGCCATTTTTAATTTCCTCCTCTGCTTGCTGACCCTGTCCTCCTCCCTCAGGGTCATACAGTGCCAGCCAGGGGGTGGACTGCATCAGGCAGGACATCGCTGCGTACATCGAGCAGAGAGACGAAGGAGTGCCGTCCAACTGGGAGAACATCTTCCTCACCACTGGTGCCAGCGATGGCATTGTGGTACGTTTTAACGCAGAGTCTCTTAAGAGATCCGTACCGTGATGTCAAGCTCTGAGCATGAGATGTAATGTTTGAAACCCCAATTTTTTACGACTTTAAACGGATTTCCTGTCCTAGATTTTTTCCATTTTAATAACTGCACCTGTATTTTATTCATCCCTTTTTCTAGCCGCACACCCAACAAAAAAACGCTCTTCTGCATTTAACCCACACACACCTTGCAGGGAGCAGTGATGGGGACAGTACCTTGCTCAAGGGTGCCTCAGGGCAAGCTACCCATGACTTTCCGATTATGGAAGTAGCCTTGGATATACTGGGTCTCTGCTGATTTGACTGGATGTGGGTTATTCCTGTTTATTTCACAGAGTATTCTGCGGCTCCTGGTGTCGGGTGAAGGTTGTAACCGGACGGGAGTGATGATCCCCATCCCGCAGTATCCGCTCTACTCAGCAGCCATTGCTGAAATGGGAGCAGTGCAGGTCAACTACTACCTGGATGAGGACAACTGCTGGGCTTTAGATGTGCATGAGCTACACAGAGCCTACCAAGCTGCCAAACAGCACTGCCATCCCAAGGTCATCTGTATCATCAACCCCGGGAATCCGACAGGTGAGAAAATGTCCTTTTAAGGCCTGAACTGATGAAGACACATTGTGTACCTGGCCACCATCACTCGTTTACTGAGCCGTTAAAACGAGTGTGACAGGTGTGTCACCCTGGACTGGCGACCTGCCCGGGGTGTCCCCGCCTTTCGCCCTGAGAGAGCTGGGATAGGCTCCAGCAAGCCCCATGACCCTAATCAGGGCAAGCGGCTAAGAAAATGAATGAGCGAGTGATGAAAATGGCAGGAAGTAAAAGCATCTGAAGCTCAGATGCAGAATCAAGCTGTCCTTGCTGTTTGAATACTTTTGGAGGGGACTGTAAGTCATGTCTGCCTTCCTCTTCCCTCACTCTTTCTTGTCCTGATAGGTCAAGTCCAGAGCAAGAAGTGTATGGAGGACGTTCTGCATTTCGCCTATGAAGAGAACCTGTTTGTCATGGCTGATGAGGTACTTGGCAGTTACTCACAGCTGATTTACAGGAAGTAAAGACGACCCGTGTTTTCCCCGAACGGGACCGTCCCCTGATAGCCGCTCGGCTACCTCGCCCTCAACTGTGAAGCTTTTAAACCTGACACTCGGAGATAAACGATGTTTGCTTTTCTTCAGACTAAAAGGTTGGACAGCTGGGAGCACAGCCGGGGTTAAAGGGGGGCCGAGCGCTGCAGAGTACCGTCGCAGGTTTATTTAACGACCGTTTAAAGAAAGAAAGCGTTCCGAACTTTTCACGAGTGAATTTAAGATTTATTCCAAGCATTCTAGACCTTCCTATCGGTCCATTCCTGCTGCTGGTTTTCAAATATAGACATAAATAAAGAACAGAACGGTGCAAAAGTGGAAGAACGGGTCAATGATGGCTTTCCTCTCTCTCTTCCTTAATCTTCTTTTTTCATATTTTCATTTTTTTTTTCTTCTGTAACCCTAACCCTTTCCTTTTTCATTATTTTTCTTTCATTTTTTAAATTTCTTGAATGCACATGGCATTTCTCCTTGAATTTCTGTTCCTCTCTTCTTTCCCTTTTTCTTGTTTTTTTTCTTTTTTCATTTTTTAAAAAATTTATTTTGTATCTTTTTATTTCTCTTTATTTTCTTTCCTTTTTAATTCCTCTTAATTCCTCCTTTTTTGTAACTTTTTCGTTTCTTTTTTTCCGCTTCTTTCTTTCGTTGAGTGCATTAACACTGATGTTCTTCTAACCTGCAGGTGTATCAGGAGAACATTTATGCTCCAGACTGCCAGTTCCACTCCTTTAAGAAGGTTCTGTATGAAATGGGACCCGAGTACTTTAACAGTGTGGAACTGGCCTCCTTCCACTCCACTTCCAAAGGTTACACCGGAGAGTAAGTAGGGCTCCCTGACTCAGCATAGCTCTAATATTTCACCCCATCTCGTCCCGGGACTCGGCCTTCACCGACCCCTCCTCTCGGCTCACGTTCTTATGACGTCACGGCGTTTTTCTTTTTTTACACTTTAACTGCGAAAGCCTGTCTGTGGGTTCACAACAGCTTTTTTCATGAATACACAACGAGCAGATTGTTTAATTGACGTGTTAAACTGAGTAAGAGTGAAGGGAGTTTTTAACCTTTTCATCTGCAGTGGAAAAACAGATTCAGCAGAGCTTATCCCGGAATTCATCTGGAGCTCTGGAAGGAAGCAGTGTTCCTGTGAGCCTGCACACTGGCTGCTGCTGAAACATTTGGCCCTGACTAGGTTCACATGTGCAGATGAGAAGGGGTCAAGCCAGATTCCTGTGAAAAAGGCTGACCATTCGAAAATATTCTGCTCCTGGACCACCTGCTGCATGATCACAAAACGCATCTATTCCAAAAATGGTGTCAGAACTAGTTTTGGGCTTTTAAGAGGAAAAAATATCCCATTCCATACCACGATAATGAATAAAAAGAACATTGCAGATATGAAATAATTGGCAATTAATATTTTTAAGCAATAAATTGTCTTTAGAAGGACTTGTATTGTATTAGACCTGCAGCATCGGTGCAAATCATCTAAAGCAGGTCAAGGTCAGTCCAGATTTTGGGATAAATTTGTGTGGAATTGCTGTTTTTGTGATCAATTCCTTTTGTCTGTGCATCGCTGTGTTCTGCGGATGAAGGCTAACTCAGAGCTGTGCTCCTCAGGTGCGGCTTCAGAGGTGGTTTTATGGAGATCGTCAACCTGGAGCCAGAGGTGAAGGCCCAGCTGGTGAAGCTGCTGTCGGTCCGGCTCTGCCCCCCGGTAGCCGGCCAGGCCGCCATGGACGTGATCGTGAATCCTCCTCAGCCGGACGAACCCTCGTACGCTCAGTTCCACAAGGTGAGTATCGCCACAAAAATCCCGGGACGTAACGGAGATCATACTGAACTGATTTCTGGATTCTGCATTACGTTTTATGTTGTTCTTTGAGAGCCGGATGTCCCCTGATAGCGTTTGTGTAGTGAGGCTGCTCGATTATGGCAAGAAATCGAGATTGAACTATTATTTATCTTTGATTTGAAAAGCAAATTTAATATATACATTTAATTTGAATAAGATTTATATACCTCTTGGTAAATAACGTGCACTGTTACAGCCTTTTGAAAAAAGATTTAAAGTAAGGGTTTTAAATAATCTCTTAAAGGTTTCTGGGTAAAAACACCAGCTCTTAAACTAGATCTGGTGACTATTCACCTCTGAGCTGAAGAACCTCGCAGGCTGAGATGAACAGAGTTTTGTTTTTGTTTTTTTTGCCAGATTGGAGAGCCAGGGGTAGAGATTATTAAAATTTTTTATCATCACTGAATGTCATAATCATAACCAAAAATTGAGTGTATATTCCTTGTTTTGGGGATACTCTCTGTTTAAATTAAAAGAACCATATCTTAAATCTATTAAGGCATTAATTAGAAGAAGAAATTCACATTTAAGCATTGATGCTTATTACTGACCCCACAATCTGGGGAATAAAGCCACCAGTTTACCCCCTGGGTGTGATTCCGGCGCTCAGACCTTGGGAAAATACCGCTCTTCTGAGGTTAGGACCTGTATATCCAAATGATTTGGTTATTTTGCAATAAAGCTTGTTCAAAGGATGGAGAAGTAGCTTCAGGATGTTCACCAAAACACATGATATAAATTCATCCCTTCGTTTGTTTGATTTTTTTTTTAGGAGAAGGCCACAGTGCTGGGTGCTCTTGCAGATAAGGCTAAGATAACGGAGCAGATCCTCAACTCTGTGCCCGGCATCAAGTGCAATCCTGTCCAGGGAGCCATGTACGCCTTCCCCCAGATCTTCATCCCTCCCCGGGCAGTGGAGGAGGCCAAGGTACATCCTCTTTTGTGCTGGAATTAGGAATTTCTCATCCACTATATTTTCTGTTAAAATGCTCTGGTTGTCCAGCTGTCACTTGGTTCCACTCGGTTCAGGAACCTGTCCACGAACTCCAAGAGTGTAATAGTACAGCCGATCTGGTCCATCATGCCGATCTGGGCCGTCTCAGCACGTTGGAGAATCCAGAGAGCTGCAGATGTGATGCACCGACCCTGATCCCAAGCTTTATGATGGCGGTTCAGGAATACAGTGTTAACAGGTTTACTCTGACGGCTGTTTGCAGGCTCTGGGGATGCAGCCTGACATGCTGTACTGCCTCAGACTCCTGGAAGAGACGGGCATCTGCGTGGTCCCGGGCAGCGGCTTCGGCCAGAGAGAGGGCACCTACCATTTCAGGTATGTTTAGCCTGTCATGAGGATCTCATGCACATGGACTTGGTCATAAGCAATGTGGATGGGCTAGAGAATAGAAAGGATTTTTACAGGTTTGATGAAAACCCTGATGTCACTGTTCATTATTCTTTATTATTGTGCTCCCTGGATCACTGAAAGACATGATCGACGGGCTGCAGCTTGTCCAGAAGACTGCAGAAAGAGGACATAAAAGCCCTGTAGCTTCATTCCACTGCCTGTCTCCTTTAGAACGGATTTTAAAATCCTGTTCCTGGTTTTTAAATTTCTCAATGGATGGACGTCTTCATCCATCACAGAACGGCTGATCAACTCCTCTTCTAATCAAGCCTTAAGATCAGCCAACGCTGCTTGAGATCCTGAAATGAAAGATCAAAGATTCAGAGTTGAAACTGTGTGTGTGTGTGTGTGTTTGGCTCTAGAATGACCATCCTGCCGTCTCCTGCGAAGCTGAAGGTGCTGCTGGAGAAAGTGCGAGACTTCCACATCAAGTTCCTGAAGGAGTACTCGGCCGTGGAGGAGCCTCAGTGCCGAGTGCAGGCCTGATAGCGGTTGAACTGGATGTGCTAGAGATCAGAGATGACTTAACACACTAACCACACATCACAGTAGTGTTAAGTAACTTTTTAACCTCAGTTGACCGGTTGGAAGGGACTTTTGTTCATGGATTTCTGGAACTGTTCTATTTGTGCCTTGGTGACATGAAGGAGAAAGGACGAGGTCGGTTAAAGCACTAACACTTTGCCCTCACAGCAAGCGACGTCACCGAACGCCGACAAAACCAAACACCTCTTTCTGTAATTAACACTCCGTGAGCGCCATGCCATTCATGACTTTTATTCTGGCGAGTTTTCACCTCCGTTCATGTTCCACGTTAACAAAAACAGGCTGCTATTACATCCTTTTTTTTTTTTTTTCTTTTTCCTGCCAAAAATGGATGAAAAACAAAAGATGAAATTTTTTTTAAGTGCTAAACATTTCAGGTGGAACTTTTTAAAAATAATTGTTTTAAATTTCTCGCATGGCATTTAGATGTTAATGTAAAATATTCCTTTTAGAATAGGTTTTCATTTAGGACGATCAGCCCACAGGCCTGTCGTTTCCGTTTTGAATTTTTCCGCTTGCTGTCAGGACAAGGTCCTGTGATTGTTACTGGGCTTATACAGAAGAACGTTCTCGGAGCATGTTCCTGAATTTTCACCCGTTAGGCTGCATTGAGCAGCGCGTCGCCATTTCACGCCTGTTTAGGAAAGTTTCCCTAAATGTGACTCGAGAAGGAGCGTGTCGTTGCTCCATGGTTTGGACTTCATTGTCAGATACTTCATTGATATTTTGCACTTGAGAGAATTGGTTCATACAGGCTTTTGTACTGTAAATTCAGAGGCTTTTCACTCCGTTGGCGAGTGTTTTAACTACAGTTCGCTTTAAAGCATTAGGTGCTGAATAACTTTTTTGGAGGCGTTGCTAAGCTAATGAAGGATGACTCTCCTCCGCTTCTCATTGGTCTCCCGTTGCAGATATTCGTGCAGTTGAACAGGAGTCGGTGCCAAATGGTGGAACTCGGGGGTCCTGAACACTTTTATTGATTGTCACTAAAGTGGGGGTGGTGATGGAGGAGGGGGGCTGTGTGGTGAGCCCGTCTTTTTTCTGAAAGGGAGATTTTGACTGGGGGTGTATCTCCACCCAGATGCACATGGCATTGATCTGTTGTACATCCTGCTGTTCCTTCACAGATTTTTTATTTTTTCCCAGAGAGCCTCAGAAAATTGGGCAGGGTGTCTAGGTGTCTGAGACCCCACCCGAGACCACTGAATTTCACACCCTGACCTGAAGGAAATGGCTAAATCAGGTTTTTTTTTTATATGGCTTATGATGCAGCAGCAACCAGCCCATTGGCAGGATAACATTGGTGTGGAGGTAATGGGTTGCCAGTTGTGTTCATTGGTAATGGGTTGCCAGTTGCATTCATGTCATGAGCTCCGTTGGCTGTATGTTACCAATCGACTCCTGAAAGTTATTTACTTCATTTATGTTTTTTATGAAATTGTTTTTTTTTTGTTTGTTTTTTTTAACACTCATTTAACTCTCCGCTCGCTGTTCAGTACTGGCAGCCTGAAGGAGTCCTGCTGGAGGAATGAACTCAAGTTGGCTTTTCATTTAAACTGAAACTATTTTACAACATTTATTGTATCGGTCGTCAGAGTGGAGGATCATGAAGGAAAGAGATCTGAGATCTCTAAATGAATGAAAGTGAACCCTCATCGTGTGGTGCCAGATGGTTTCTTTTTATAAAATCAGTCTTGTTCTGTTTACAGTATGTTGTTTTTGTAATGAAGTAAAAACTGAACGAATTTGAAAAAATGTATATTTTGGCTCATCCATTTCTCCTGCAGTCTGCTCATTTTCCGGTGCCTTTTTGTAGATTCGCCCAATTTTTTAAATTTATCATTTATCTTGTTTTGCTGAATTTCTGTACCTTTTTGTTGCTTTATTTATTCCTTGTTCCTGCTGTTTTCCTTGCTACTCAGTCTAATTTTTCCAAACGAACCCCGTACCAGTCTTATCGATGTCGGAACAAAACCCCGTATCGACTGGTAAAGGAAAGAAAGGCAAAATAAGTCCGTTACTATTGGTCCATTGTGAATAAATTATCAAATTAAATAGATGCAAGGTTTTATCCCAACAGTCATTGAATATTACTAAACATTTTGTTACTAATTTTGTTGTCATAAAAATAAAGACTGTTACATGACTTTTTGAGTCGTCTCTGATGTCTTCTATTAAAGCTGCATCAAGGGTCTAATCGCTGCAGATCACTTCTGAATGATCACCTTGATCCTGAGGAAACACTTCTATAATGAAGGGAGGGGAACGGCACCTCCACAGGGCCACTGCCTTCCCAGAAGAGCACTGGGAGTAATGGTTAAAGTATGTAGATGTTTTCACTCATGAGCATCTGCAGAACTGGGAACTACTCCAAGAAAAAAAAAAACTATACACGTGTGTGTAAACGGGTCAAATTTCATGTGATCTAAAATGGAACGTTGTCGCAGACTTGTTTCCAAGGTAACAGTTGGTAACACTGGTAACCAGGAAACCAACAATAAGGAGTAGAACTTCTGCCACCTGGCGGTCCAAAACAGGAAGCCCGTCAAAAATGTTCGGGAAAAAACAAACATTTAAGAATTTTCAATCAAATTAGAATTATTGTAGAATTTAATGAGCAGAGCGGTGTATCTCTGAACACTCGATGTTCCACTGTTTTCACTTTTTAACTGATTCTAAAGGAAACGCACCAACCTGAACAGATTTCTCTCCGTTAATAAAAAAATCTAATGTATTAATTATTTTATCTTTTCTCTTTCACTGGTCTTCACTCTTTTTTCATCTTCTTATTTTGCCTGTTCTTTCTTCTATTGCTTTGGTTTGCAAAATCTCCTTTTTCTTACATTTTAGTATTTTTATTTCTTCTATTCTCCGTCAACCTTTTCTCATTTTTTTTCCTTAATTTTTCTTTTTTAAAATTTTGTTTAATTTTGCCTTATTTTTCCTCCCTCTTTTTCTTTTGTTTTTTTTTTACTCTAATTTCTTTTCGTTGTCTTATTTTTTCAGTTTCCTTTTCTTGTCTTTTCTCTTTCGTTTAATATTTTTTTGTTTCTTTCTTGTCTTGCTTTTTTCCTCTCTCCCCTTTTAAATATTTATTTGTCCTTGTATCTTCTTTTTCTTCTGTTTTGTATTTTTCAACATTTTTTTTTCAACTTCATTGTTTTTATTTGCTTTATCTTGTGATTTTTCCTTATCTTGTTTTTCCTTTCTGTCTTCTTTCTCTAATGTATCCTTTTTTATTTTCTCATCTCTCTTTTATTTTATTTCCCCCCTTTCTTGTATTTTGCTTTTATTCATACTTATTTTGTCCCTTATTAAAATATTCTGCAGCCGCCAGTAAACACATTCAGTCGATCCGCCAGAGGGCGCTCTGCTCTTCTGGAGAGGGCTGTTGCTATGACTACCCCGGCAACAATATGGCCGCGTTTCCGCATCACCATGCGGTGTCCTGTGAGAACCTTTGAGACTCAACTGCTTTGAATGAAAACAGTGTTTAAGTGCAATTTACTGGATTTTTTTCTGTAATATTTTGTAATTTATGGGCATAAATCACCGAATTCAGGAATAAAGTTCTCAGAAAAGCACTTATTTCAGAGAGAGGAGAGGAGTGGAGTCTGGCTCAGCAGGTGCTGGTAATTCTGTTGATTCCGTCAATCTGCCACCAAAAGATGGTTTAGGGTCACTATAAGTGGGAGACCCAGTTTAGAGGAGCTAGGTCTGAGACAATGGCCACAAGAAGAGCTCGAAAAGTCAGCCATGGTTCTGACACTCAGCCTGAAGGCCAGCAAGCAGTGGACAAGCTGAGGAAGAGGAAAGAGCTCTTCCTCCAACAGTTTGAGAAAGAAGGTTTGACCTTTTCCCTTGACTCCTCCAGAGAGTCAGGCTTACCAAACTCAAACCCACTCCTCTGTCTTTTAAACAGCCCAGGAACGGATCCATGAAATGGAGGCCAAACTGGACAAACTGCTGGCGACTGTGGACAGGGCGTTTAAGATCGAAATGATGAAGCTGCCTCAGTCCCTCCACACCACACTGATGAAAGATGTGATCAATGGTATGTCCACCACACTAACCTGTCTTTGCGTCTTTGGTGTTGAGTTGGTAATGTTTGTGTATTTCAGCCAAGGATACCTCGGTTGGGGAAGTCACCATGGCCATTGCGGTAAGTTGTTTTTTGGATCTTGAATAAATGGTGGTAGGACTGGTCAGCAGTGCTCCACGTCTGAACTGCGTTTTATATGTAATGATGGAAATTGTGGTAAATCTGAACTGAAGTTTTTTCACAGCTACAGAGCCTTACACGTATCCATATGTGGGTTCAGTTTGAAGCCAAAACGTCTCTGGCTTCAAGCATCTTTAGAGTCATTTCATGGAGTAACTTTTGTGAGGAGCTTTAAGAGGCGAATGTCAGACGCTCTGTTGACATTTTTAAAGATCTGTGGAATTCCCGGTTTTCTGACCCATTTCTACCTACAGTCTGCATCTCCAGAGATCAGCCGTCCACTCAGCAGGAAGCCCAGCAAGAGAGGTGAGTTTCTCTGCTCCTTGTTTCCCCTCCTGAAGGCCCTGGGAATGAGCTTCTGTGCCAAGTGAGTGTTCCACAAAGTAAGATTTCTCACATTGGCTGGATAATGTAAGATCTTCTCCAGCTGGAGAAGTGCAGTGAGCACTATTGGGGGTTTTGAACGCTGCAGTGATCAGATTGGTCAAGTGAATTTTAGCTATTCACATTTACACTTCAAGCAGACATTTTTATCCAAATTGACTGTGTTGTAGAACAGAGTTAAAGCTACAGTGCTGCTTGAGCTTTCCAGGAACATCTTACTATTTCATTTAAATTGTAAATTTACATTGAGTTGACCAGGGGAAGAGGTGAGTAGGCGGTGGTGATCATGGTTAGGGACTAGGCCCAAGGATCAGAAGGTTGTGGGTTTGTATCCTGGACCAGTAGGTTGCACTGAGACCCTTGAGCAAGGTACTGTCACCATCACTGCTTCCTGGGTGCTGGATGTGGTCACTAGCTGGACTGTGTGTGTGAATTAAATAGACCTTGTGTTTGTGTTTCACAATGACAAATGGTCACTTTCAGTTTTTAGGTAGTGAATAGTTTGAATTGTGCAGGTTGGAGTGATAAAGTTGTCAGGAGAGGTTTTCTTCTCAGAAGAGCTTTTTGAATGTATAACTGCTCTTTTCATACTTCAGTCCCAAATGTGAATCTTGTGGGGTTGGGATAGAATACAGCTTGGACCAGGGATTATGTCCAGCACCATTAGAACCACTGAGCAAGTCCCTAAACCTTTATTTACTCCAGGTGGAACCTCCTTGTCATTAGACGGTATACGCTGCTCTGGAACTTGACTGTCCAATAAATGATGGAAATGCAAGACTACAGTTGTGGCCAAAAGTTGAGACTGACAAGCATTGGTTTTTACAAAGTTTACTGCTTCAGTGGTTTTGGATATTTTTGTCAGATGTTTCTATGGTAACTGATAATCACAAGCACTTCAAGTTTCAACGGCTTTTGACAGTTACAGTAAGTTTATGTAAAGAGTCAGTACTTACCATGCTGGCCCTTCCTTTTTCAAGACCTCTGCAATTCACCCGTACATGTTGTCAATCAACTTCTGGGCCGAATCCTGACCGCTGGAGCCCATTCTTGCAGAATCAATGCTTTGAGTCAGAATTTGTGGGTTGTTTGGCCACCAGCCTCTTTACTTCTCCATGGGATGAAGGTCTGGGGAGTTTCTTGGCAATGGACCCAAAATTTCAATACATTGTTCCCTGAGCCACTTACTACTTCTCGTATTACTTCCAGTCGCATCAGGCTGGAGGAGTCATTGTTCTTCACCCAACTGTTCTTGGGTGGTTGGGAGAAGTTGCTCTTGGAGGATGTTTTGGTGATATCCTTTTATTCATGGCTGTGTTGCTTAGCAAAATTGTGAGTGAGGTCACGCCCTTGGCTGAGAAGCTCCACACATGCATGTTCTCAGGATGCTTCACTGTTGGCAGGACACAGGAGGGATAGCATCGCTCACTTTTTCTTCTCCAGACAATCTTTCTTCCCGATTCCCCAAACAGTCGGAAAAGGCCGTTCTGACCCTTGCTGGGCATTGTTGGCCACCCTGAAGCCTCTTTACAATGATTGAGCGCCTCTCCTTGAAGTTCTTGATCATCTGATAAATGGTCGAGTTGGGTGAAATCTTGCCAGCAGCAATATCTTCACCTGTGAAGCCCTTTTTGTGCAAAGCGGTGATGACTGCCATGTGTTTCCTTGCAGGCTACTATAGATGACAGAGGAAGGACAATGATTTTAAGCACCAACTTCCTTTTAAAGCATCCAGTCTGCTATTGTAACTCAATCATGAGTGATCTCCAGCCTTGTCCTCCTCAACACGCTCACCTGTGTTCAAGACCGGATCCCTGAAATTGTCAGCAGCTCCTTTTGTGGCTGAAATGCAATGGAAATGGGTTTTTTTTTTTTTTTTGATGAAGTTCATTTTCATGCCAAAGAGGAACTTTGCAAATAATAGCATTTCATTTCATCATTTTCAAAACATTCCTGTAGTTTATGCAAATTTTAAATTTGCCTTAAAAAAAAGAGGCAGCAAACTTTAAAAAATGTCATGCTCTAAACTCTTGGCCATGGCTCTGTATCTCCAGTCAAGAATCTTGATTTGGCCACTTATGTAGAGATAAGATATAATAAGGCTCAGGCAAGCTTTGAAGACCAGGATCAAAACTTCAGATGTGTGAAATTTCTGTGCTTGTGAACAGTGACTGAATCCTTGATATTTATCCTTTACTTGATGCATGCATTAAACACAAATGCAAGGATCAATACTTGAACCTGTGGCAGTTTGGTTATGGGATTAAGAGCCAGGGCACTTGAGCCACGGCTGCAGGATTCGCCTTCCCACTCATCCACATTTTTCCTACCTGTCCAGGGGATTGAACTGGCAACCCTTTTGGGTGCAAACCCTCTTCCATCCATAAGGTTGCCTCACAAATTGACACTAAAGGGTTTAATGATCAGCTAAACCCAAAATCTTGTTTGAAGTCACCAGGTATGTCCATGAATCTCTATAAGCTGAAACTCTTGCGTTCCTGCTCTCACCCAGGCAAGGCCAGCAGCTCTGCAGCACAACAGAAACCTTCAGGTCAAGTCAAGAATGATGACGGCACAAAGGTACACACCATTCTCAAAGTTTCTCAAAATCCTTCTTAGATTTCCATCTGACTTTGATGACGTTGCAGAGACGGATCAAGAAGAAAATGCAGCCAAGTAACAGCACTGGAAACCTCAGGTACTGACCGACCGGTCTTTTTTGAGAACTTCCAAATTCTGTGCACCATTAGCCTCAAACAAAGGCATGCAGAGGCTCTAAAGGACTATAAAATGAACCCTTTTTAGGATGAAGTCTGGAGAAACACCTTGAACTGGTCAGCAGTTCTTCATGGGGTGTGTCTGAATTCTTTGTTTATATATAGTGAGGAAAAATGGTGGTAAATCTTCAAACTTCAAAGCCCTGCTTACGGCCAAAAGCTGCTTCTAACTCAGGCCAAACATCCTGGGCATCAGATGGTGAATTTGGAAACGTTCAATGCAACACCTGGGGGGGGATTGTTTGGGTAAATTATGCAGAAGGTCTGTGGAATTCTGCTTTTAGACTGACTTGAAGATTCATTTTTAAGTACCAGTGTTCTTAAGAGCATGGATGTTAGAAATGAATGTATAAGAGGAACAGCTCAGGTTAGACATTTTGGAGACAAAGTTAGAGAAGTAAGGTTGTGTTGGTTTGGACATCGCCAGAGGAGAGACAAGGATTATGTTGGCAGGAGGATGTTGAAGATGGAGCTGCCAGGAAGGAGGAAAATAGGAAGACCAAAGAGGTTAATGGACATGGTGAGAGAGGACATGCAGGTGGTTGGTTTGAAGGAGGAAGATGTAGAGGACAGGAAGAAATGGAGACAGTTGATCACCTGTGGTGACCACTAAATGGGAGTAGCTGAAAGTTCTTAAGAGCATGACTACTTGGTTTCAGGACAGCTTGAGTGTTGAAAGTTTTGTCCAATAGCAATGTCCCTTTTCTCCTTTCCTATCGTATTGGCTTAAGTATTCAGGCTTAGCTGATCTCCTGCTTTCAGAAATCCATCAGAGTTCTAACTTAAAATGGCATTTTCTAATTCTACAAGTATTAACTTTTTATTATTACTGTCATAATTCTTTACCAGATGTGCCTCCACCATCAGCTCAATGAGAACGAACAGCCGAGTGGTCAAACTCGGAGACCAAGCGCTATCGTCTGGTAGGAAAGCAAGGTGTGTTGAGGTGTCCAGCGAAACAGGATGAAGTGGTGTCTCGTTATTTCAGGTCTTCTTTCAATCACTGCAGGTTAACGAGTCGCTCGCTCAGCGAAGACCTGTCAGGTAACGCTACGGCCCTGATCACCACCTCTCTCGGGGAGGTGAGTACAGCTGCTGCAGGTTTCCTCCAGAACAATTAGAACAGCACCTGATATTCTGGTTCTGTTTTCCCAGACCCTGCTTCTGTCGGATGATAATAAAGATGAAGTGAAACTAGAACTTCTGGATGACTTGGCCTTGTGTCAGATGCAGAAGATAAAGGTGAGGGGTGTGGAGAATGGAAATAGACTTTACTTTGGTTTTAAAATGCTTTGTAACTGTAACTGTGGATTTCAGGAGCTGATGGAGTATCTCTGCAACAAAGTTAAGATGAACAATACGCAGTGACAGGCTCAGGAAAATACTGACGTTTTAAATACGTTCTATTAATAAATATCTATACAATTAAATTTGGTTTTGTTTTCATTTTAAAAACTAGGCTTCTGCTTTAACTTTCAGGTGTGCAAATCAAGAAATCACTGTAGGAGCACAGCAGATCAAATCAATTCCAAAACTGAACTCTGCGTGATATTACGGTGACTTTAAATGTTAAAGATCTACACGCGCACTAGATCAGACCTCAGTACTTCTCAAAGCTTCCCCACAAAACAGATTTAGAAACATGGATTCTGATGGGTTTGGGCTTCATGTAGCTTGGTGATCACAAAATGGCATACAAAATAAGGTGAAAGTCCATTTTAGCAACTGCAGATATGATCCCATTTTAATTCACTCCCATTTAAGAAAATTAAAGTTTAACATCAAACTGCTGTCATTGTAGAATTGTTTTATTTAAAAAGATCCTTTATGCTGTTTTATACACCACACATGCCAGAAAAGCACTACTCTTGCCTTTCAAATGATTTTGACCCATGAATTTTTTTTTTCCCCCCTTGTAACTGATCTCAATTGGTCAAACAAGGCTTCCATCCTTTTCTAGAATAGGTTCAGCTGATGGGGTTTTGTCCATTTAGCTTGAATATAAAAAAAAAACACTACAGGTCAGAGTAGAAGCAGGGACACTCATGTTGGAGATGCTTTGGGAACAGAATTCTACACCAAGCTTAAGCCACGATGCTTCTTTGTAAATTCTAATACTCATCCTGGACAACAGAAAAGTGTCACTTTTTTCAAACTCATGGTGCTACTGCTCAGTAAGACTTGAACAGTAAAACTACATCAAAGGAGGAAAAGAAAATCAAACCCAGCTTTACATTTTACATAGCATTTAGCAGACACCCTTGGCCAGAGGGATTTATAATTCCTGATTATAGGGACAGTCCCCTGAAACAACTTGGGGTTCAGGGTTTTGCTCAGGAACCCAAAGGTAGTGCTGGAGGTGGGATTCAACCCTGTGACCTTACCACTAGACCACCAGCACCCACAACTTTACCAGACTGTTAAGCTCTGGCTCTAGAAAATTGTGAATCATGAGTGAAACTGGTCAAGAAAGTGATGTAGATTGAAGGTTTTATTTAACAACTTCATAAACCTTTTCACAGAAGTTATATGCCTAGAGCTGCTTTCTTTTTGCCTCTCAGTTCTTTCACAACATTACACTCCCTTTGAATTCAGATTTTTCCATCAGTGCAGGGACAAAGCTTTCCCAACATGCACCGGGGCTGAAAACAGATACAGGCAACTGCTTTGAACTAGTTGGTAGATCACACTTGGCATGTGACAGCAGCCGATAAAACTTAAATGATAATCACTTTAATTTTATACACAATGTTGTAGTCTCTTGTTCCAATTCTTAAAATATAATAGAAAGGAAAAGTAAAAATCTACAAAGAAAAAGTGGTAAAAATCAAGCACAGATACATACATACAAACCTAAAAATGTGATGCTGAATGTCCCAAAAGTGTCATTTTATTTGAAGGACCCGTCTTACTCTTGCCTCCTCATCAACACGCTCTTCTCAAATAAAAAGGGCTCAAAGTCCAAGGCCAAAACTGCATGTGGTTAGTTTTAAATTAACTCAATACTATGAAAACAAAAATGCAAAGTTACACACCAAGTAAGAGAAACAACCCTTTTTTCTCCCCATCTGATGCGGGGTTGCCTGCGAACGGAGCCTTAAACGGGAGGGTGTTGGGGAAGAGGGGGGAGTAAAGAAGGACTCTGTGCGTTTACTACAGGGAAGGCAGCTGATCTTAGGTCATGAAATTTCTCATTGTTTAAGGCAGACCCCAATCAGATCAGAAGAAAAACCAACACCTTTGCGATGTTGTGCAACTAGAACATTGTCTCCTTTGCTGGAGCCAGACAGGTGGATACGGTGAGGCTTACTGGTGAGCACACTGCACCCCAGGGCCATGATGGCCACCCTCTTCATCAGAGCTGTCGTTGTAGGCTTCGCGGCGGTGGCCGCTGGAGGAGCTCTTGCTCACATCGAAGTCCTGCAGATCTACCTCTTCTGTTTCTCCTGTGACAACAAGGGCCTCTGAACGGTTGGGTAGCAAATCCTCCAGTTCCTGCAACCACAAGATTAGTGGGTTTCAAGATCACAAGCATCCAAACTCCTCTGCTTTGAGAACCACTCTCTTAGATTTGCTCCCCCCCTCCTTCTTAAACCTTTAATCCATTTCATTTGCTCCAATTTACTTAACCCCAGAAAAATAACTTTGCAAATGAATGTTGAGCTAGTAGACAACCATTGTTGAGCAGATGTTATTTATTTAGCCTCAGTGTTGTGTTGGAGAACATGCTGCTGATGAAGAGAGACCAGTTTAGGAATGAGTTTGACAGACTGCTCAGCCTAGATGATTTAGAGACAAAGTCAGAGAAGCGACGAGGAGTTTATCAGGAGTAGGATATTGAAGACAGAGCTGCCAGGCAAGAGAAGAGAAGGCAAAGGACAAAAGGAGGATTTTGGATATGGAGAATGGACATGGAGGTGGTCACTGTTCTAGGAGGTAGATCCAGAGAATATGATCCCCTGGAAAGTAGTGGTTGTGGCTCTACAGTGCTAGCTTTTGTCAGACTGACTGGGCTACAACTTCCATGATATAACTGTTAAATAAATAAACAAACAAACAAAGGCAAAGTGGCATTCTTAGTTTTGCATCATCTGCCGGGTTTTCAGATAGGTGGATGGTAAAAATAGAAAAGCATCAGGAGAAGAAATTCCCAATGAGGTACTCTAATCACCCATAACATTAAAACCACAGAAAAGTGAAAGGAATCACACTGGTCATTACATTGGCGAGATTAGCCCACAAATGAACAGTCAGCTTTGGAAGTTGATGTGCTGGAAGGAGGGGAAATGGGTTGAGCGCAAGGATCTGAGCAACTCTGACAACAGCCATTCATGATGGCTAGATGTAACCCCCCCATAAGACAAAATGTAAAGTCTTTTTTTTTTTTGGGGGGGGGACAACCACCACCCCAGCGTTACAAAAATTGTTGTAGATTAAGCTGTTCCTCAAAATTACCCATGTCTCAATTCAACTGAGCATCTGTGGCACGTGCTGGGTGAACCAGTTTGGCCCCCACGGCTCTCAGGTCTTAAAGGATTTGAATCTAATATTTTGGCACCCGATTCCACACTAAACTTTCAGCAGTCTTGTGAAGCCCATGTCTCACATGATCACGAAGGTTTTAATTGTTTGAGGGGGAGTTGCACAATACTAGGCAGGTGGTTTTGATGTTACAGGTGATGCCATGATCTAAAAATCTTGCACTTACTGCTAGTTTCTCTGGGCTAATCCAGTTGTTGTCTGGGAACTGCACTTCAAACTTGATGAACAGGTCTCCTTTCTCAAAGGGGTTTCGGTATTGTGGCATACCCTCCCCCCTCACAACTCTGAGAGAACCTGAAAGACACACAACAATTAACGCCCACACTGAGAGACAATCCCCAAGAGCAGAACAAAGGGCTTGGAAGATGACCCACCTGGCTCTATGACTTTGCCCGCAGGATACTTGACTACGATCTGTCTGCCATCCAAATGTTTCAGGGTAAACTGAAAACCACAAAGTGCTTCGACTAGGCCAATCTTATGGGTCATGTTCAAGTTGTGTCCTTCTCTTTTAAATGTCTAGAAAACAAAAAAGAAACCTTTAATTTCAGGGCAACTTAAGAAACACATTTTTTGGTTTTGACATTAATGGCCAGAGAGCATTTCTATAGAACTGCCTCAAGCACTTCTCCAGAAATACCTCCAAACTGTTGTTATAAGTACC
Organism: Hepsetus odoe; assembly: GCA_017165825.1. Classification (NCBI taxonomy): domain Eukaryota; kingdom Metazoa; phylum Chordata; class Actinopteri; order Characiformes; family Hepsetidae; genus Hepsetus; species Hepsetus odoe. The sequence goes on from CM029391.1 coordinate 17,275,480, forward strand.
CCAGAGGGTTTCTTCTGAAAGCGGTTAATTAACAGCTCTAAAATCCTATGTATGTATGTGGGTGAACATTCTTTCCAGATTAAAGTCAGTCAGTTTAGTTTCAAGTAGTTACTGCAACTGATTACAGCTTCAGAATATTAAGCTTTGCAGAAGAAAAAAGGCAAAACATTTAAAATAAATAAATAAAAATGTATTGCCCACTAAATGACCAAACGAAAGTGTGGCCTTGTTGATACCCCCACCCCTCAGTTTTCCATTTTGTCTTATTTTAGCACCATGGCATCCCAGGGTTTTATAAAAGGGCTTCGGGCACTTCTAAGCCTTGCGGTGACAATAGTGCAACACTGTCCACCACTATGGAAAATGTGTCTCTGTCCAAGCTTAGTTACAACCCCTCTAGCTGTACCAGTTGTTCCCAGTGTGAGCCCTACTGCTTACATTTACGCCATTTAGCAGACGCTCTTATCCAGAGTGACTTCCATGTCCTAATTACAGGGACAGGGATTAAGGGTCTTGCTCAGGGACCCAGTGGTGGTAGTGCTAGAGGTGGGATTCGAACCGGGGACCTCTTGATCCAGAGGTCCGTAGGCAAGTACCCTACCACTAGACCACCGCCACCCTACTTACCCTTACCCTGCTTACAATGAACTTGCATAACTTTTGATAATGGGGAAGGAAGCCTTAAATCAGGTAAATCTAATTGCAGTTTATCAATAAAACAGAGACCAGGTGCACAGGTAGGAGAGGTTCATTACTTGAGATATAATACACAAACCTAAACTATGCTTATTTCCCCCCAATATCTGTAAGTGTGAGCAGAAGGTTATGGTTAAGAGTTGGTGGACTGATTGTTGCTGGATTCGGTTTCTTGAGTAGACAGCAATCTATGTCGATTACGCACACAGTACGGACTGAGCACACTCCAAAGACTATGTTTCATGCACCAATTTAGCAGTAACTCATGCTGCTGAAATTTTTAAATACTAGTGTAAATATTAAACTGAATTAATTTCAAAAGAAACTGACATTACAGTGGTGCCTCTAAAAATGACAGTAAAATTAAAGCGTACCTCATGGTCCTTCTCTTGCAGGACAAGGACAATATCGCCGGGCTCCACGCCTGGTGCTTGGTCTGCTTCCCCTCCGAAGGTAATCTTCTGGCCGTGCCTCATGCCTTTGTCCACATGCACCTCCAGAATCTTCACCTCCTTTATTACCTTCTTTCCCTCACACTTTTTACAGCGGTCCTTCTCACTAATGACCTCACCTAAACAACACATACATATAGATTATCCTGTGCACACAGCCTGACTCTTTCCCACAGTAGTAGCAACTGTAAGGGCCAAAAATCCACTTTCTGCATTTGAAAAACCAAAACACACTAAATGCAACCAGTGCAATGGAACGCAGTGTTCAGGTATGAGAGGTAGAAGGTCGTGGGTTTGAATCCCAGACCAGTAGGTTGCCCTTAGGTACCCTTGAGCAATGTACCGTCACTGGCCCCTGGTTGCTTTCAACCCCCTGCTGCATGTGTGTGTGTGTAATCAGAAACCTCACAAACAGACAACCATTCTACCGCCATCTCTGCTGTTACAATTCTACCCTCCCAAAACAAAAGTGCAAAGAGTCCTTTAATGCGATTCCTTAAAATCAAGCACTTCAGGTTCCCTAAAGCAGAGGCTGAACCACTTTTGGTTCCCCAAAGCAAAAGGTTCTCAAACTGATCCACAGGGCCCTTGAAAGACACCACATTTTTGCTTGACCCTCAAGTCACATGAGCTGGATTGAAGAAAAAAAACATGGATTATGTGGGGATCCCTGAGACCCCTTTAATCCTGAATCCTCAATGGATAATTAAATTGGGTGACCCCTGTATAATGTAACTAATGCAAACAGTTCTCCTGAAGTGTATTTTGGTCTTCACACTTTCACAGCTTTAGTAGCACATGTGGAAAAAGAAGAGTAACAAGTGTTTTCCCAATTCCTACATTCAGCCCTACCAGTAACAAAGAACCAAACGGCTTCACCTTCAGTGTTCGGCAGACTAACAGGCTACTGAGCATACGGAAACATGCAGCAGGTTATGTACCGTGCAGGAACGTTAAGACTCTAGAAAACTAACTCACCTTCTCCATTACAATCAGTGCAGACAGACTGCATCTGTTGGACCATGCCTGGAGCCAGCTGTCTGATCATGATGCGCATACCACGCCCCCTACAGGTTGTACACTTCTGGACCGCACCGCTCTTTCCACCTTGGCTGCATAAATGGGTGAACAGAAAACAAGCCATTATTTCCTGAGAGCCACAACCCAGAAACCAGCCTGCAGAACAAAGAATCCAATGCTAAAGCAAATTAAATAAGCAATTCCAATTTTCCATTAAGCATATTCCATTCACCAGGATGAACATGACAGACATTTGGTTAACTACTATGATTTTACAAAAACACTGTATATTTAATACAAAAATAAAACTTCATACTTACCCATTACAAGTGCTACAGAGAACATTCTTGCTCAGTTGTAATTTGGTTGTTTTACCATTATACAAATCTTCAAGGGATACCCTATTAAAAGAGAAAACGTCCATTAAAACATCAAAAGCTCTTCCTTTTATTCATTGTTTATACTAACAATTTAGAGAGGGAAAAAAAACAAAACAAAAAGAAAACACTACATCAACATCTCCATAGCTTGCCATTTCCTCATCTCCAGGACTTCAAAATGCATTCATTTAAATTTGTAAAACTTGTCTACTTCGTCATTTTCTGAGCCGAATATATCCATTTATATAAATAGTAAAAAAAAACAAAACTATGTCACCTCAAAATAAGACCACGTGCACTGGTACAGGCTAGTCTTTAATCTCAAAGTTTTAATCAAGAAACACCAGACTGTCAACAATATGATTTAAATGAATGCAGGTGACAGTGTTTCAATCTGTGCTGAAGACCCTCTTTGAAGATTTGCCAGACTGTAAAACTGGCAACGCCTTCCGTGGAAGTGTTTTATTTATGCAGATTATATTTTTAAATACTCGCTGTCAATCAGAATAAATCAAACCATCAAAGCCGCAATTTGCTTAATGGCCTGACCCTACTACATAAAACAGTGATGCCAGTCAAGTCACACTCACTTGAGAGGGTGGACCATGTCCTCGCCTCTCCTTCGCCCACCGTTCCGGCTGCGACCCTGACCGCCCATGAAGCCAAAGAGGCCACCGCCAAAAATGTGGGAGAAGATGTCGTCCATTCCAGAACCTCCGCCACACCCCTCCCGCAGCCCTTGCTCCCCATAGCGGTCATAAAGCTCCTTCTTCTCAGGGTTAGATAGAACTTCATAGGCAAAGCTGATCTCTTTGAACTAGAGGGAGGAAAAAAAAAAAAAAAAAAAAAAGAATCCAAGTAATAATGTTACTTTTGCTAAATCCAAGTTTGTATATTTATATACATGATCGGAGACACCACTTTGATGCACCTTAACACCTGTCTGAAGGACATGAACAAAAAAAAAAAAAAACTTTCAATTTCGTATTCATGCTCTATAATAATAATAAAAAGACTGAGGATATCAAGATAATCTAGAACCTAAATAAGTCAATGTTAGTCATCAGGACAGTATTAGGGTCCCTTTCTGAAGGCACCATGTTTCTTACCTTGTCTCCAGCATTTGGATTCTTGTCAGGGTGGTATTCTTTTGCTAGTTTTCGGTAAGCCTGAAAAAAAGGTCAAATGGTTAGAAACAGATCTTTAGTGACACTTGTCAAACCAGGTTGGTATTTTCAGTTTACACAGAATTCAATCAGATTCAACGTGGTCATTGGAAAAGTACAAAATCTCAGTCTACAGCAAAACGAAACATCCCTCCAGGACCAAGGTGTTAATTTTCACAAAAACTCCCACACTAAGCTGAGATTCAGTTTTTGGTGAAAAAGCTAATCGGCTCTAACAGAGCACCATCTTTTGCCCAGAAAAAAAATAAATAGATGACATCCGAATATACAAAAGGCGACGGCCTGTTTAATAGGCTTTCTGTTATAAAAGAATCAACTCAATTCCAACAGTGCCTACTGCTCTATGATAGCCAGAAATAAAGAAAACTAATTGGTTAAATCAAGCCTGTCTTCACGATTTCCCAAGCAAACCACTTTAATTAGGTGAAAAACAAGACAGTAGTTCAAAGTTTTTATTTTGAGATCTGACCAGAGTTTAAAATGGCCATCAAGAAGGCTTAGGCTGGTGTTTCTTGGCTGCATTTTGGTTTGGACAAAAATTGAGTCGGTAAAAGAGTGAAGCCAAGAAAGACTAAACTGAATGAAGTCGGAAGGAGCATTTCCTTCATTCTCAATTACTCTAAAAGTACCTGATCAAGTGTATTCTTTACACACAGTTTGCATTAAATGTTCCCAAAGCAAATCACCTTCTTACGGCGGAAGACGAGAAATTAACAAACTGCGACTTTGAGATTTAAACTACAAGATTAACATTGTCGTCAAGATGGCATTTTATTAAGACCATTACTGACTTAGCAAATCACCTTCTTAAAGTGAAAAACAACATTACAACTGAGCTAGAAATTTTGTTTGACATTTTTACTGCTTTTGGAAAATAAAGCAAAGACAAAACTGAAAAAAATGAAGTTAATAATCAGCATTTTCTTTCTTTCCAATGCAAACCACCTTCGCACACTGAAAAATAAGACGTGACAAACTCGATATTAACGATTTAGAAATAAAAACTAAACCGTAAATGGAGGTAGAAGAAAACGTTCATTATAACATCACTTCTTTCAAAACTCCTAAAGTTGTCCTTTAAATAAAGTTTATATTTTAGACTGTTTATGATTCAAAACTCCTTAACAGGGAGGAAAAAGGAAACAAAAAAACGACCTTAGTTGGACTTAGTGAGTTTAAAACTGCCTTCTGGGTGGCTGCAATTTGGTTATGACTTAATACAGCTTTAGGAAGTAAAACAGACTAAAGTGAACGTTAAATTGATCAATATCTTCAACCTAACAAAGTGGTCAAATTTATTCTTTAAACTGTGGCTTTGAAATTTGATTCTTAAAGAGGACAGTGGCGCAAAAGACATTGTGGATAAAGGCACAAACCTTTTAGGCCCCAGACTGCCTTGAGTTCAGCTAATCCGACTCACAGCCGGCTAACTTTAGTGGGACTTCCCAAAGACGACACTCACTCACAGGTCCCCGATCAGAGTCTCTTTTTCGATCATATCATTAACCCTGACTAGTTTAAAGTCTGTTAGTAGTGGCGAGGATAGTACAAATCCAGCAATTTGACATTAAAACCGCAAGACAACTGCGTTGAGGGTTGTAATCGCAACCAGCCGGCTACTGCGAGAGCCGTTAGGCCGAACGCAGGAGTCCAGCGGGGAATCCCTCGCCCTCCTACCGACGTCGAGGCGACGACCTCGGCTTCACTGGCGAGGAGAGTCCGGGGAGCTATGGTGGTGACATTTTTTAACTTCACATATGAAACACACCGAGAATATCTCATTTTTGTACGCCTTTAACAACTTCACAGGAACAGTGATCGCAGCCACGAAGCCGGACAACTCTGTGTACAGAACTAGCATGCTAACGCTCAGAGGCCTCTGCGCCGTTGCTAAGCTAAAGCTAGCGGCTAATCCCTCTTCCTCATGCCAGCTTAAAGGACGCAGCGCCGCCAAATCCCCGGAGAGAAGAAAGAGAGAAACCACCCACAGGTTCAAGGATTTCACCTTTTTGAGCTCGTTCTCCGAGGCGTTCGGCGAGACCCCGAGGATATCGTACAGCTTGGTGTCGGAGACGTTTGCCATGGCGCGCGCTGAGGGAGCGGAGAGCCGCACGCGGGGACGGAAAGCGGGGCGAGAACGCGCACGCGCGCCGCCGCTTTAAACTCCCTTACCGGGGAACACGATGCGCATGCGCGAGTTTCCCTAACGTGGGAGCCATGCTGTTCACACTAAAGTTGCCCGAATCCAGTTTATTTATCATATATATTTTTACAATGTACAGTTGGATGGATGGAGGGAGACAGACCTGCATAAAGACCAGAGAGCTGTTTATTATATATATATATGTATAAATATAGCTATTTTGAAGAAATGACATCCTTTGGAAGAATTTAACAAACAATGGACACAAAAGATCCTCAGCATGGAAAGTTTCAAACTAAAATAAAAAAAATTAAAACAACAAAATGAAGTGTAGCCCAACCACTAGGGATGCACAAGCCAGCATATTTCCGTGGGCCGGTCCCAAACCCGGATAATAATAATAATCCTTTATTTACAATCCCACGAATGGGAAATTCGCTCTCTGCATTTCACCCATACACACGTGCAGCAGTGGGCTGCTATTGAAAGCGCCCGGGGAGCAGTGATGGGCACGGCACCTTGCTCAAGGGTACCTCAGGGCAACCTACTGGGAAGGGGTTCGAACAATAAATGGGGAGGATGTGTAACATTTGCCAGAGATTCTGAGATTTGCATTGGGAGTGATGAAGACTCACAGGATTAAGATGGAGTATATTAGAGTGACAGCTCAAGGTGGAAAATTTAGAGACAAAGTGAGAGAAGCGAGACTGCTGGTTTGGACAAGTCCAGAAGAGAGACGGGGAGTATATCAGGAGAAGGATGTTGAGGATGGAGCCTCCAGGAAAGAGGAGAAGAGGAAGGGCAAAAAGGAGGGTTAAGGATGTGGTGAGACAGGACATGCAGGGGAACGGTGTAAAAGAGGAAGACGCAGAGGACAGGAAGACATTGAGATGCTGTGGGGACCCCTAACAGCTATAAGGGGAGGAGAAAATGACAGGATAAAGTGCAACTATTAAAATAATATTAATGTTAAAATAAACAAAGTGTTTATAAATACTTTAATAAGATATTAATATTGAAATAATTTAAAAACAAGAACAACTTGAGGGTCAAGGACTTGCTCTGCAGGTTTGGGAGGAGGGCAAATCTTTTAAAATCAGACTTTAACAAAGATTTAAAGGAACATATGATGTTACTGATTTTGGAAAAATGCACAGAGTGCAGCCAATCAGAACACAGATCATTTACATATATCAAACGTAGGCTCTGATCGCTTGAAAGTGAAGCTCAATATAAGAAATATAATTAACACACAAGCGAAAACTAGATCACAAAAAATCTAAATATGAATATCACTATAAATAAACTCACCTCTGTTTTCACTTGTTTATTGGAGAACGGAAAAAGGATGTTCAGACTGAATGCCATGAGGGTCTAGTGTTTAGGGACCAGGCCCAAGGATTGAAAGGTCATGGTTTTGAATCCCAGTCCAGTGGGTTGCCCTGAGGTACCCTTGAACAAGGTACTGTGCCCATCACTGCTCCCTGGGTGCTTTATATAGCTGTCCCTCGCTGCACGGCGTGTGGGTGAAAATCAGAGGATGATTTTGTTGCGTTTTATTGTGTGCTGTACCATGTTCCACAATGACAAAAGTAGCCGCTTTCACTTTCACTCCAAACCAGTGCTCTGTATGGGTTAGAACTCAAATTTAGGGTCGACCGAACTGAAACCCAGCTTTAATAAAAGAAAGGAGAATGGACACTGAGACATCACATAGTCACATGTCTCTAACAAAGACAGTACAGAGGCAGGTTTTATTCCATCCTGCGGTTAATCTGAATCCTGCCCAGTGTCTGAAACAGAGGGAGTAAATTATGAATATGGCAATCAGAAAAAAGATTTTCATTAATAATGCCTCAAACAATGGTAATCGGTAATATTTGATGACAGAGAGGTGACCGGCCCAAGAACTTCAGAATGACATTAACTGATGTCAAACTGTCCCGACAGATCTCATCCGTCTTATTTTTCAGGTGGTGCCCATATCGAAGAAGAATCAATCAGTATATGTGCACGAGGTTGTTTCTGCCTTCTGGAAGTAAAGAACCAATAAAGTGAAGAACCACACAGAATAAGAGTAACAGGATAGCTGCTCCAGCAATACCACATGTCACCAGCAAAGGGAGCAGGCAGCAAAATTATTATTTTAAATAAAACGTGTTTTATGTCTTTTCTTCTCCTCTTAACAGCATGTCTAATCAGAGAATTACACAAAACATCAGCAGAACTGCATCAGTACTTTAAATATAACAGTACAATAACATTAGACATTTTTTATCATAGGGTCCTACAGAAACAACTTTACTTTCAGTTTCCTGGGAGGCTTTATGAGTGTGTTTAGTAATATTCGGTCAATCCCTTGGGCGAAACCTGCAAGATAACATTTGATTGTCCGACACTGAGACCAGCAGGAGTTTCTAAGAATGCCAGGTTTGTAGAATACACACTAAATCCTTTCATAGAGTGATTTTACTTCATAAACCGCATGGCTTTTACCTTTAAAAGTCCAATCACAAGAACTAAAACAAGAGATTCCTTTATAATGTGCAAAATACATTATACAATACATATAAGATAACTTCTGTATTTACTATATGAGTATTTTCGATTTTACCAAATGCGAACAGATTTCTTGTAACTTGTGCTTAAAGAATATTTAAACATACGTTGAAACAAAGTTGCCAGATCCTGTCCTTAAAGCATAATAATGGCCTATATGCCAGCTGCATTGAAAATAATGGATTTGAGGCATATAAATGAATTTTACCAACTGACTAAAGGCTTCAGAAGTGTCAAAATGCATGTGCACTTCCAAACAAAATACAAAATAAAGTTTCGAGGTGCAGTATTAAGAGCTTTATAATGGCCTATGTCTGCTAATATTAGTATTGACTTCTATTTTAAGTTTCAGTGGTGTTTGTAGGCCCTGCATGTTTTGGTTATATTGTGTAAATATATCACACAAAGTAACTTTAATATGTAATAACCGTTTAATTGCGAAATCTCGTTTTGCGGCTAGGACTTTTATTTTGAAATGTCGTGAACCGCCCGCTTACTTCGTAAATGCGCCACAAAAGTTGGAACATTTAATATTTATTTATTTATTAAGGATATTAATTAAATATTCGAAGTGTTTATGGGATTTATTGGGACATACACGAGTGTGCAGTGTTGGTGCTGCTCGTTTTGGGGATAAGTGAATGAAGTAATACATTAAATAACACAAGCGGGACTTTTAGGGCCAGAATATAGAAATCCAGTCCAGGTTTTTATTCGAACCGCGTGGTTTCTCTGAAGGGCTGAAGCCACATGTAAGCGCTGTTCGTTTAGCTAGAACAAAATCCTGGAGTGGATTTATACTTTCCGGATCTGAATTTTCCACCTGTGGTATTTATTGTATTAAAATATGTCAAAAGGATGCTCCAAACTTACAAACTGATGTAAGATCAACCATTATCCAGTATTAACTTTACTCCTGTGCAGGCTGAGGGCACTGATATAAAATGACTCTTTAAAAAGTCTTAAACTGATTTATTGCTTTCTGGCCCACATTGGGGCAGCGGTGGCATAGTGTTTAGGGAGTTGGCTCCAGGATCAGAAGGATGTGGGTTCGAATCCCAAACCAGTAGGATGCCCTGAGGTACTCTTGAGTAAGGTACCATCCCCATCATTGCTCCCCAGGCACTTTAAATAACTGCCCCCTGCTGCACGGTGTAAATGGGTAAAATGCAGAGGTGTAATTTTGTTGTGGTTCATTGTGTGTTGTGCTGTGTTTCACAGTAACAAGAATAGTCACTTTCACTTCATTGATAGCAAAATTAATCTTTTTCCACATTGGTTTAAGTTTTTATTACTTGGACTTTAAGCTGACACCTTTGACTCAATGTTCATAAATGGCCCTAAGATCAGATATGAGGTGATATGAGTAGATGTGTTACCACTCTCTAAAAGACTTTCTAAGCAAACATGATTTGGCATTTTCCACCCAAGGATCTGAAACAGTGATCTTGTTGAATATATCACAACAAAGTGATTTTGATCAGTTTTCCTTTAAAACAGCAGTTCATAGAGACATTTCTCCCAGGCACTTGTAAATAAACTATTAGACTATTTGTGCCTGATTTATATAAGAAGAGTCTCTTTCTCCCTCATAACTATAAACCTAACCATTAATTCCTGAAAGGTGTTTGGACTGTTATTATAATGTGTCACCTTCCATTGCATTTAATTTTTTAAATTACCTTTTTTTCTCTTTCTCTTTCTCGCTGAAACATGTTAGTATAAAGGTATTTCCGATTTAAATTAGAAGATACTCTTTGTGTCTTTATCGCTCATTTTTGCCCTTATATGAAAAATAATTAATTCTCCTTCTATAAGACTGAATGTAGATACAGTGTGTTTACAATTCCGTTTATTATTCACATATGCATAAACATTTATTTTATTTTTATTTTTCAGTGATTCGGATCCTGTTGTGGATAATAGACAAAGGTGAGAACTTCCACAGCTGGTACAGCTAAAATTCTCAATTACTGTACAGCATAATGTGTCTGAATGTCTGTAACTATGTGTCACGGTGCTTATGGAGAGGTATAGAGAAGGTCCGAAGGAGTTTCATTGTGCCTTTGTGGGCTTGGAGAAAGCACATGACAGAGTGCCTAGAGAGGAGTTTTGGTTTTGTATGAGGAAGTCAGGAGTGGCAGAGAAGTATGTGAGAGTAGTTCAGAATATGTATGAGGGCACTGTGACAGTGGTGAGATCTGCAGTAGGAGTGATGTTTGCATTTAAAGTAGAGGTTGGATTACATCAAGAATTGGCGCTGAGCCTATTTTTGTTTGCAATAATAATGGATAGGTTGACGGACGAGGTTTGACAGGAGTCTCCATGGATGATGATGTTAGTTGATGATATTGTGATCTGCAGTGAGAGCAGGAAGCAGCTTGAGGAGAACCTGGAGATGGACATATGCTCTAGAGAGAAGAGGAATGAAAGTGAGTAGGACAAAGACAGAATACATGAGTGTGAATGAAAGGGAGGAAAGTGGAGTGGTTAGGATGGAGGGAGTAGAGGTGACAAAGGTAAAGGGATGAAAATTTAAAGGATCAACAGTTCATAGTAACGGTGAGTGTGGAAGAGAGGTGAAGAAGAGAGTGCAGGCAGCTGGGAATGGGTGCAGATGAATGGCAGGAGTGATCTGTGGCAGACAGGTACCAGCAAGAGTGAAAGGGAAGGTTTACAGGACCGTAGTGAAACCAGGTATACAATACGGGTTGAAGGCAATAGCACTGATGAAGAGACTTGAGGATAGCTGGACATTTTGCAGACAAAGTTAAAGAAGCATGATTGTGTTGGTTTGGACATGTACAGAGGAGAGATGAGGACTATATTGTGTATTGAACATGTTACACTTTATAATATGTCTAAATGTCTGAAGGAAAACAGATGTAGATGTTTTACCATTGACTATATTGTTTTCCATTCCATTTACTCTTAATTTACACACTTTTTTTACAGTGAAATTGGTCTTCAGCTGGATAAAGTATGGGTGTCAGCTCACACATTGTTCAGGTAAAATTTAAACCTTTTACCAAGCATTTACCCGAACACCGAAGCATTTACCAGCCAGTGGAGCTGAAACATGTTGAACTGATGTGTCTGAATGTCTGACGAAGAGATGTTACCACTCGGCCTTAAATTAAAAGTTCAATTTGATTTATAATTAAAATCAAATTAGACTTTTTCCTTTCCTAAAAGTATGATTTCCTGTATTATCTCCCCAGCACTCACTAATGTTAAAGTATTTATACCTGATTTATTACGTTAATATATGATATTTTGGAGTTAATAATAAAAATTAACCTCCACAATGCAAAAAGACGGACAGACATTATAGGGTGTTAACTTCCATTGCGTTGAAAAAAATGTAAATAGCATTTTCTTTACAATGACGTGGGTCTGATCATGCTTACAGTGTGGCCTTTTAATTAATATTAATAGATTAACATTACATTAACATTAATAGATCTGAATGCCCGAAAGGAAACTTAAAGATCTGGATGTGACTCATTGATTGGAGCTTGATTTCCAGAAGGTTGATTGAAATTTTAAGTGTGTTGCTTCCATTGCTTTTAATGTTCGTATACTCACTCATCTTTTTTTGTTTTGATTTTACAGCAGTGTGGTTGTGTTCCAGGGCACATGGTGGAGTTCAGTTCATCATCCACAAAGGTACGAGTCTAACATGTTACACTGCATAATATGTGCAAATGTCTGGAGGAAAACTTTACCAAGAAAAATAACAAATGTCGTCGTTTTACCTCTCAGAATTCAATACTCAGTTATAATATACGACTTCACATTTCCTACCAAAGGATCTGAAACAGTGATCTTATCACACCAAAGCGTAAATGAGCGGTCTTCTTTTTAAATAGCAGTTCATTATGTTTTAACTGCTCACAGTCACTGAAGGTAATGTCTAACATTTTGCATAGCAGAATATATCTGAACGTCTGAAGATAAACGTCACAAAAAAAAATGTAGACGTGTTACCACTCACTTTTACCGTTTATATATAAAATATAATATAAACCGTTTGTTCCAAATGTCTGTAAGAAAGTGAAAGTGACTACTCTTGTCATTGCGAGGTCACAGCACAGCACACATGAACCACAACGAAATTGGACCTCTGCATTTTACCCATGCACACTCAAACCCGTGCAGCAGTGGGCAGCTATTGAAAGCGCCCGGGGAGCAGTGATGGGGACGGTACCTTGCTCAAGGGTACCTCAGGGCAACCTATTGGGAAGGGGTTTGAACCCCCGATCCTCCGATCATGCGGCTAACGCCCTAACCGCTAGGCCACCGCTGCCCGAAAAGAAAAGAAAAGCCTCTTTATTCCTCATTAACCATCTATTCCTAAAGAACTTTCCAAAAGATGGACTGAAACTATAGTGTGTTGTTTTCCACTGCATTTGATTTGTCTTCCTCTTTAATATAATGTAATATAAAGGTATTTGTGGGGCGGTGGTCTAGTGGTGGGTACTTGCCCATGGACCTGTGGTTCAAGAGGTCCCAGGTTCAAATCCCACCTCTGGCACTACAACAACTGGGTCCCTGAGCAAGACCCTTAACCCTGAGTGTCTCCAGGGGGGGACTGTCCCTGTAATTAGGACATGGAAGTCACTCTGGATAAGAGCGTCTGCTAAATGCTGTAATTGTAAATGTAAACATATTTCTTATTTAAATTGGATATTGTCTTTGTCCCTCATTTTGCCTTTACATGAAAATCATCTTTCTAATGTTAATCCTTCGTTCTGTGAGACTGAATGGGATTACAGTTTGTTTACCATTTATTAGTATACATACATTAATGGGTTTTTTTTTGTTTGTTTTTTTGCTATTTTTAACAGCGATTCAGACCCTGTCTTCAACCAAAGACAAAGGTGAGAAGCTCTACAGCTGGTAGAGCTGATATTCTCCACTACTGGACAGCATAATGTGTCTGAATTTCTGTGTTACATTTAAGATTAAATTACATTCATTTGCTAATTTCAACAAGGATGGACAGGATTAGAAATGAGTATATTAGAGGGACAGCTCAGGTTAGACGTTTTGGAGACAACGTGAGAGAGGCAAGGTTGCATTGGTTTGGACATGTCCAGAAGAGAGACGAGGAGTACATCTGGAGAAGGATGTTGAAGATGGAGCTGCCAGGAAAGAGGAGAAGAGGAAGACCAAAGAGGAGGTTTATGGACGTGGTGAGAGAGGACATGGTGTTGGTCAGGTTGAAGGAAGAGGATGCAGAGGACAGGAAGAAACGGATGATCCGCTGTGGGGACCCCTAAACGGGAGCAGCCGAAAGAAGAAGAAGAAGAAAATTTCTTTATCACTTTTTTTCTTTGTCACAGTGAAAATAATCTTCCTGATCTTAATGCTCCTTTCAAAAGAGTGAAATTACTGTTTATTTAAAGGAAGCCTCGCCAAAATATCATGCAGTCAGATTGATATGGTCAGAGATTTTTCACCTTTTTTATGCACTGTTCTTTTCTCCAGTCCTCCAAACAAATGCAACCTCAACTGCAGATTTTATCCGTTTTCATCCGATGGTCATGGGAAATACCTTAAATTGTCACCAGGATTTGATTAAAAAGCTCAAGATTGAGCTAAACCTGTGTGAAGTGTCCTTGGCAGTCAGTGATGTCATCATTGCTTTTGTCCCCATCGTGTCTCGAGTTGGAACTGACATTGAAGCTGCTCTTCAGAAGATCCCAGGTACAGATTGCACAAGAACCAGAAGCACTAACACTCCTTGACCTTTCTGCTGATACAGGGAGGTTTGGCTATTTCTAACAGCTGTATTATGTTTCGTCTTGCAGGAGACCGGCCTGTTGTCCTAGTGGTGCTCCATCACACCTTCGATCCGCACTTCATCACGCCAGACAGCAGAAGAATTGTTCAAATGACTAATGTGTTCACTGTCGACTGCCTCTTTCATGAGGATCAAGGAATGTTTAACTGTCTTCATAACACAGAGGCCCTGAAACACATACGAGATCATCTGAGCAGCATGAAGAAGAACCAATGGTTTAAGGTATGATTTTAAAGGGAAGAATAGAAAAATAATCCAAAGTATGTGGTCCAGATTTTGTCTTCTTATCATCCATATGAAGAAATGAACAGTCTCCTTAAAAATTCAGTTTCGTCTTTTGTTGAGTGTGAGCTATTTTTGTCATTGTGAAACATGATACACAGTGAGACACCACAAAATAAAACTTCTGCATTTTACCTGTACACACCGTTCAGCAGTGGACAGCTATTGAAAGAGCCCGGGGAGCAGTGATGGGGACGGTACCTTGCTCAAGGGTACCTATTGGTCTGGGATTCTGGGATTTTTTTAAGTAAACTATTTACAATACTGTGCAAAGTCTATTGCCATCTCTCATTCTCACTCCATATTAATAGAATTAAAGACTATTAAAGCCTCGAACTTCAACTCCAATAAAAACAATCTACTGAAAATAATCCACATGAACTTCACCGCTTCACTTTCATCACCGTCTCTACTAGTTCTCCATCACGGACACACACTCCACACACCCTGAACTCCACCGTCCACTCTCCCTGTCCTCTCTCTCACTCTCCTTCACTCCGTCCTGCACCGATGGACACAGAGGGACGTCTCTTCTGTGTTTGTGTCCATTTAGTCTGAGACGGGAAAATAAAAATAGTGGAGAATTTCTTCAAATGGATACAAACTAAAGTTCGACTTTATGCACTCTGAATTTGGTACAAGAGCCTGTCAACAGCAGTGTGTGTCCAAAACATCTGTATGATGCATCTTCAAAACCGCCTCTTATAATGCCTTCATCATTTTTTTGTGTGTACAGATAAAAATCTTTTAACACGTTTACTGGAGGTTCTAACGGGCTAACGTCTGCAGGATGTTCTGCTGTCTACAGAAGGACGGACTGAAAGATATTCCTTCATCAATTGTGCCGTTTGTCATTGCTGTTAATGGTGGAAGCTTTTGTTCTTGTGCTATAAACATGGTATATTGACCAGAATGGATGGCTGATTCACAGCAAAGGACTGAAGCAGGCATTAGTGCCTAGATGTCTAGATGTTAATACCAGCAAATAAAAGTTCTCTCACCTCATTTTCTTCTTTTGATGTCAAACCCAAATGTTTTGAGTGCAAAGCTAAAAAAAAAAACCAACAAAATCTTGCTGTCCCAGTACTTTTGGAGGTGACCGCATGAGGAAGTGAAAGTGAAAAATGAAATCAGCACTTGTCTGCTGAAGCTCGAGCATCAGGTTCGACAACATGTCTGAAGGTTTGTACATTCTTTCTACACTTTTTTAGTTCACCAGAACATTTTCTATTGTGAAATAGTTCAGCTGAACTTACTCTGGTCAACAGACTGTAAAGGTGTGACGCGCTGGGCTGAGGTGTGCTCCAAATGTTCTAGATACTGATCTGTAAAATGCTAAAGAACTAAAGTAGTAGAGTTTTCAAATGTGTGGCCCTCAGTCCTGACTTTATTTTTGAGTTTTTTATTTTTCCTTAAAGAATCTCTTAAGAAGGGGCAGTGGTGGCCTAGTGGGTAGGGTGTTAGCCACATGATCGGCGGATCGGGGGTTCGATCCCCTTCCCAGTGGGTTGCCCTGAGGTACCCTTGAGCAAGGTGCCGTCCCCGTCCCGCTCCTCCCTGCGATGGGCTGGCGACCTGTCCAGGGTGCGTCCCCCGTCCTCGCCCTGTGTGCGCTGGGTTGGACACCAGCACCCCCCCGCGACCCCGTTTGGGACAAGCGGCAGATAATGAATGAATGAATGAATGAATCTCTTAAGATTCAGAAAAGAACAAGGAGCCCTTAAAAACCAAAAGTGGGAAAATCCTGAGACTGCTTTTGTGTTTTAAGAAGAGAAGAACACTGTTTGTTCACTCATCCTTTCATCAAAGATGCTTTTGTTAGGGAGTGCAAGTGCCTCAAAAATGGATGCAAAACTCATGATCAGCATCAACACATTCAAATTTCTGAACAGTCTGTCCCAGGTCACACACACAAGTAAAAACAAAACTGACCCATTACTGAACTGCAACCTTTGTTTTACAACCTTTCCAGAAATTGAAACTAAAAAGTGTTCAACCTGACTGTAGAATAGTGATGGATAAATGCAAGATATTATTTTATAGCTTTTAAACTTTGCTTCAGTGATAAGGTGGTTAGTGCTGTCACCAAACAGTAAGGAGGTCATGGGTCCAGTTCCCAGAACTATGTGGAGGTTTTTAAGATCATGTCTCTAAGGAGCCCTGGTTACACCTCAAAAGACCAATCCAAAAGACATGCACGTCAAAAAGTGACTTTCTGTCATAGTGAACACAGTGAACCACAACCAAATCTCTGTATTTAACACAGTGTCCAGCAGGAGGCAGACATATCCAGCTACTGGGGACAGTAATGGGGATGGTACCTTGCTCAAGGGTACATCAGGGCAACCTAACGGTCCAGAATTCAAACCCAAGACCTTCTGATCCTGGGGCCTAGTCCCTAAACTCCAGATCACTGGTGCTCCTGAGAAGTCCAAATGGGTTTGCAGCTGTTTGCAGCTGTTCTGTGCTAATGACTGTTAAGACACACCTATGTGTTAAACTGTCCTGTCTGTTTTTGTATCAGATACTGAGGATATAAAAATGAACGTGTGTATTTATGCATCCTCAGGATCATGTATGGAGAAATTCTTCATGATGGTGTTTGGGAAAGCTTTTAATTCCCACATGGAGTTCCTGGATCGTCTCACAAAACGTCTTTCTCTCCGTGAAGTGGTTTCAGAGGATGACAGCGAAATCATCATCGCTTTCGTTTCTATCGTATCTCGAGCTGGAACCGACATCGAAGCTGCTCTTCAAGAAATTCCACAGTGTAAGAACATCCAATTCTTTAAAGGTTTCAGATCACTACAGTCAAGACTTGAACACTGTGCTTTCAGATTTTGGGAAAAAAGAACGGCTACATTCACATATTCACCTCCATGTGTGTTTTACTTCTTTCTCCATCTGTTTCTCTCAGCGAGCCAGCCTGTTGTTCTAGTGGTTCTCCACCACACGTTTGATCCACACTGCATTGTTCCAGACAGCAGACAGATTGTTAAAAGGAACAATGTGTTCACTGTGGACTGCCTGTTTCTTGAAGAAGAAGGCCTGCTGAGATGTTCACAAAATGACGAGGCTCTGAAAGCAGTCACTGATCATCTGATCTCCAAAGGAACATCGATCAGGCTTCAGGAAAGTTTTAAAAAGGTGACTATTTAGACAGTAAGACACATATTTTATCAGATTTTTACTTATTCCCTCCATTTCAGAAAGTGAGGAGACTCAGAGCTGAGAGTTACACAGATCTTTTGTGGTTTCCTGTCGTTTGTTTCTCACAGTCATTTTTTCTTCTTTTT
This sequence comes from Hepsetus odoe, assembly GCA_017165825.1. Lineage (NCBI taxonomy): Eukaryota > Metazoa > Chordata > Actinopteri > Characiformes > Hepsetidae > Hepsetus > Hepsetus odoe. The sequence continues at coordinate 17,293,304 of CM029391.1, forward strand.
TTCAGAGGTGTCAGTCATGGAGGTCTGCAGTCGTCACCCAATACTTGCCGCAGCTTTCTGCAAACATTGAAATAATTATTTTCGTTATTATTTTGGTCATATGTTTTTGCATGGTGTTAGTTTATTGGTGAGTTGCTGCTGGACTTATTTTTGGAGTAGTTTTGGTAGTCACTGGGTACCTTGTTAACTTCTATCTTTTCCGCAGATATCAGAATCCACCAGCTGTCACCGAGACTTCAGTCTGACATTCACATTTACTCTTAGCAATAATGTGCTTTAGAGTTCAGCAACCAGGAAATAAAACTGAAATAAAGTCTAACACAAGTCTAACAAGTAAATTGTTGAACAGGCTGAGTATTTATCATGACCTTTGCTGATCAAACATGTTCTCAAATCTTATTTTTTTTATGCTTATGTTGAAACGTGGAGTTCAACCCATTTGTTCGTGTACATTTTATGTACAGTCATCTGCAAATGTCTGAAGACCCCATAATACAATCCCATGTTTTGTTGATTTCGAAGTGAAAATAAGGCACAGAGAAATTGAACTTAAATTAAAATTAGAGGCATAAACATGAATCATGAACATCCTTTGTGCGATGAGTGACAATAATCCCTGTAAATTGTACACATCTTCAAAAAATGTGATATAAATGATACATTTTATACCAAAGACACTTTTGTGTGATACATCTTAGATGAGAGGGAGCAATCACTGAAAGTGAAAGTGACTATCCTTGTCATTGTGAAACGCAGCACAGCACAACCTCTGTGTTTCACCCATACACACACGTGCAGAAGGGAGCAGCTATTGTAAGCGCCCGGGGAGCAGTGACAGGGATGATACCTTGCTCAAGGTTACCTCTAGGCAATTCACTGGTCTGGGACTTGAACCCACGACCTTCTGATCTTGGGGCCAACTCCGTAACCACTAGGCCCCAACAAAGAGCTTCCCTGACCGCGAATTGAACCCGGGCCATGGCGGTGAAAGCTTCCAGTCCTAGCTGCTAGACCAGCAGGGAAAGAGGTGAAAGAGTGAAAATAATAATTCTAGTAAAACAGAATTTGATGGAAAACCATGTTTGCAAATATAAACAAAATGTATTTTTTTTTAGAATCTGTCCACTTGGTGGTCTTCTGCAGGCAGGACAGAGCTGCTGCTGTGTTGTTATGCACTACATAGATTTTAAAAACCTATTCCTGGTTTTTAAAGACCTCAGTGGATCTTCACCTTCATACAGAATGGCTGAAGGACTCCACTCCTAATCGAGTCTCCTATAATTAAAATTATAGCTGCTTTACAGAAGATCCTAAAATTAAACTGAAACACTGGAGAAGCATCATTTAGTTGTTATTCACCAAATCTTCTCACCACTTTGCCAATAAGGGTTCAATAAACAGCAAAAACACTTTTATTTTGCAGAGCTTTTTGTTAAAACGTTATTTTCTTAACATTATAACTTACTTAGACCCTTTTGCACACATTTTCCTTATTACTATATTTTAAAATGTATTAACTTTCCTATTATTCCAAATAATCAAATTGTTTGAATAATTCTTGCTAAATATAAAGCTATCTGAGCTGCATCTAAATGCATGCTCTATAAAAAAATCCTATCTGTATTTTTTTTTTGTGTGTGTGTGTGTGTGTGTATGAGTGTGTGTGTGTGTGTGTGTGTGTGTGTGTGTAGGTGGGTAGGTGTGCTTCATGTTTGTGTGATTAGAAAGTGAAAGTATTTCTCAGTTCTTTGCTACTCACTGCAGTAGTACAGGGCTCGCAGGAGGAGAAAAATCACTCATTGAGAACCTGACACAGCTGGACTGGTGAAGCCCTCAAGATCCAGACCATGTCTAAAGGTTTGTGACTTCTCTCTGCCTCCAGTACTGTGAGTGACAGAATATTTTTCTATTCTGAACTGTTTTTCAGACAGAAATGGTGCCAAAGCTGGACAGAAGACACCTCCTAAACGTGATCTGTTGATGAAAGTCTGTTTTCTGGACTTATTTTTATGAGTGTCAGGAACTGTGAGCTTGCTGTGAGGTTCAGGTTCAGGTTCAGGTTAAGAGTGGCGAAGTTACACTCACTGCTCGATTGACTGCTCAGTGTGGAGGCGAAACTTACCGGTTCTATTTATATCCAGCTTGACTTACATAAACACTGAAGGAGGGCAGTGAGACAGTGATTGCTGAGGGGAGGCATGATGTAGTCATTCCATATATATATATATATATAATATTGTAGGATATAATAGGTACAGGCAATATTAATAGGTATATTAATAGGTATATATATATATAATAGGTACAGGCAATATTAATAGGTATATTAATAGGTATATATATATATATATATATATATATAATATTGTAGGATATAATAGGTACAGGCAATAGATTCAATATTGGGGAAAAAACTCCGTTTCAGTTTCTTTAAGTCTTCTTCAGAAACACTTCTCCAGGCTTCTTGAAGGACGTTCCAGAAGCTCTTCTTTGGACATCAGCTGCATTTTGATTTCCATCCTCTGTGGAGATGATCCCACACTGCTTCTGCTTCTGAAACTGCTCAGGTACAGGCTGTACTGAAATTGAGAGACAAAAACTTTGTCCTTCAGTAAGCCTGGAGAACTGCTCCTCAACAAACCATTAGAAAGTCTGGCAAGATATGAAGAAATTAGGGGTGTGTCAAGATGTTTGCACAGAACCATAAACAAAACTGAGCTGACTTGGCTTGAGCTACTTCCCAGCCGAGAAAAAAACCCAGGACTGGTTGCTCCTTCATCCTTGTTGTTGATTTTCTTTTGTTGATCTTCGTAGGTAAAATCGGACAAAAAGCCTTTCTAGTTCTCCTTTGCTTTTTTGTGTAGAGTCGTATACATTTACATATATTTATGTATCTATCAGGTGTGGACAAGAGGACGACAGGTTCCCCTTCTGAGTTTTGGTTCATCTCAAGTGGTTTTGGTTTCTTCTGGTTTTAGATAGTCTTTCACCTTCAGCTCACTTACTAGAGGCTTAGAGCTGGATTCTGTTAAGCTACTTTGAGACAATTACATATTGCTAAATAAATAAAACTGACTTGCTTGACTTCATTTATTGATATTTCCTATCTTCCTAACTTGCCTATGGTCCCATCACCATTCAAGGAACACCTAGAAATGTTAAATAAGAGTTTTATTTAAAAAAATAGATACACTTAATCACTCAAACACTTAATTTCTTGCCAGCAATCCAGAATTGGGTCTAAATTCCTCCAGAATTTAATGGGAATAACGACAATCACATTATTCCAGAGAGAATTTTGAACTCAGTACATGTCACAATCTTGGATATTTTAGTTTCTACTTTCTGGAATTGGTGTATGGTCTGAGATCATGATGCTAATTGCCTTTCACACATAACCGGAATGTATTTCAGGGTTCTTTGTTTCAACACAGACTTTATTTTAACCAAAATGCTGACAGTAAATAATCCCCTTCTCAGATCTGCACCTGTGCGTTTGTGTCTCCAGAACCATGTGTGGAGAAGTTCATCCTGATGGTATTTGGGAATGCTCTTCTTTCCCACATTAACTTCATGGATCGGCTCAAAGCACGTCTTCAACTTCACGAAGTCACTTCTCTGGATAAGAGCGATGTCATTATTGCTTTTGTCGTCATTGCGTCTCGGGCTGGAACGAACATCCAAGCGGCTCTTCAGAAACTTCCACAGTGTAAGAAAGTTGCTTCAGTTATGCATGTGGAGCGGTTGAGTCATGAAGGTGTGGAAATTTGACCACTCCATTTTTTTGTTTAGTTAATGTTCCACTGATCCTAAATTTGGTGCTTCTCTCCCAGATCAATCTTCTTGGAGGAAGCACAATAGGTACAAATAGCAACGTTCCTGTGCTCAATAACTGCCCATTAAACAGGATTGCACTTCCAGAGTCTTACCATTTAACAGACATCGACAAAGAAAAGCTGGAAAGTCAGTGGAGTCCACACCACCTTTATTTATTTAATTTCTCTTCAACTTGAACTCTTGTGTTTGGAGTTAATTTTCTTTGTGATAATAAAAGCAATGGAACTCACACCAGCAGGATCTCACATTTTTAGCAATGTTTAGAGTAAAATTTATCTTACTTACTTGTTGTATTTTCCATGAGTATGATTTTTTGTTATAAATTCTGCATAAAATGCCCCAGGATTGGCAAAATAGTTGCTACCTACCAATATATTAAACAGTGAAAACATTATAGTATGTGCAGTATATATACAGAATAATAGCCATACAGTTTCAAACATAATCAAGATTCCCTTGCTGTGGGCCTACTAGCTTTAATTAGAATATTTCAAAAATCCCTCCATTGAACAGAATAGGTGAGGTTAACTTTCATTACCTCTCATCTGACTGACAAGATAGCAGATTACACAGATTATTATTTATCTCTCTCTCTCCCAGCGACCCAGCCGGTGGTTCTAGTGATTCTCCACCACACGTTAGATCAGCATCAAATTGTTCCAGACAGCAGACACTGTATAAAGAGGAGCGATGTCTTCACCGTGGACTGTCTGTTTCATGAAGACCAAGGTCTGCTGAGATGCCTGCAGAATGATGAAGCCCTGAAGGCTGTTACTGATCATCTGATCTCTAAAGGAGCATCGCCAGGATCACAGGTTGGTTTATATTGGTTTTACAGGAAAATTCAACTTTGTTTCCAGCATTTCTTACTGTATACTTAACTTTTCTAAATCCAGTGATTAACTAATCAATAATAAATGTTTATATAAATACTGGCCAGAAACTCTTATAAATTGATATTAAGGATAAAGAGAACCATGGACATTCAAAGAACCCTTCTAATGTGTCATGGTGGGCAGTTTAGGGATTTCCCATCTCAGACCCAACTGGTCTTTATTTACATACAAAATTACATACTGTTTATGGCTGTACTTTAATTAATTCAGAAATGGATTCACTTAGTAAATCAAGAAGTTCATCAAAAACAACCATTCCTGGAGAACAAAATATATCAAAACCAATTATATAAGGATAACAAATGAATCAAAACCAACAGTCCATGGAGAACCAAATGAATCAAAACCTGTCATCCATGAAGAACCATATAAATCAAATGCAAACATCAATGGAGAACCAAATTAATTAAAACCAACAGTCCATTGAGAACCAAATGAGTCAAAACTATCCATCCATGGAGAACCAAATAATTCCAAACCAACCATCCATGGAGAACCAAATGAATCAAAACCAACCATCCATGGACAACCCAATGAATCAAAACCAACCATCCATGGACAACCAAATGAATCAAAACCAATCATCCATGAAGAACCAAATGAATCAAAACAAACCATCCATGGAGAACCAAGTAAATCAAAACCAACCATCCATGAAGAACCAAATGAATCAAAACAAACCATCCATGGAGAACCAAGTAAATCAAAACCAACCATCCATGGAGAACCAAATAAATCAAAACCAACCATCCATGGAGAACCAAATGAATCAAAGCAACCATCCATGTCTTTCTTGAAGATGTTAGCTTACTGGAATACAATGTTCACACAAAAAACAGTGTTCATACACAAATATGTGAATGCAAAAATGTATTTTTTCTGGAAAAGATGGTTCTTCTTTCTGATGGAAACCCTTTTTTATATGGCTTTGTAAAGAACCTTTTAAAAATGGCCACATATAGAAGCAAAACTGGTAAACTGTTGGGAATCACAGAACCTTTTTAGTATAATATGGAGCCTTTTGATACTAAAAATAATTTTTATTTCTTTAAACAACCTTTCAGTGGTTCTTTTGAAACCATGTTTGTAAGTGAGATGCCTGAACATAGAGAACCTGAAGTTTTAAGAACATTGTGGGAAAGCAAATGAACTACTCTTTAATGTCTCCACCTTAACTTGTTTCTCTCTCTTTTTTTTCCCCAAAGCCAAGACTGTTCACACTGGTGTCGATCCCACACACTCCTGCAGAAATCAAACGGTGTTGTGCAAATGATAAAAGGACTTTATGGATATTTATTGGGCTTCTTCTTGGAGTTGCCATTGCTATGCTTATTGGGATCTCTGAAGAATTTCTGCAGTACCTTCTCGGGGCACTGATCGGGGCAGTGACTGGATATGTTTCTCACTTCCGTCTTTCACAAGGAAAACCTACTTCAGCAGGTGTTATGTAGAGTCTGAAACATTCAAATAGCTTTAATATACTGTGTGGTACTTGTAGAGCTTCTGCTTAAATCTGTAAACCTCTCAAAATGGTTTTCAAGCTAATATTAAAATGAAACAGGCTCAAAAAGACAAAAGCAGTATCCTAATACTATTTTTTGTGTCCCCAGAATCAAGCACTATGAAGTTTTTCATGGCTGTATATGGGAATGCCCTTCATAGCCACAAAGGATTTGTGGAGCGCCTCAAAGCACGTCTTAATCTCCAGGAAGTGTTATTGGATCAGAGCAACGTCATTATTGCCTTTATCGTCATTGCATCTCGGGCTGGAACGGACATCCAAGCCGCCCTTCAGAAACTTCCTCAGTGTAAGGAAGTTCCTTCCATTAACTATGTAGAGCAGTGGAATCATGGAGGAGTTTAGAAGCTCCATTTCAGCCCCAGCAAGATGTAATCCATTAGTCTGAAGCTTGTGGGCCACCAACATTTCCATAAAATCTGAATAATGCTTTAGTGCCCAATAAATGGCAAAATAAATTGGGCTGTCCTACATCCCCCCAAGCCAAATATGCTTTTTGTGAATGATCATTATCATCTTAATGTCAGGTTTCTTTGATCTATGTGTGTTTTTCCAGGTCCATGTGTCTTAGTTTACGTCTGCCATGTGCTTGTGTTTGTTGTTGTCCATGCCCCACCCAAGACCTGCCCTTGCACACCTGTTTTCAGTTCCTTTCTCCTGCTTGTGTCAAGCGTCCCTTATTCCATGTGATGCATATGCCCTTCTTTCTGTGCTGGTCTATTGCAAAATGCTTCTTTCACAAGAGCAGAAGAACCTAGAGTAGAATCTTCACACCATCATCAACCCCCCCTTCAGTTCATTTGTCAGTCCATTCAGTGAAGTGAATAAGATGATGTTGCTTTTTAAAGACGTCAGTATTAAACCCTAGATGTGCAACACTGTTTCAATGCATTCAGTCCTGAATTAATGATGTAATAGTACATAATAAACAGAGATCAGTAAAACAGGGCTGTCATAATTACAGTGTTCAAATCTTAAATGTCATGACTCTGCAATCTGAATGATAAACAGGAAATCCACAGGCCTTATAAAGCCATTTTCAGCATTCTGAAAACTCTCCACAAGGGGGAGCTCTTCTGTCTTGTGAGCATCACTGAAAGAGAGTAAACCCATACTAGCAGGATCCCATGAATGTGAGCCCGTGTATAGCAACAAATGTTATGTATGAGACAATAATTGTTAGATATAAGCCATCAAACATCAAAAAAACATCAACATCTCTCAAAACTCTCTCTCTCTCTCTCTCCCAGCCACCCAGCCGGTTGTTCTAGTGATTCTCCACCACACGTTTGATCAGCATCAAATTGTTCCAGACAGCAGACACTGTATTAACAGGAGCGATGTTTTCACCGTGGACTGTCTGTTTCATGAAGACCAAGGTCTGCTGACATGCTTGCAGAACGATGAAGCCCTGAAGGCTGTTACTGATTATCTGATCTCTAAAGGAGCATCGCCAGGATCACAGGTGGGTTCATATTGATGTTACAGGAAAATTCTACTTCGTGTCCAGCATTGCAAACTGTATAATTCACTTTTCTAAATCCAGTGATTAATAAATGTTTATAGAAATACTGGACAAAAACACTTTATTAAGGATAAAGAGAACCATGGACATTCAAAGAACCCATCAGATGTGTCATGGAGGGCTGTTTAGTGATTTCCCATCTCAGACACAACTTGTCTGTTAATTGTCTGCTTTAATGAATGTGTCTGAGGAGGGAAACGCCCAGACTATGCTGGACACCAACTGTCCAGGTCCAGAGTTGACTTATATGGTTCATTCACTGGTTCTTCTCTACATTGTAACTCTGTTGCGTGTGGTTTTAATGGATGTTTCTGCAATGGTTTATGTTGAAGTAAAAATAATTCCATTAATAATATAATTATAATGATTTTTTATGGATATACTGTGTTATTAATAACAATAACTATATTATTATTAATAACTGGTGTTAGTTTTAAATATCTATAATGCACCTGACATGTATCAAAGGGCTTTAGAAATAAAATAAAATAAAATAAATGTATTTATTGGCTAATATTGAGTTAATGAACCCTTTGTACCATACAGTGTAGAACAATGTTGGTTCCTGCTTCTTACTTCTGAAATGAATTATGTATGTAAACATGACAAGTGTTGATAGAACGAACATTCTGTACAATTTCAAGAACCATTGTATGATCTTTAGAGATTCTTCTCACTCAAATGTCTATATATATGGTTCTTTAGGGAAGCTAAACGGTTTTGTAGAATCGCCCAAAGAAGAAGACTTGAAACTATTGATTACTGGGGATGGTCTCCAGCCCCTCGTCCTGCTTTGTCTGTGTCTCATCGCTGTTTGTTTTTTCCACAGGGGGTATCAAGAAAGACTCCTGACATCATCACTCGGCTTTGTGAAGACAGTCCAGCATTTTGGGTGCTTTGGGGGTTTTTAATTGGGGCCATCTTCGGATGGATTATTGGAAACATGGGGCAGTTTATACAGGTGCTCTTTGGTGCTGGTCTTGGCGCACTGAATGGGTACCTTCTTCAATTCTGTCTCTGTCATAGACATCTTACCTTGCAAGCTTAAACATCTGACATTTGCAAAACAACTCTAAAAATAAAAAACTAATTACAGAATAACAACATAATGTATGATCTGATCAAAGTTAGCCATTTGCTTAAATCTGAGATTCCATTTGCATGTAAATTTCACCAATAATAAACGCTTTAAAAACGTCCAACTGTTTTTTGTGTGTATCTCTTGTGAGGTCTAAAAAAAAAACAAACAAAAAATGTCTCTTCTCGTCTAGCAGCTCCTTCCTCAACATCCTCCTACTTATATGAAAGTGAAAGTGATTATGTCTGTCATCGTGTAACACAGCACACCGTGAGACACAACAAAATTCAACCTCTGCTTTTCACCCACACACGATGTGCAGCAGGGGGCAGCTATTTAAGTCGACCAGAGAGCAGTGATGGGAACGCTACCTTTCTCATGGGTACCTCAGGGCAAACTGCTGATCTGGAATTGGAACCCACGGCTTTCCAATCCTGGGGCACGGTCTTCTATATGGACCACCGCTCCAAATACTGCCCCATATACATATGCTCCTCGTCTCTCCTCTGGACATGTCCAATCCAACATAATTCACTTCTCTTACTTTGTCTAGAACAAAAATTTATGCTAATATATAAACAATATATTTACAAGAAATATATTAGTTTGGGTGTAAACGGTGATTGGTTGGTTTTTCTGTTCTAAATTGAAAGTGAAAGCCTAGCAGTGTGGTGAAGGAAGGAAGCTCAGCAGACAGCAGTTGTTGCAGTTTTGTACAGTCGTCGACGACGTAGGTTTGCAGTGCTGTGGAGACAGTTGTTCGGTCCGTTCGGTGCTGTTTAAAAAAAAAAAGGAAGACAGACAGAAACGCATCCGACCCACTCGTTCTCCTGAAGAGCAGCTGTGGTTCTTTAAGGTACATTGCGTGAAAGAGATAAAAGAGAAAGCTTCATGGTTGGCTAGAACTCTATAATGAAAGCCTGAAAACAGTGCAATTTTTTTGTTCTGGTTTTTTGTTCTGGTTTGGGAATCCCAGTGACATCGTCGTGAATTAATTTAAATGTGTAAAAATGTCGTTTCTGAAGCTGCAAGTAAGAGCTCAGACTAAAAAAGGTCACAAAGTCTCTGTTTTGTCTGCTAGGAGCCCCTAAAACCTACAAGTTAAGCTGAGTAATCATTATTTAATGTTGTTTTTTTACCTTTTGAAAGGCTGTTTCCTTTTTCCTGTTTTATAAATTCAACTGAATCAACTTTTCCATCAAGCAGAAGTTGTACTTTGCAGTCTAAACGTTGCACACAAAAGGAAACCATTACAACTCGTATTGCTTTTGTGAGCATTGCTGAAAGAGAAAACCCACACCAGCAGGATTTCACAACTGTGCATGTTAGTCAATTTAATGTTTATGAAGCCAAATAATGCATATTGTAATAGAGACTGCATATTGACTCTTGCTTCATCAGTGTGATGCTCCAGGACTGGAAGGTTGCACGTTTGAATCCCAGACCAGTAGTTTGCCCTGAAGTACCCTGGAGCAATGTCCTTTTCTCATCACTGCTCCCCTTGTGCTTTAAATAGCTGCCCCCTGCTGCATGGTTACTATTCATTTTCACTTAAGCTCCGTCCCATGATCATCCTGCTCTCATTCATCTTCCCAGAAAATACTGTAGTTTTCCTTTAATCCTGAAAACCTTGCTACAAAGACCACTAAGGTTCTACTTTAGGAAAATATCTGGTTTGATGATTTTGTGTGTATTTAATGGTGCAATCTGGGCCAAAGGAACGAACTTCCCTTAAAATCAATTTCCCAGGTCCAAAACAAAGCTGAGACTGGACTATCATAACTCCACAAATCCCAATCTTTCTGATCAATATTAATAGAGTATTCAGTAAATACACAGGCTGATCATTCTCCACTCTACTGTGTGTTTTATGTACTTTCAGAATCAAAAATGGAGAAATTTTATATGATGGTGTTTGGGAATGCACTCAGTTTCCACCTGATCTTTTTGGAGCGTCTCACTGAACGTCTTCATCTCCGGGAAGTGACTTTAGAGGAAGAGAGCGAGGTCATCATCGCTTTCGTGGTTATTGTTTCTCGAGCTGGAACCGACATTGAAGCTGCTCTTCAGAGAATTCTCTGCCGTAAGAAAGTTCCTTCAGTTCCTCCGGTGTGGCCTTGAAGGCACCCAGAATCTGAACTGTTAAATATCTTAACAGATATGCCTAAAGAATTATAAGTTTTGAGTATGAAAGAATGCCACAATTTTCTTTTTTATTCCATTAATCTGGATCTGAGCTGCAAATATGACTTGTGTGAATCTCCTTTGTTACAAAAAACAACTCCTTATATGGAAATCTCTGAGTTTCTGCAGCTCTGATCTCAGCTAAGAGGCAAGAACAAGAAAGAATTTAGTTCATATAGCTTAAGCTTGAAAATTGGTTTTCCAGCACAGAGTCAGACCTTTATTCTCCATTTTGCAAGTGTTTAAACACATCAAAACATTGTAACAACCAAAATGTTGCATCAACATTTCATCTCTCTCTCTCCCTCTCTTTCTCATTCTCTCAGGGAAAAAGCCCGTTGTTCTAGTGGTTCTCCACCACACTTTTGACCATCACAGTGTTGTTCCGGTCAGCAGACTGTTTGTAAGCAGGAGTAATGTCTTCACTGTGGACTGCCTGTTTCATGAAGAACAAGGCCTGCTGAGATGTTTGCAAAATGACAAGGCCCTGAAAGATGTTACTGATCATCTACTCTCTGCAGGAGTGACACCTGTGTCAGTGGTAGGTTTTCAGATTCTTTTATCTCCATCATGTACAAACTGTTGTTCAAGAATCGGTACAAGCATTCGAACACTCGCCCAGATCATGCTGTCCGTAGTGAGCAGAGTCAGAATTCCTCACAGACACACAGTGCTGCTGTTTGGTTGTTGTCCAACGTTTCCTGTGTCTCACTGTTCTTTCTTCTAGCAACACGAGGAAAAGCGCAACAACGACATCTGCATGCTGTTTATTGGATTTTTTATTGGAGCAATTTTTGGGGTATTAATGACACTTTTTTACTATCATTTGTTAAAAAACTAACAGCCTCGGCAAGTTATTTGCAACCTGCCGTAAGACTTTCTCTGGATTCAGCCCAATAATGGCTGCATCAACCCCCACCAGCTGGTGTCACACAATGCAGGGATGGAGGGATGGAGGCATGGATGGACGGATGAGTTTTTTGCTTTAGTGAAATATGCACATTATAATGATTTTCTTAGAAGTCCATTGTTAGTTCACCATCACTCTATACTATCTTTGCAAGTTGGTTAACAGTTTGTAATTAGTTTTTTGTTTCTATTTCTTTTTTTTGTTACTTTTTTTAAGCGTTGGTTTTTGACTGTGTAGATGATTTCTTCTGAAAAATTCTTAAGTGTAAATATTCTTCATAAAAACACCCCCAGGGTGCATTTATAGACTGTATACATTGTATTAATTTAATTCCATTATTAACATTTAGAAAGTCTTGCAAAGTGTTGATATATTATTATTTATTTATACATTCATACCAAAAGTCTTCTCTTTTTTCATATTTTGCTTCCAGACTTTCTTCTATGTTTATTGTCTTGTTGAGGGACAGTTCTCCAGATCTTCCTGAAGGACAGTGTTGTTGTCTCTCATTTTCAGTCCAGTCTCTGTACCTCAGCAGTTTGATAGTTCTGATTAGTGATTAGTTTACTGCTGATGCTGAATGCTGACTGGGTGGAACCACTTTATCTGGAACCTTGTATCTTTAGACACTTTGCAGCCTAAAAAAATGATTCCCACTTCTTTAATTTAATCCTAGGGTTAACCTTTGAATGTATTATTCACCACAGAACCACCACAATGCCATTGCAGGGCATAAGGATTACTTCCATCCTCAGTTTTGAAAGTTGATTTCATGTTCAAAGCAGCAATGATGGGGTCCTGAATCTGACTGAACCTTATTTTTTATATGTTATAAATGTAAACATAAAACGGGCGTTTTAAAAAGAATTTTAAATTATACATTATAACAAAGCTGCTTATGACCTGTCACATTTCTTATTCGTTAAAATGTACAATAAATGTGGGGAAATATGTGGAAATAAAGTATCACTCTTTGAACCCTTGTGTTGTGATGCTTCAGTAGATTCAGGGAATGGGTTCAGTGCAGGATAACTTCACAACATCCTCCAGGAAATCCCCAGTACGATGACAAAGCACAACGTTTACAAGCCTGATGAAATTAGGATGATTTGAGTGGGCAAAGTAGTTTCAAAGTAGTCTCGCGTAGTTTCCCTTCATCGCTCATCTGCGTGAATGTGACCATATTCAGACTTAAATTTGGCCTCTATCAACAAAAAGTAAAAGTGAAAGTGACGATTTGTCATTGTGAGCACACGTCCTCTGTATTTAACCCACACACACCGTCCATCAGGGGGGGCCAAATCCTGCACCCAGGAGCAGTGATGGCCATGGTTGCTGAAGTGTTGGTGCTCAAGGGAACCCCAGGGCAACCTACTGATCTGAGATTCAAACCCATGACCTTCTGATCCTGGGATCTAATCCCTAAACACTAGACCACCACTGCTAAAAGAGCACCCATCCCTGAAGGGTCCACCTTTTTTAGCTCCACCAACCATCATCTTAAAATTAGAGACTGTATTGTATTTGCATCATCGATTAGAACCTCTTTATCTGGTTCATCAATGTTCAGGACCCCCAGACCACGATTAGGAAGAAATTATTTGTGGGATTACTTTCACTTTTCCCATCAAATGGTCAAACTTGAAAACATAAAAAGCTTTAAAATGTGAACTTTTAACATATTAACTAATGCATTCTATGAATTGTTTTTTTTTTTATGTTATTTGACTGATTTATTTAGTTATGAAAGATGCTATGGGAAGAAACGAAAGTGAAAGTTGTTCTGATTGGCTGGTAGACTAAAAGCCAATAGAGCTCCTCCTAGTGACTGGGCTTGTCTGAGTACATGCTGGAAATAGACTGCAGTGAAAGAGCAACACGTCCATGATCCACTCCTGTGAAGAAAGCAAACATCAGCTTCGACTTACAGGATCCACACATCCTCCTCAACATGCCAGGTTTGTAAAATAATACTTTTCCCTTTGCAGTGCTATTTAAACCCTATTTCTGAATGGTGTTCAATAATGATGTCAGGAAGCAGTCAGGAACAAATACAGTGTCTAGTATTGAGGTAGAAAGCAGTGTGTGTGATTGTGGACTGAATAATTTAAAGGAAAGAAAGTTTCTTTTTACAATTTTATTCTCAATAAAAAACAATGCTGGATAGCTGTACTCTCTGCTTTTTGTCCCACTTAAAAGCCAGATACTCCAGATCCTACTTCTGTTAATGAATACTGAGCTTATTGTTGTTTGTGGGCAATTTGTGATCAGTTTCATTTTCACAAACAGCTTTGCTCACAGTTATCAGAAAAGTCCCTGGAACACCTTTTTCAAAAGCCCCAGTAACAGTGACCTTTGGTCCGGTTCTTTTCTTATCTTTTCCCCTCCAAACATATCTCAGGCTTGGCACAGCCTTGTGCCTCCATGTTCCTTTAATTAGATCCCTGCGTATAAGGAAACCTTTTTTTAAAAAAGTTATGCATTAAAACAGAGTTCACTAAGTTTATCCATTTTAAGATACTGCAAAGACCATGAACAGGGGTGTGGGCTGTGCTCATATGATGTTTTTTCCTGAGAAAGGCTCCTAACTGAGTCAAATTAGTTGAAAGAAGTCGGGATCTAAGACGGGAGGTTCTTTAAGTGCAGAGCAAAATCCCTTTTGTTAAATCTCGTTTAGCAACTGCTACACCACACCCTGCCTTTCTAAGGGGAACCTGTTACAGTAATGCAGCATTTCAACTAAAGCAGACCCACATCTGTAGCATTAGCCATGTATTTACACCCAGTGTACCGTGCCTTGCAAAAGTATGCACCCCCCTTGACTTTTTACCTATTTTGTTACGTTCCAACCTGTAATCTAAATATCATTTCTTGTTATTTAAATCTTATTTTATGTGATGGATCTGTACAAAATAGTCTAAGTTGGTGAAGTGAAATGAGAAAAATATATATAAAAAAAAAATTTTATATAACAAAACAAAACAAAAACTGAAAATTGGCATGTGCATGTGTATTCACCATGAATTTGCCATGAAACCCCTAAAAGGTCCTGGTGCCACCAATTACCGTCAAAAGTCACATAATTAGTGAAATGAAGTTCACCTGTGTGCAATCTAAGTGTCACATGATCTGTCAGTATAAACACACCTTTTCTGAAAGGCCCCAGAGGTTGCAACACCACTAAATGAGAGGCATCACACCATGAAGACCAAGGAGCTCCAAACAAGTCAGGGACAAAGTTGTTGAGAAGTTGAGAAGTCAGGGTTGGGTTTTAAAAAAATATCCAAATCTTTGATGATCCCCGGAGCACTATCAAATCCATCATCTTCTAATGGAAAGAACATGGTACCACAACAAATCTGCCAAGAGAGGCACCCACCAAAACTCACAGACCAGGGAAAGAGGGCATTAATCAGAGAGGCAGCACAGAGACCAAAGATAACCCTGAAGGTGTAGCAGAGTTCCACAGCAGAGACTGGAGTATCTGTTCATAGGACTACAATAAGCCATTCACTCCATAGAGCTGGGCTTGATGGAAGAGTGGCCATAACTTAACGTTAAAAATAAGAAGGCACGTTTAGAGTTTGCCAAAAGGCCTGTGGGCGACTCCCCGAATGTATGGTGCTCTGGTCAGATGAGATTAAATTGAACTTTTCAGCCACCAAGGAAAATGCCACACACATCCCCTCACCCCAAGAACACCATCACCACAATGAAACATGGTGGTGGCAGCATCATGCTGTGGAGATGTTTTTCAGTTGAGGGAAAGATGGATGGTGCTAAATACAGGGATATTCTTGAGCAAAACCTGTCAGTCTGTCTGTGATTTGAGACTGGGACAGAGGTTCACCTTCCAGCAGGACAATGACCCAATGACCCAACACTCCAGTGGTTTAAGGGGAAACATTTAAATGTGTTGGAATGGCCTAGTCAAAGTCGAGACCTCAGTCCAATTGAGAATCTGTGGTCAGATATGAAGATTGCTGTTCACAGGCGAAAATCATCCAATATGAAGGAGCTGGAGCTGTTGTGCCTTCAGGAACAGGCAACAATCCCATTGGCAAGATGTGGCAAGTTCATAGAGACTCATCCAAAGAGACTTGCAGCTGTAATTGCCGCAGAAGGTGGCTCTACAAAGTACGGACTTTAGTTATGCAGAACAGTTATGCATGCTGAAGTTTTCTGTTATTTTGTCCTATTTTTTGTTTGCTTCACAATAAAAAAAAGAACATCTTCAAAGTTGTAGGCATGTTCTGTAAATGAAATGGTGCAAACTCTCAAACAATCCATTTTAATTCCAGGTTCTGAGGCAACAAAACATAAAAAATGCCAAGGGGGTGAATACTTTTGCAAGGCACTGTAAGTTCTGAATGCTGAGTGAATTCTAGAGATCTGTGCTTCATGATGTTCTTCACTGAGATCAATATAAAGAAGTGCTTAGGAAAAGGCAAGATGGAAATGGTTTGAATATATGACCACAATTGTGGTCTGTGGTTGAATCATGTCTGTCTTCCTGTTTGTGACTCCACATTACATAATGTTTGTGTACTGTATATATGGTCACCTATTTCTCCCTGTAGATATGTATATGTATATATATATATATATATATAGATAGATAGATAGATAGATAGATAGATTATTTATTATTTAGTATTTATAGCTCCTGTACTTACTTTCTCCTGTACTTGTTCCTCTTTCTTTACATCTTTATATTTTTATTTTTTTATATATTTTTTTCTATTCTTTTCTATATACCTGTCACTTTTATAAGAGCCCTGCAACGTCCAAATTTCCCATTCGTGGGATAAGAAAAGATTACTCTACTCTACTCTACTCTACTCTACTCTACTTGCGTGGGGCACTGCCCAATCATAATGGCGGGACAATGTAGGCCCCTCTTTTAAAAGCTTTTGATGGTGTGATGTACCAGCGTTCCTATCAATGGTGAAACTGGCCAAAAGAAAAACATGGCGGGGACCTGTCCCCATCGTAAAGGATGTCTAGACGATTCTTCTTGCAGTACAAGTGAAAGTGAAATGAAAGTGACTATTTCCCATTGTAAAACACAGCACACAGTGAAGCACAACAAAATGCTTCCTCTGCTGTTGGGTTCGTGCCAGACATAGCATTTTCCTTGGGGGCTGAAATGCAGGGAGCAGCTATTCAAAGCACCTGGGGAGCAGTGATGGGGATTTTACCTTGCTCAAGGGTACATCAGCACAGATTCTGGGGCCTAGTCCTTATCCGCTAACCATCCTAACTTGATCCAGGTACCGTCCCCATCCCCTTTCTTTGGGGCTAAAATAGCTGCCCCCTGCTGCGCGGTGTGTGTGGGTGTAAAGCAGTGGTTGAATTCTGTTGTGGTTCACTGTGTGCTTTGCCATGTTTCACAATGACAAATTTTCACTTTCACTCTGCCATTCCTCCTGGGATAGCTGGGGATCCATAAACAGGCAGTTAATGAGGGAGTAAAACTCTACTGCTAACAAGCACCAGGATAATTCCTGGGTGTCACTCTGAATACTTCAAAAGAGTGAGAATCTGGGAGGTTTTTGCACTGTACAATTGGGTCACAGATCTACAGATTAGTGCACAGTCTGAGGGCACGCTTAAGTGGCAAACATGTCACTCTGCTCATCAGTCTGTTGTTACTGGGAGAACAGTGAGATAAGAAGGCTTCATTATCATTTTAATCATATACGCAGTGAACAGATACAATATTCCTCCAGAACTGTGGTGCTACACATGAGACGACACAGAACAGAGGACAACGTGTGCAGACAGAACAAGATACAGTGCAAAACAATGATGCAACAAAGTACATTCGCCTGATACAGAGCAGAGACTGGTGCATCTCCACCAGGTGAACAGCAGCAGTGAGTCCAGTAGTGGGTGTAATACAGTATTACGACAAACACTGCATTTAGTAGCAGATTAATAAAGTGCAAAAGCTTAATAATAAGAAGAAATGAGTGGTGGTGGTCTAGTGGTAGGGTACTTGCCTATGGATCTATGACTCAAGAGGTCCCACCTCCAGCACTACCACAATTGGGTCCCTGAGAAAGACCCTTAACCCTGAGTTGCTCCAGGGGGACTGTCCCTGTAATTAGGACATGGAAGTCGCTCTGGATAAGAGCATCTGCTAAATGATGCAAATGTAAATGTAAATGAGTGTGCAAACAAGCAACATAAGGTGGATAAATATGGGTATATATGTGCAAAACATGGAGATGTGAATCAGTATGGCATGTACGCCATCCCGGATGCCAGGGTTGAGAATAGTGTGTGGGATGGGTGTGTGGGGTCATGCACAATGCTACAGTGAGTCTATATCAGAAGCTCCATGATTCTTTGTTTTTGTGCCTCCAGGATTTTTTGCATGGAAATACTTCCTGATGGTGATTGGGAATGCATTTAATGCCCGCCTAACATTCATGGACCGTCTCTCAGAACGCCTGAACCTCAAGGAAGGGATGTCAGAGGAGGACAGCAACATGATCTTTGCTTTCGTTGCCATTGTATCTCGGGCTGGAACGGACCTTGAACATGCTCTGAGGATAATTCCAAACTGTAAGAAACTTCCATCAGTTCATGCAACATACAGAGGGGTGTAGTTATGAAAGCTCTATTTTTAGTCATTTCTTAATCCTCGATAATTAATATCTTATGCTGGTGACACACAACAGCATGAAATGTAGTTTATTTAGCATTTTTCTATATTAAACTGCACCAAGTGTGAGAAAAACTAGCCTATCACTTTCCTTACAAGTGCAAGAGATCTTAAGGATTTGACACACCTTTAATCAGACGTTTAGCAAACAGAACATGTTTTCTCTCTTTCTTCCCTGCAGCGACCAAGCCGGTTGTTCTAGTGGTTCTCCACCACACGTTCGATCAGAATTTCATTGTTCCAGACAGCAGACACTGTGTTAACAGGAGTAATATCTTCACTGTGGACTGCCTGTTCCATGAAGACCAAGGCCTGCTGAGATGCCTGCAAAACGATCAGGCCCTGAAAGCCGTCACTGATCATCTGACGTCTAAAGGAGTGTCACTCAAAACACCGGTAGGTTTGAACAAGCAAAATAAAACTTGATTTCTACAATTTTTGGACGATCACTCTCCATTATACTGCTGACTGAGTAATTCACTGACACTTTTGATCAGCCTCATCCTCCCAAGGTTGAGTTTTATTCCAGTTAAGCAGAAGCACATCTAATTACACCTGTTTGACCAGTTCATCTTCAAACAATTGGTTCTTTAAATGAGTTTGCGTTGTGGATCAGAGGATTCAGATAAAAATGCTTCATAATAACAAATGAAGTGAAAGTGACTAATTGCCATTGCACAGCACACCGTGAGACACAAGAAAATGATTCCATTACTTTTCACCCACAGACACTGTGCAGCTTTTTAAAGCAAACGGGGAGCAGTGCTGGGAATGGTAACTTCCTCAAGCCCTTAGGGCAACCTACAGATTAGGAATTTAAATCCATGACCTTCAGATTCTGGGGGTATCTCCCTAACCACTAGACCACTGCTGCCCCGCTTCTCTGCATTTATCCCGTACACACCATGCAGCAGAGGGGAGCTATATCCAGCACCTTGGAAGCAGTGATGGGGACAGTACCATGCTCTAAGTTATCTCAGGGCAACCTACTGGCCTGAGATTCAAACCCATGACCATGTCCCTATCTGCTAGGCCACTGCTGCCCCACGTCATATAACTAAATGAAATAAAAGTGACTATTCTTGTCATTGCGAGGTCACAGCACAGCACACACTGAACCACTACGAAATTGGACCTC
The DNA here is from genome assembly GCA_017165825.1 of Hepsetus odoe. Taxonomy (NCBI): domain Eukaryota; kingdom Metazoa; phylum Chordata; class Actinopteri; order Characiformes; family Hepsetidae; genus Hepsetus; species Hepsetus odoe. The sequence continues at coordinate 17,313,064 of CM029391.1, forward strand.
TGCATTTTACCCATGCACTCAAACAACGTGCAGCTAGTGGGCAGCTATGAAAGCTGCCCGGGGAGCAGTGACGGGGACAGTACCTTGCTCAAGGGTACCTCAGGGCAACCTACTGTTGAGGGAATCAAACCCACAATCTTCCGATCCAGGGCAACTCCCTAACCACTAGGCCACCACTGCCCCTCTGAGGACCTAACTGAGTCTACCAGAATGAACTTTTCATTGATCCTGGAGGCCCTTGGAGGCCCTCTGTCCCAAAATTAGCATTTTCCCTTCTGGATCTGGTGTGATCCAACTAATTAGCTCATTATGAAGCTTTTCTGCGTTGAAAAACAGAAAAACACTACACTCTGCAGAGCAGGTTTGGACTGTCCTGCAGAGGGTGGGCAGCAACTGTTCACACATCCGTTTTGTTCGTAACCATAATGATGTGCTGTATAATGTTTCCTGTTCCTGTCTTTCCTCTGGTTGTGTCTCAGAACTCTAACCCTGTTTTCTTTCAAGCAGCTGCTGCGAAACAGTTCCTCCCACTCTTCATGCTGTAACAGGAATCGAGTGCTTTGGATAACGATAGGATTTGGTTTGCTGTTGGTGATAGCTGTGATGATCTGTGTTCTCATTTTCTTTCTTCAACATCCTGCACACGGCCTCAGTATGACTAACCAGACCGTCAGCAGGTCAGTCATCAGACAGAGACAAGCAAATGGTGCAGCAAATGGCAAATGAAAGAGAAGCGATCACCTAAATCACCTTGTCCACATATGAATACTGCATGACACCTTTTGTGCATAAAAAAATCAGTGTAATTATTGAATTTTGCTCATTTTGTTGTGAATAACACTGTATGTATAATAGAATGAATAAGTCAAATTAGGAAGAAATATAAGAGTTCTCAAATTCTTGGAGCAACTGCATCGGGCAACAATTTGACCTCAGGACCTTCTCGACGAAACGCTTCCCTGCTCTTTCTGTTCTGATAGCGTGAATAATCTGCGATGTTTCCTGAATTCCAGCCACGTCTGACTCTCATAGTAAAGATGATTATGTGAACAAATAGCTTTGGAGGGTAAATAATACTCACATGTTCTTTATGCTTACATGTACCTGCGTTCTAGGATTAAATTCACAATATGTTTATTTTCAATAACACATCATCAGGATGCATTCAATAAAAAAAAACATTCTGCAAAAGCTATAAGAATGTGTTGTTTTTAACTAGTTGATCTCTGATGAGCTGGTTTTATCAGGTTTAGTTCCAGATCTGATGCTCCGTCGCTTCCATCAGCAGCTCCTGATTGAACTTTACCAAAGCAGGTGTTGATCAAGATTCCCAGTATATATATATAACTTCACCTTCAAAGCCAGGAAACAAGAATATGACTTTTATTCTGCATTTAAATACTAAATGCAATAATATGAACACAAGTAACATTTCTTCCCTCATAAATGCCTACATAAATGTTACATGAAATTAAAGAATTATTGCTTTAAATGTAATTGTACTACAAAACAGCTACTTCTTTTGGTGAGATACTGTTAACAGGTTCAAATACTATTTTGTATAACATTCACTACCGCTACTAACACTTACGTGCTTTTATTAACCATTTTATCTTCATCCCTCATAAATACACAGCCTGTTTCTGTTATTGTACCATTAATAGTGATGTGTGCAGACTGTCTGGTTGCCCTACATTTAGAGTAGTCTGGTCTGCAGCGTAACATCAGTGTTAATGAGGGTTAGACACACAACACCGTGCAGGTCTTGAGCCCCTCACTTCCTTTATATGTCAATATGTCTGTGAAACTTATTTTTGGCATGTTGAGTAGATTCAATTAAACAAACGGGAACAAATGTTTCAGTATGCCTGGCTGCAAAATGTCTAAAGTTACAAGGTTCTAAATATAGGGGTTCCACCCACTGACCGTTCAGCATTAGCAGTAAACTAATCACCTGATCATCTGGAATCACATGTTTCTTCACTGATTCATGTCTTAAGTGAGACGCCTTTTTCTGCTTGAAGGTCCAGATGTAGATCACTGTGTGGATTAACCAACACAAAAGTATCAAACTGCTCAGGTACAGAGACTGGACTGAAAATGAGAGACCACAACACTGTCCTTCTGGAAGATCTGGAGAACTGCTCAGGTAAAGAGACTGGACTGAAAATGAGAGACAACAATACTGTCCTTCAGGAAGATCTGGAGAACTGCTCAGGTACAGAGACTGGACTGAACATGAGAGACAACAACACTGTCCTTCAGAGAGACATTAAAAACAGAAAGTCAGGCTCTTTGGATGAAAAAGATGAAGAAATGAGGGATGAATCAAGATTTTAAATATTTACACTACAGTGACATTAAAATAGTACTTTTGGTCAGTATTTCTAAGCATCTAATCTAAAGTTTTTGGCAGGTGCAAGGTCAGCAGTTTCAAACCTGCCACCGCAAAACTCGGACTGCAGCTTTAACTCTCAGCTGCACACTTACTCCCCATTTCCTTGAAATTCAATACTTCTGGGAGGGGTGTGAGAGTAAAAGTGAGAGTGCAACCAGTTGGGTTTATTTTCCGGCTCTGTTCGTCCTTCGAGTGTTTACACTACAGTTTATAATGCGTAACGGTATGTGTTTATTTTGAAGTTACAACATTTGAACATTGGAGCAGACGGTGTTACCAGCAGTCTTGTATTTACCACTGTGGTTTATGTCGGTCTGGATGTCCCCGCATGAGCAGAGCTGGGACCATTGATATACAGTACTCCACCCCCAACAGCACTAAAACGGGGTCAGAACGGGCCGATCATGTAGTGGAAGGGGCGAGGACGATGTCTATAGCAGGGCAGGGTGTTATTAGGCAGGCTGAGGGACTGGAATTGACTTGATGCAATGCAGCTCTTTAAAGTAACTTTAACTAATAATTATCTATCCATTTTCTGCCGCATGTCCCAAATGGGGTCGCGGGGGAGTGCTGGAGTCCAACCCAGCGCACACAGGGTGAGGACGGGGGACGCACCCTGGACAGGTCGCCAGCCCATCGCAGGGAGGAGCGAGACGGGGACGGCACCTTGCTCAACGGTACCTCAGGGCAACCCATTGGGAAGGGGTTCGAATCCCCGATCCTCCGATCATGCGGCCGACGCCCAAACCACTAGGCCACCGCTGCCCCCTAACTAATAATTACTGAATATTAATTACCTTGGTTCTCCAGTAATTATACTAATTGGCTATTAGTGCATTTTAAGGGTGTGCAGGGTTAAACTCACAGACCGTCTGATTTCAGAAAGCCTGGTTAAGACTGGGGAGCAGAGGAACTGCTCTGTAGAAAAAGCTCCATCCTGTACCTGTGAAAGTGGCGAAATAAGATTTGAACTAAGATCAAAGGACCATGGGTTTAAATCCCAGACCAGTAGGTTACCCTGGGATACACTTGAGCAAGGCATGTCCCCATCACTGCTCCCCTGGGAAAGTTCATTCTGCACCAAAGCTACCTGAAGCTATTTAAGGTGTTTTAGGTGTTGCTAGGAAGTTGCTATGGTATCTTTTGTTGTCTGGGCACTGTAGTATTGCTTAATGGCTGCTATTGTATTCCAGCTGGTTGCTAGGTTTTTGGCAGTGGGTTGCTATAGTAATGTATAGCTTAATGGCTGGTCATGTATTCCAGGTTTTTGATATGGTGCACTGTGGTGTTGTAATATGCAGAAACTATTAAATAGTAAAAAAAAAATGAGAACACTAGAACACAATACAACAATGCAACCATTCAATTAAGCAACAACTGACCATCATGTTCGGCATTTCTGTTCTAATGTTTTGTCTTTAAGGTTGAAAGTTTTTATCAGAAATTATTCTTCACTTCAGTGTCTTCAATTTGAGTTTTTTTTTTTTTTTTTAAATCTGATTGTATTAAACGTGCTTGTTTAAAAAAAATCCAATAATCTTGATTTCTCTCAGAACTTAAAGTCCATGTCAAGGTCTTGGGCCGCATCAGCTCCCATGAGAGTTTCATGAATTTTCTGCAGTCACGAATAAGAATACAGGTCGTGTCTTCAGAGGAGGAAAGCAACGTCATCATGGCTTTTGTTCCCATCGTGTCTCGAGCTGGGACTGATATTGAAGCAGCTCTTAAGGAGATTCCTGGTAAATACACACACCAAGTCAACACCCTTCATACAACTTTTCAAAGCAAGACTAGATACCTCTCAAACCTTTGAGATAATGAACCTTCTCCTTCTGTCTCTCACAGCGACCAAGCCGGTTGTTCTAGTGGTTCTCCACCACACGTTCGATCCGTATTTCATTGCTCCTGATAGCAGAAGAGCTGTAAATAAGAGTAATGTGTTCACCGTGGACTGCCTGTTCCATGAAGACCAAGGTCTGCTGAGATGCCCGCGCAACGAGGAGGCCCTGAAAGCTGTTACTGACCATCTGAGATCTAAAGCAGGGCTGCCAGGATCAAAGGTGGGTTTCAGTTAATGATACATAAAACTTTTATTTCCATCTCTGCACATTTTTTGTGGCGGCAGTGGCCTAATGTTTAAGAACTAGGCTCCAGGATCGGAAGGTCTTGGGTTTGAATCCCTGACCAGTAGCTTGCCCTGAACTAACCTTGATCAAGGTTACTAGGTTGCTTTCAAATGAACTTTCCATTAAAAATGTATTGATTCTGTTAACCTGGAGATCGTTGTCTTTCCTTGTGGATGAGCTAAAGTCCGTCTCTCTTCCTGCAGGCTCTAGGAGGAGGACATCAGAAGCAAATTGTCCCCATAATAGTCCTGGCAGCCAACTTCCTGATTTATATGGATTATATTTCCATCTGGTATCTTCTGTTGTTGATCTTTTTCATGGGCCTGCTGCATGTGTGTGGCTTTGGCAATCGAATGCTCACGTCTCTTCTTGTCATCTCCATCGTACTGTTTATTTACCTCGGCATTCAAGCTCTCAGAGCCTCAGACACTTCGGCGGACGATGCTTTAGGAAAAAATGTTGAGAACTTTGTGGAACAGAAATGAAACTGTGCTGCCGTGAAACTGACGTTATAACTGTGTTATATTAATACCAACAATTGTTTTGTTCAAAATAAATAAAAATAAAGACAAATCCAAATGTTTATTGTTTGTAATGTGCCAACCCTGGACTTTGCAGCATCCATCATTTTCCATCATTCACACTTTAACTTTTTAAAATCCACTCTGAATATCTTTGAAAAAGATTATTTTACAGTTCATCTGTAGTTATTCACAGACTATTAAAATATTGCTTATTTGTTTAACTTTTTAAATGGTCTATTAAAGAACATTTAAATCTGTTTCTTTGAATAAGAAAAAAACATTGTTTAAACATATATAAAAAACTAATAATAAATAATGCTATTTAAATAATATTTAAATAAATGACATCATCAATTGTAACCCACACAGGCAATAGTGAGCAACCATATCCAGTGCCCTGGGAGCAGTAACGGGGACGGTACCGTGCTCAAGGGTACCTCAGGGTAACCTATAGGTCTGGGATTCAAACCCACGACCTTACAATTCTGGGCCCCAGTTCCTAAACACTACACCAGCGCTGCCTATGATGATAATAAATAAACAAACAAACAAACAATCAAATAAATAAATAAATAAAAAGTAGAAGAAAAAGTGAAAGCTTTTCCTTTCACTTAGACATTTTTCCCCCCCCAAACACTGCCTCCTTCTCTGTGATTGGTTGGTGGTTCAGAGACACAAGCAGCCTGCCAATAGGGTTCCTTTTTTATTTAAAGCTTGTCTTAATATGGGGATAAATGGGCTGCAGCAACACAGACTCTACAGTCCTCACCCAGAGAGAAGACCAGATCTGCCAGATACACAAATGCTCATCAACATGCCTGAAGGTTTGTAAATCTTGTTCACCTCCCGGCTGGTTAGAGGGAAGCTTCACATTTCTTTTTAATGCAGGCAGAAAGAATAACAGACCAACTATTTTTTCAGTTTTGATGAAATGTGAGTATACTATGTTGGGTTTTTTTGTCATGTACATGTGTATGTTAAAGGATTTCTGTAGTGAAGTTTGAAAATGATGTTGTTTCACATTTGCATCGCCACCTGGAGGGCTGTGGAGGTCTTACAGCTCCAGGTTTTCACCAAATAAAATTTTTCTTCAACATAATAACCCCCATAAATACAAGGACACATGATTTCCCAGCAAAACATCACCCAGAGCATCACACTGCTAAACCTGGCTTCATTCTTCAGCACAGCCTGAATTCGAGCTTCATTGTCAATTTATTGTCAAGTCGTCTTCAGGAATAGTTCTCCAGGTTTCTTGGAGAACATTCCAAAGCTTTTCTGTTAGAGAAATTGGGATTTATCACCAGCCCACCTTCTTCTAGTGCTCCACATTCCCCTTCTATGCTTCTTTTCAGGCACTTTCTGCATTGGACAAGGGCCAACAAGACCAGTCTGCAGCCAGTCTGCAGTATGCCGTTATACATTACGTGCTGGTACTTTTCTATCAGAAGCAGCATGGAGGTTTCCAGCAGCTTGATATGATATAACCTCTTGAATTTTACTTCAACAGAAGTGTCACCTTAAATAATTATTAAACACCTTCCTTTCTTTGCACTCATACACTGATACTGACCATTTCATATTTACTATTTAAGCATCCAGCATGTAATTTCTGGGGTAATAGTGATATTATGTCTGAAGATCGCAATCAAAGATACAATATTTACCCTTTAAAGCTCTTTACTGCATTCAGAACCAAACTATCCTGGTTTTACTTTTGCAAAAAATCTATTTCATCTACATTTTTCCCTTTGGGGCTGCGGTCACCTAGTGGTTGAGGACTAGGCCCAAGGATCAGAAGGTCCTGGGTTTGAATCCAAGACCAGTATGTTGCCCTGAAGGTCCCTTGACCTAGGTACTGTCCTCATCACTGCTCCCTAGATGCTGGATATGGCTGCCCCCTGCTAGACGGTTTGTGTGTGGGTGAAATACAGAGGATGTATTTGGTTGTGGTTCACTGCATGAGTTTCACAATGACGATCAGTCACTTTCACTTTCACTTCACAGTCCTGGGTTTTAAAAGGGGATGAAAAAGTTCACATTCAGTTCAGTCCAGCAGTCAAATGTATCCTGTGCATTAAAGAATACTACTCTCCGTACTAAACAATTTGCCACATAGGAGAACTAAAATGAAAGATGGGATAAAAAATGAAAAAGTACACACAACAGATTCATAAAAATATGTTACCTATGTTATTTCTGCATATTCTGGTTTTGAACTGATTCATGTTGCTGAATTAACACCTCCAGTGATGAATAACGTTAGGACCTGCAGCGAAGGAGTGGTGCTTGCAGGAATTTTGAATAGCTGTAGTGGGGTTTTGGAGACCCAGCAGTTTTGGACACGTCCCCATTATGCAGCTGATGTGTCTGTAATGATGAAGCCTGGGAACTGAACCCAGCCCCAACAATGCAATTATAGTTCTTCTTACCTGCTGCTGTGTGATTTTGGTGCCACCAGAGCCGTCTGTGGGGAAATACTTCAGGATGGTGTTTGGGAATCCTCTTCATTCCCAAACACAGTTCATGGAGCGTCTCACGGAACATCTTGATCTCTGTGAAGTGTTTTCAGAGGACCAGAGTGAAGTCATCATTGCTTTTGTCCCCATTGTATCTCGAGCTGGGACCGACATCGAAGCTGCTCTTCAGAAAATTCCAAGTAAGACATGAAGAAAATGTTTCAACTTCACAAAAGAACATTTTCACTAGACCTTACTCTGGTGACACCTTAAGCAACGAGTTAATATTCAGATGCTCATGTGCTGTATGTTGCTGTAGAAGCCACAGTTGTAGCCCCTCATTCAAATACAGCTTTTTGTGCCGCTTAGGCAGTAAGGGACAAAAAATTACACCTATTGTTGTTTAATGTTATGTAAAATAAGTCCAATAACCCTAATTTTCCATTACTTGACCCCCCACTGATCTCTTTTTGAGGGGACATTTATTAATTGTAGTTGTCCTTCTATTTCTTTCCTTCCCAGAAACCAAGCCGGTTGTTCTAGTGGTTCTCCATCACACGTTTGATTCAAATTTTGTTGCTCCACAAAGCAGACACTGTGTTAACAGAAGTGATGTTTTCACCGTGGACTGCCTGTTTCATGAAGACCAAGGTCTGCTGAGATGCTTTCACAACGATGAAGCCCTGAAGGCCGTCACTGATCATCTCTCTAAAAGAGTGTCCAAAAAATCAAAGGTAGGTTTCAAACTAGTGCTGTATTGATTGGAGCTATTACTATCCATTATTACTAGTAGGTTAGTGTTTAACAGGAAGTTGGCCCAATTACTCCTGCTCCCACACCACAAACCAAAACTCTGTAACCAGGGGGATTATGAATTATGAATCAATTATGAAAAATCATCAACTTTGGGAAGTTCTAGATACATCATGACTGCAAATATAAGCAGCCTAATGGCTGAGATTCTATCAGACTTTAGGTGCTCAGTGCCTGTCGTTTCGATATTTATGACCTGAATTAAAGCTCTAGCCATGGTTCAGCTCTGCTAAAATGTGTGATAAAAAAACTAATACACTATTTTTAGCCGTGTATCTGTTTTATAGGTATGTCAGTTAATTTATTGGGTGTAAAATATGCCAGAATAGCTTTTTACCTCATGAAAGCATTAACTGGTTTTATTTGTAAGCTTGCTATCATGTCATTTTCCCAAATTGGATTTCATCGTCCCATTAATGATGCCTTAGAATGATGTTTATTTATGTATAATTCTGTACAATTCTGTTTAGAATCATGTAATGGAGACACAATTATTTATAATGCTGTTTAGAATTACGATATTCAGACATAATTAAGTATAATTCTCTTTAGAATTATGAAATATAGACATAATTAATAAAATAAAAATCAAAAAGACTGCCTTAAAATATACTTCTCATTAAAAAATGAATACAAGAAGCTTATTATTATTCTGTTAACTTGCTGGAGAGAACCTGATCTTTATGTTGAAATCAGCTTACCTCTGTCGCTCCTCCTGCAGGTGTCAGGGGGACATCAGCCGAAATTATTCCTAATATTGCTAATATTTTTCCTGATGGTCGTCATCCTGATTTACATGTCTGGCTACGGCAAGTGGGTTCTGATGTTTCTTGTTGTTATCTCCATCGTAGTGTTTGTTAACCCCATCATTGAAAGTCTCAAAGCTTCAGCTGGTTCTCCCCTTTAACACTGTTCCAGAATGTTCTCCCATATAGCTCCATTCCAAGGTGTTCCCCCCGTTCCCACAGTTGTGGAATGTTCTCCCAGTCCAAATTGTTTCATTGTTCTCCATCATTGACACTTTTCCAGAATGTTCTTCCTGTTTGCATTGTTCTAGAATGTTCTCCCAGTCCATCCTGTACTAGAGCGTTCCCCAAACAGTTCTCTCTGTTCACGCTTTGTCACCTTGTTGGCGATCGTTCTCCTTTGCTCTGATGTGTTCTCCCCACTCACAATGTTCTAGACTTTTCTTGCTTAATCACATCCTTCTGGAATAATCTCCCTGTTTTAACTGCTCTGGAATGTTCCCCTCGTTTTAAATGTTCTGGCATGTTCTCTCTATTTCCCCTGTTCTGGATATGCTCTCCTCATTTGAAAATGTCTGGAATGTTCTTCCTGTTTTCACCGTTCTAGAGTATTTCCCCCATTATACAATTGTGTATCCTTCTCTCCATTCATATGGTTCCAGAATGTTCTCCCTGTTTTCCTTTTGTCTGGGATTTTTCTCCACATTAACATTGATTTATTCAGTTCAAAAGGTTTGTAACTTTAAAAAGGTTACATACTTTACACGACACTGAATGTAACCATTTTTTATGATAATTTGTGGCAACATGATTTGATTGTAACGTATTACATAAACATAAACATAAAACTGTACTGATGCTGCAAGTCTCCTTCAAATAAAACCACTTAAACCAGATGTTTGTGGGGTGTGTTAAATCTTCAGTTTATGACTAAAGTCAAGTCGACTTTATTTATAAAGCGCTTTTTACAACTGTTGTTGTCACAGGACAGGTTTACAGGACAGTAGTGAGACCAGCTGTGTTGCATGGGTTGGAGACGGTGGCACTGACGAAAAGGCAGGAGGCGGAGCTGGAGGTGTCAGAGTTAAAGATGCTGAGATTTTCGTTGGGTGTGACGAGGATGGACAGGATTAGAAATGAGTATATTAGAGGGACAGCTCAGGTTAGACGTCTTGGAGACAAAGTTAGAGAAGCAAGGTTGCGTTGGTTTGGACGTGTCCAGGGGAGAGACGAGGAGTATATCAGGAGGAGGATGTTGAAGATGGAGCTGCCAGGAAAGAAGAGAAGAGGAAGACCAAAGAGGAGGTTTATGGATGTGGTGAGAGAGGACATGCAGGTGGTCGGTTTGAAGCAGGAAGATGCAGAGGACAGGAAGAAATGGAGACAGTGGATCCACTGTGGCATCTCCTAAATGGGAGCAGCCGAAAGAAAAAGAAGAAGAAGTTGTCACAAAGCAACCCAAAAGAGGAACCCATCCTCCAACACCAGAAATAAAAAGGAAAGAAGGAAAGAGAAAAACCCTGTATAGTGATGACTTCCAGTAACCATGAGTTCCAGTAAAAGTAAAAGAGCCCACTGGTGACTGTAACTGGAGGTGGATGATCTAATGGTGGGAGCTCTGTTGGAGTGGGGGAAGCTTTAATCTTCATGGCAGCAGCTCCTACAGAAGAGCCAGTCTGATGGAGCTTATCTAAAGTTCAGGTCAGGAGAGAAATAAGATGATAATAGCTTCGCTGACTCTTTGTAGCAGCTGGCATGGAACTCAGGAGACCCTCATGGAGATCGATGGACCGATGGAGCAACTGAAGCTCAGGACTAACGCATGTTTAAAGCACAATATGCAAAATTTAGGTAAAATTTAACAACATGCTTTTGCATTCCTGCTCTACAGTTATTAAAATAATTTTACAGGGATTTCTGCACATCATTATTTTTGTTAGGTTACAGTAGTTTCACATGGTGTTGAATTTATGTAGATGTTCTGTAATTGATTCCTCCCTATTCCTTTGGCTGCTGCTTATGTGTGTGTTTAAAACATTATTTATTCTTGTTTAAATGGAGTATTATTGGGAGTGGTGCAATGAAATGATCTATTTTCACTGAACCCAAATGCTCTTAATCAGCCAAGACGTGTTTGGTTCAAGTTTTGTGTCTTTAGTTTCAAACTTGAGCTAGTCTAACCTTGCTAACCCTGGAAGAGTGGCAGTAAACCCAGGCTTAAGCTCTTTACTCCCTAAATAATGCTTATAAGTCATGACATTCTAGCTTCTACAAGCAAATTATGCATTGTTAGTCCAACATGTCCCGAGTCTTTGTTAGACAATGGAGATGTGGTGCAAGTGCCACTCGCTCTCACTCATTTTCTGAGCCACTTGTCCTAATTAGGGTTGTGGACAGTGCTGGATTCTATCCCAGCTCTCATAGGGTGAAACCCTGGACAGGTTGGCAGCACTCCGCAGGGCAGACACACAGTAAAACACACTTATACACACACACTCGTACACATCTTGGGGGACAATTTAGCATCTCCAGTCCATCTGACGGGCAGGTCTTTGAACGATGGGAAGAAAACCGAGCTCCTGGAGGAAACACAGGATGAAAACTTCCACTCCACACAGAAAGGACTCAGACCGTCCCACCTGGGAATCAAACCTAGGACAGTGCTACACATTGCACCACCAACTCTATGTAGGAGTAGGGACATTTGAGACACAGCCTCTGGAAAAAAGGAGCTAGCGAGTGGTATTAAATAACCAAAAAATAAGGTTAAATAGTTAATGACTGCCACGTTCATGCTTTTATTGAACAAAACAAAGACTATAGCATATATCATTTGGGCTGGACAATAAACAGATTTTGTCCTTTCACCTCTCATGTAAAGAGTCGTTGTCCAAAAAGGAACAAAGCAGGTCGTTTTCCAGAGAACTGCCAGAGAAAAATTGATCATGTTGATGGTTGATGGTTCACTGGGCTGTGTTTTACAATGACAATGCCTCCTGCACACTTCATACAGGTGCCACCCCTCACCTAAACCACACTGAGTACACTGTGAAAGGAACATCTCTGGAAAACTCTGGACAATGTCCACATCCTATTTACTGCACATTGTCCACAGCTCCCAATGGAAAATGTTTCCTTTGTGTGCACAGAAGCTGTTCCAAAGATGCAAATGCTGCTTTCACTTTCAATTTTCCTGAAATGTAGGACTTAAGAGAAGGCTTTGAAAGTGAAAGTTCTCTTTGTAGTTGCAGCAGTTGTTTTTATTCAGTGTGTGTTTCAGCTCTAGGACTTACTGGACAACGTGGTTGTAATCTTCACCTCAGTATGCAGAAAGGTATGTATTCTAATGTAATTCCAACCTTTTGTGTTTGTGTTCCAACCTCTGTGAAGGAGTCTGAGTGTTTCTGTCGGAGGCTTTTACTGCTACAAGCTCAGAATAAAGAAGCTATAGAAGGTGCATCTCCCTGTGTGTAAAGTTTTGGCACCCTGATCAAATGAGAGTGTAAAGAAGTTCATATTCCACAGAGAAATATATTTATCTTAATGGAGTTACAGTTTATTTGCTGAATTTACCACGTTATATATACTTTTAAAAATTTGGCCATGTGCAAAAACATTCGCCTCTTATATAAATATACATACATAGGCTGCGTTACGTTTATAACATTTTATTGATATATATATATATTATGCATAATGCTGTTGATTTTTGTAGAAAATATCAGTATATATAATATCTTTTCAGGAGAACGTTCTTTTATCTTTAGTGCAAGTTAATATAAAACTATTGAATTCCGGCAATTTTGGACCAATTCATAAAACTAGGTGTCTCAAAGTTCACAAAAGGAGATACAAGGTTTTGTTCAAACGACAATAAGTCTGCTAGGATGCTATAACACAACATGTATTGTAGATGAGTATACGTATCAGTAGAAATTGACTATAAAGCAGTGTTATGGGAACTTACAGAATAATTGATTATAATAGGAATCATTCCTAGTCCTATCATTCATGATAGTATTCCAGATTTTAATCTGATTGGGTTTGTTTTTTATTTTTAGTGTTTGTCATGGTCATTGGGAATACCCTCAATTCCCATCAGACCTTCTTGGATCATCTCACACTTTCATCCAAAATTCGCATAGTGGACTCTGTGGGAGAGAGTGATGCCATCCTTGCCTTTGTCCCTGTCGTGTCTCGAGCTGGAACTGACATCGAAGCTGCTCTTAAAAAGATTCCTGGTAAATACAAGCATAGAGTTATCAGAACTACCTTTATTAAACTTCCTTTCTAAAACGGGGTGGTGGAGGTCTAGAGGTAAGATATTCATCTGTGGACCAAAAGGTTGCAGATTCGAATCCCACCTCCAGCACTACCATCATTGGGTTCCTGAGCAAAACCCTCAACCCTGAGTTGCTCCAGGGAGACAGTCCCTGCAAACAGGAATGTTCTGGATAAGAGACATAAATACCATACATGTAAATCTCTTTTCTGTACCTGCGACAGAAACTGGGAGTATTGTTCTAGTGGTGCTCCACCACACGAATGATCCTTGCAGTCATCCTCCAGACAGCAGAAGAACCATTAGAAAGACCAATGTGTTCGCTGTGGACTGCCTGTTCAATGAAGACCGAGGCCTTCTGAGATGCGTGGTAAACGACGAGGCACTGAGGGCCGTGAAGCAGCATCTGGAACAGAAACGACCAGCAGCTTCCAACCCTGAAGCAATCAGCTGGAAAGTAATGTCACTTCTTCACTCGTCTGATGTGGCTTCGTCGGTCTGTTGGGTTTCTTGATTTACTGAAGCCAACAAACACTTACTTCCACTGAAAACAATCATATTGAAAATATACGCAAAATGAAAAGAGAAAATCTGTTCATTTAGGACGTCTTTAATAAAGTAAAATAAGCATAAAAAAGGGACAAAAAAGGCATGAGGAATGTATTTTGTAGATCTAGCTATATAGATTTTTTGCAGATTTTGCTTAAGCAAAAATGTAAGATAAGAAAATTTGTTAACCCCATTGGCAGATTTTCTCAAATGGATTTTTTTTCTATCTATTTTTTCAGTGCAGCAGGGTAAAATAAGTGCCTAATGCTAACCTAACATCGATTTCTGTCTGCAAATGAAAAGTGAAAGCTTTAACCATTATGTTTTTTATATGTATCTAATTTCATTTCCCATTTATCTTCCCTACCAGTCCGATTCTACTGAATCTCCTTACGAAGGCTTCGGTGATGTTCCTTACACATCACAGCCATGTCTGGTGAGTATTCCTAAAGTATAAACACAGCTTTGAGCTAAAGTCTTGAGCCCCTCATTGCATATTTTCTTTCCAAAAAGACTTTCTTCTATTGTTAATGTATAGCTAAGGGACAGATCTCCAGATCTTCCTGAAGGACAGTGTTGTTGTCTCTCATGTTCAGTCCAGTCTCTGTACCTGATCAGTTCTCCAGATCTTCCTGAAGGACAGTGTTGTTGTCTCTCATTTTCAGTCCAGTCTCTGTACCTGATCAGTTCTCCAGATCTTCCTGGAGGACAGTGTTGCTCTCTCTCATTTTCTGTACTTGAGACTTTTGATAGTTTTGTGTTGGTTAATCCACACAGTGATCTACGTCTGAACCTTCAAGCAGAACAAAGCATCTAACTTAAGACATGAAGCAGCAAAGAAACAGGTGCAGATGATTCCAGATGATCAGGATGGTGATTCATTTGCTGCTGAGTGGTTGGAACCCCTTTATCTAGGACCTTTTACCTTTAGAATCTCTTGGACTAAATCATTTGTTCTCATTTTCCTACACTTGATCTACTAGATCAAAGAAAGTTTGATAGACCAAATATTGAAAGTACTTCTCATGCACTAACTCTGTCCTACAGGAGAAGAGGTCTTCTAGGGTAATTTTGTGGATATTAGTGATGGTGAGTATCATCCTGATGAACACCGTCACCACTAAGGAGTTTATTTACTTCACCTCGTACATTCCCTGGATGCTTCTTCTCTTGGCCATCTTCCTGGAGAGATGCGGCTGTGGCAGCTGGATCCACTTGATCATCATTATTGTGAACATCCTACTGCTGATCATCTTCGCTGCTACTAAGGACCAAGAAGGCCATGATGAGGCAGGAGTTACACAGTCACCCCACAGTGAAGGGGTATAGTTTTGAATGTTGGGGATCTTATAAAACCCAAAGACTGAAAACATCATACATGTTCAGTAAAGATATATGGCATGATTTAAATATACCAACCACTTCAGTGTGGTCTTATGATACATTTCTAATGCAATAGCAATGTAAAAAACAAGTAAATCTATGGGCACAAACAGCAGGAAATGTAGGCTGATAAGTAGGAAGGGATCAAGATGAACACTTCCTGCTGTTACAGTTGCCATACTATAGTATATAAGGCTTAATAAGCTGGTGCTTTATTTGCATAGCCTCTATAGACATAATACACTAGATAGTTTTTTAAGATATTATTTAAAGGCCTATGCAGGTTTTATGATGTCTTCTGAATGCTGCACATGTTGTCTTAATGTCGTTCTATTTCATCAATCTGCATGTCCCAATAAACATTTCAGCAATCTCAGGATCAATAAATATCATAATGATCAAGCGGAATGCCATCATAGTGCATTATATCTTTTTAGAAAGATTTCAATTGTTTTATATTTCTATTATTTGAATAAGCAATTTTAATGAAGATTGCTTCTAATAAAATGTTCTCACATTTAACGGTTATTCCAGTGTATATGACTTGCACTAAAATATGATTAAAATAAACGCTGCTGCTTTTAAATCCGTCTCCAATCACTGAGTGTTGTATTAATGGTCGAAGAAGACGTCTGCGTTGCATTTGTTCCTCTAAGTCTGAAATCTAAGAATAGTCCGTCCAAGCCCAGTGAAGGTGAAAGTGTATCCAGTAGCAATAACTCAGCTTAACAGGGCAAAGGCTGGACTTAAACCAAAGTACATGCAGTCCTGTGCAAAACTCTTGAGCCCCACCCTTGTTTTCTTCTGCTCTGTGTGAAAGTGAGTGTAGGTTCAGTGATTTGTCTACAAACACATGTAACTCAGTCTAAACACAAAGAGAGTTTCATTCTAACCAGCTTAAAAGTCCATATTCACCACCACCACCGTTATTCTTCAGCACAGCCTCAACTCTCTTATCAGTCATATCAGGAACCATTCTCCAGGCTTCTTGAAGAACGTCCCAAAGCTCTTCTTTTGACATCTCTGCCTTCTGTTTTCTCTGTAGAGATGATTCAGCGCTGCTTTTGGAGAACTTTTCCTGAAGAAACTTTAAAAACATGATGAGAAAGCTCGCCTAAGAGAGTTGAGGCTGTGCTGAAGAATAATGGTGGTGGTAGTGAATAATTACTGGAGTTACATGTGTAGCACATGCATGTGGCTTCTCTACACCTTTCCCTTCCTTTCTCAGCAACCCGACCTGTTCTCCCTCTTTGGAATTCCTTAGAGTCAAAACTCCAGATTTTTTCCTCCAGATACCTGTCAGTCCTGCTCTAAATACTTTTCATTCCAGTATGGACTGCTGTTTTGTCTTTTGTTGCTTCCCTTTTAAGATACTAGCTCTCACTGTTGACTGGGCACCTCCAGCACACAAAACCATGTTTGAATGATTCAGATTAAAAGGGGTGTCCATATACTTTTGTCATACTGTGTCATAGAATGTATTCAAACAATGACAAAGGAAAAATGTCATGCTGTCTGTAAGCCCTAAAAGTAAGCTGTACATTACATTACACAACATAAAATACTTATTCATGCACATTGTTCACATTTGAACCTGAGGTTGATGCAGTTTGCAGCCTTGCAGCTTTTCCCAAAGTCCATTTACTTTTCAATTCCCAAAATAGCTCAATAGATTGAAAGTGAAAGTAAATCCTGCAGTTTTCCTCGTCCTCTCTCTGCTGTGTCACGAATCCCTGCTCTCGACCGGACTGGGTTTACACTTCAAAATGGTTCAAGGTATGTACTTTAAAATATTTAAAGGTGTGTATGGCTAAAGCAGTGTGGCTGATGGTGTTCTTGCTGAGGGTGACTCAGATCAGGCTGCAGCTTCTAAATGTGTTCCAGCAGGCAGAGCAGCTCAGGCAGACGGACAGCTCCTTATTAAAGCTCACCACTGAACTTGTTCCATTCTGGTCACATTCTGTACTTATGAATTCATTTTTTGTTATCTCAGGCAGTCAAGTAACTCTAACAACTGTGTTTTCACAACAAGCATGTCTGGGTTAGAGGAGCATAGGTTTAATTCTATTGGTTTAATTTAAAATTAAGCAAGTGTTGTTTTAATAACCAGTGCTGGTGGGAATTGTATAGAGCTTTGAAGACAAACACACACACACACACACACACACACACACACACACACACACACACCCCAAATCACAATGTTTCTTTGAGTTTATAAAAGTGATTTATGTCTTTACTCACTTTCTTATATTTTCTTTGCTGTTTATTTTAAGTGTTTCCTGCAATTGTCAAAATCTTTGTCATGGTCTTTGGGAGAACCATGGACTCCCACCAGACGTTCCTGAATGATCTCGTTGCTGGACCGAACATTCGGAAAGTGAACTCAAAGGAGAACTGTGATGTCATCATTGCTTTTGTCCCCATTGTGTCTCGAGCTGGGACTGACATTGAAGCTGCTCTTAATAAGATTCCTGGTAAATATAAACTAACCGGCCACTTTATTATCACTTTATCATCTATCTATCTATCTATCTATCTATCTATCTATCTATCTATCTATCTATCTATCTATCTATCTATCTATCCATCCATCCATCCATCCATCCATCCATCCATCCATCCATCCATCCATCCATCCACCTTTATCTTCCACCTACTGGCTGCTCTATTAGGAAGACCTACTTTTTGCTTCCACCTACTGACCATTTTATTAGAAACACTTATGGACAGTAGGCCAACTGTAGTCATGTTGTTTGTGGACTCACTCTATCACTTTCAAATTTGGCATCATTTTAAAACTGTGAAATCCAACTAAGCTGGACCTGGAGTTTGGTGATAAAAGCTGTTTGTCTCCCTTCCATCAATTGCAGAAAATCAGGATGTTGTTCTAGTAGTGCTCCACCACACGTTTGATCCAGAGAGCTATGTTCCAGACAGCAGACAAAGCACTAACAGAAGCAATGTGTTCACCGTGGACTGTCTGTTCCACGAAGACAAAGGACTGCTGAGATGTGCGAGCAATGAGGAGGCCCTGAAAAAAGTCAAAAAGCATCTGGGAGTCCAGGATTCCTCACCTGAGGCTGCGTGCATTCCCTGTTCTCCATCCAGAGAGGACACGGTGGGTCAGCCAGATCTAGAAACAGAAGAAGAGTTGAATGAAATCTGTCCCATCACTATTATAGAAGACACTGATTACTTTCTGATTACAGCTCAACAGATGATGAACTGGAGAAACAATCAATCTTTCAATAAATGCTGCAAATTAGAGAATTATAAAATGAATAATTTTACACAATACTGTGCACAAGTTTTAAGCCACCCCTCATTTCTGTATGTCGCAGATTTACTGCAAACACACAATATAAAGAGAGTTTCGTTCTAACCAGCTTTAAAGTCAATATTCACTACTACCACCGTTATTCTTCAGCACAGCCTCAACTCTCTTAGACCAGCTCCTTTCTTTTGGTCGTATCAGGAACACTTCTCCAGGCTTCTTGAGGGACGTCCCAAAGCTCTTCTTTGGGCGTTGGCTGCCTTCTGTGTTCTCTGTAGAGATGATCCCCCTTCTGAGACTGCTCAGGTACAGAGACTGTACTGAAAATGAGAGACAAAAACACTGTCCTTCAGGAAGATCTGGAGAACTGTCCCTCGACAAGACATTAAAATGCAAAAATCTGTTTTTTTTGGATGCAAAATATGAAGAAATGATGGGTGGATCGAGACCTTTGCAGTACTATGTGTAATATGCAATTTAAATGATATATTAGTGACCTGCCCTGATCTCATACTAGGCTTAAAGCACACACAAGGTCACAGAACAGTCTGATCAGGTATGTCTTTAAAAATGGTTCTTTAGAATAGGCCATGGAAAAGCTTAGAACCGAGATCACCTAAAGAACCATCCGAAAGCATAAACGCTAGCAGTGCCTGATTGGAGAAAAATTCTGCAAATTACAAAATCTCGACCAAAGGACAGATTTTTTAGATGAAAAGAAGGATCAGATTTGATTCCCTAAAGAACCATTTGTAAATTAGATTGTGAAGAACCTGTAAAAACACACCTTTACATAAGATAAGGAAGGTCATTAACCTGTTACTAATTATACTTGGCTTTATTGGGCAGGTGATCTTATTGAAGAAACACAAATATATATTCCTTTAAATGAGATTCCCTTGCAGTGATGCAGTTCTTGAATGTGCAAAAATGTCTTATTTAGTGTTGCAGCACCATCTGCAGGACAGGAACCAGAGGTGCACTGCTTTAGAAGAAACACTGCCTTCCTTGCTGTGATTTACTTTAATTAGATGAAGATGTTTATGTGGCATCTGTTTTCTGCAGGTTGGGCGACACTGTAACAGGAACAAGAAGATTTGGTTGGGAGTCTCTATCGCCGCTGTGATCATCATTGTGATCATCATTGTGTGTGCAGTAACTGTGTAGAAACAGAAGGTTTCCCTCATCCCTCTTTCTCTCTCTCTCTCTCTTTCTCTGAAAACCCCACTGGTCATTGAGAATTATCATTAGTATTGATCATTAGTCATTTCTTGCTGGTGGAGGAAGCTGGATCTGAATAAAGTATAATTTAAAGTTCCAAACTCTATTGCAAATCCTTCTTGATTGACTCAGAACTGCTGGTGTCTGCAAACTGATGACAAAAACTATTCGTTACAAAGAGTTTTGGAAGAAGCAGGTGGAATTGCATGTTTGGAGGAGACCTGATGGGTGAGATAGACAGAGACACGTTTAAACTGAAGATTAAACTGGAGTAAAAAAAAAAAAAACAACCTATAACCACAGAACCATAAACACTATCGGTACAAAGCGTAGATGATGAGAGAGTCTGGGATACTTGGATTTGACCCAAGCATTAATTTTTAACCCCTCGCCCTCTGTGTTCATGTCACAAGGTTCTTAATTTATTTAACAATTTATTTATCTGATTAGTTTAAGCTGCAGCATGCAGGATAGACAGATCAACAAGACAGAGTGACAGACAGACAGACAGATAGATAGATGGACTGAATGATAAAGAGACAGAAAGGCAGTCATAGAGATAGATAGACAGACAGACAGACAGATAAACAGACTGACAGTCATAGAGATAGAGAGACAGACAGATATATATATATATGATAGAAAGACTGATTGATTGATTGATTGATTGATAGAGAGACAGGCAGTCATAAAGACAGATAGATAGATAGATAGATGGCATGCATATGACAGGTGAGAAATAAACGACTGAAAGCCACTCTCTTTAATGTGATGTCATTTTATTAAAACATATAGCTGGACATTTCTTACATCAATATCTTTACGTTTGTTAAGTCATGGCTGAAATGGAAGCGCGCTATAATTCTGATATACAATGTTCATGGCTTACAAAATATATTCTGGTTCATATTAACTCCTTTTATCAGGAAGAATCATCTCCATGTGAAAGGCTCCGGCCGGGTAGATAACTCCCGCTGCCCAGTGCTGGGTGCTCGTCTGAAGGCGACATACTGGGACACTGTGTACAGTAAAACATCAGGACTGTGATATCGGGTGTGAGGTGCCTAATTAATTTGAATAAACGGGCGAAGGAAGACCCAACCGAGGACTTTTAGCTAAAAAACACAACCTCAAATCAGAAAAAGTTGGGACAGTATGGAAAATGCTAAAAAGAAAAGAAAAAGCAGTGATTCGTACATCAAATTTGGCTTTTATTTAATTATGAACTTAAGATATTTCATGTTTCGTCTATCCAGATTCATTACATCCATTAATGTACATCCAACCCTGGATGCAGGCCTGCAACACATCCTAAAACCAGGTCAGTTTAGGGCTCTTATTGTCTTATTAAACAATGAAAAATGAAACCGTTTCAAAGAGCTGATACTGATCATGATTTGGTACAAAACCAGCCTCTCTGAAGGAGGGCAGAGGATCTACAGCTTGCAAAGAAATGCAGGAGATAATTGAGATTATCACAGAAGAGACACAAAAGTGTTTGGACAACAACCGGAAACAACACCGCCAAAAACGTCTCAACTTTAAAGTGTCGCAGGCCTGAAATGCAGCAATGGATGGGCATTAACAAATGAAAAGAAGCTGAGCAGAACTAGAGAGGAATGAAATAAAAGTAAATCTAAACTCATTGCCATTTTTTTATTTTATTTTGCAAATTTCCAATGCTGTCCCAAAACTTTAGCGGATGACCAAAAAACACAAGGGAAAATACGAGGAATCTACCATTTTTTTTCTTTTTCAGATGTGGGCTCAGAATAGGCCTCTGTGTGTGTGTGTGTGTCTGTGTGTGTGTGTGCAGGAAAGCAAGGTGACTTTTTCATAATTATCAGCTTCTTTAGCATAACTGGAAGTTATCCACAAAATCAAACGGTGCAAAATCAACCGAAAATGTTCATGAGTCAATGCCAAGCAACAACATGAGGCCTATATATTCTTTTATTTTTAATATACAGATAAAAACGGATTTCTCCCATTTTTCTAGAACTCCCTTCATCTCTCTCGGGCTGTGCGTCTGCCGTTCACTGCTAATTCATCACCGGCAGGAACTGTGCGCTGCAAAAATGATATAAATAAGTGAAATAAACTTGAATCTGATCAACATATCTGATATTTTTCATGACTGAATTAAAAGCCTGATAAATGTAAACGAACACTCATTGATCTTAATGAGCTCAGACCCCTGGTGGTGGTAAAGGAGAACTGACGAGTGGGTTTGGTGTCGAATTCCTGGAGAGTCAGAACTGTCCACAGTGGTGGTGAATGGAACCAAATGTCTGAATGTCCCTCGCAGACATGAAATGATTGTGAAGACGCTGCCTGATGCCTGAGACGATGCCTGAGTCTGGACTAAAACTAAACCCGTTCATGGTGGAGAAGGTGTTGTGAGGCACGGAAACTAAAAGAATCCTTTTCTTCTGTTTCTTTCCTCTTTTATTGAAACATCCTTTTAAAGGATATCACACATATCCTGGCACGGGGGAGCGGCGGTCTAGTGTTTAGGGACGATGGGATCAGAAGGTCGTAGGTTCAAGTCCCAGACCAGTAGATTGCCCTGAGGTACCCTTGAGCAAGGTACCATCCCCATCACTGCTCCCCGGGTGCTGGATATGAACGGCGTGCGTGGATAAAATGGATGCATTTAGTTGTTTTGTGTGCTGTGATCACGATGACAAATAGTCACTTTCAATTAAATGAAGAGAAAAGTCTCTGTGTGTGTCTCACTCAACCAGTTTCTAATTTTCCCGTTTATAAAATAATTGCATTTAGTGAAGAAAATGTATCAGCCAGAAAGAATCACTGGATAAAATTACATGAAGCAAGTAAACGCATCATGAAATTCTGCTATTATAATATTCTAACAACAAACTCATGAGAAATTAGATATTAGATTCGATTTAAGAGGATTTCACTTGCATTTCTTTTTTTCTTTTTTTTTTTTGCATTGAATGACAACAAAAAAGAGATGATGCTCTTTCCTCTCTTTTCTTCTTCTACTTCATTCGTTCAGAACTACTCGCAGCTGAAAGGCAGGGTCATTTTCACTGCGTGTGAAAGTGACAAAAGTTAAACAAATGAAGGAATAATGGTAATAATAATGATAATAATAATAATGATAATAATAATAATAGTCTATGGAGGTCAGGCTCCTTCCCTTCTGTTTCCTCTCTGTCTCCTCCCTCTTTCATTCAGAAGTCCATAGAGATGGACCGCTGGCCCTGGTCAGCCACGGCAGCACTGTTGCTACGAGCAACGGTGCCATGGTTACGGATGCTGATGCTGCCGCAGCCGCTACCGATACTTCCTGTGGCCCCGCCCCTCACATAAATCTCACAGGGGATTTCCTCCATCACTCGGTCCTCGATGACCTGCTCGGCGCACTCGTGAGTCTGTTTGTAGCCATAGCAGCTTTTCTTGTAGGTGCTGCCGGTTCCGCTGCCGCTGCTGCTGCTGTTGAAGGTCTTCATGGGTGGTGGAGGTTTGGAGAAGTCGTTGTGGTAGGACAGCTCCATGGAGCTCAGAGTGGACCGGCTTTGCTTTACACTGGACGATGTCTGGGCACCACAGTGATGCTCGTGGACGCACCGGGACACCGTTGAGGAGCGCCGCAGCTTGTGGAAACTCTCCAGCTCCTCTGAGAGCTCGGCCAGATCGGAGGACAGCTCCTTGTCCCGCAACGAGAAAAGCTCATAATGCGGAGGGTCGAAGACCTCCTGGAAACCTGCCTTGTTGAAAACGGCCGGTCGCCGCGCCACCACCTTTTTACGCGGCTGCTTCATCTGCACCAGGATGGAGATGATGAGCAGCACCAGAACCACGCCGGAGGAGATGCCAATAACAGTGCCGTGGGTTTTGGTTATCTGGTGGAACAGGCCCTTAGACTTCTTCTCTGTCAGGGGGACATGAGATACAGAGAGACTTTGCAGGTCAAACATTACAGTAATACATTACCATTCATTCAGCTCTGTACAAACATCTTCAGCCCCTCATTTCTTCATATTTTGCTTCCAAAGATCCAGACTTTCTTGCAAATTTAATTGTTGACTTCTCCAGATCTTCCTGAAGGACAGTGTTGTTCTCTCATTCTCAGTACAGTCTCTGTACCTGAGTACAGAGTTTTTTTATGTTGGTTAATCCACACAGTGATCTACGTCTGAACCTTCAAGCAGAACAAAGCGCCTAACTTAAGACATGAAGCAATGAAGAACCAGGAGCAGATGATTCCAAATGATCAGGGGATTCATTTACTGCTGATGCTGAACGCTGAGTGGTTGGAACCCCTTTATCTAGAACAGGGGTGTCGAACTCCAGTCCTGGAGGGCTGGATTCCAGCACAATTTGGTGATTTCCCTCCTCAAACATACCTGGTTCACGCTTAGTGGCGGGTGTAGTGAGTGTGTTTGTGGAGGGAAATCACCAAATTGTGCTGGACTGCAGCCAGGACTGGAGTTCGACACCCCTGATCTAGAACCTTGTATCTTTAGGCACCTTGCATCCCGTCCAAAATCATGTGTTCCCATTTCTTTCATTAAATCTACTCAATATGAGAAAGGTAAGACACAGAAAATAGTGTTTTCGCATCAACAAGTTTTCCCAGCAAAGTATAAAGAAAGGAGGAGGTTCGATGCTTTTGCACAGCACTGTGAATCATTACTCACTGTGATAGTACAATGAAGATTAGACACTAAAACCAGACCAGATGATAAAAATGATACTCGTTTGCACATTTTATTAAGAAAAATGGCCTTTGCCAAATGTGCAAAACATGTCATTTTTAAGAATATTCTCTGTAGATGACATGCTTTTATTTTTAATTAGAAATAAAGCATTCCATTTAAATGATATTTTCATTATAAGGCCATGCTTGACTCCACAAGGCTCTTCAAACGTAATCATTTTATCTGATTCTGTGTTCACTGTGGGGAAAAAATGAAAAAAAACTCAATAATGTTAACGTGACGTTTGTGCAGAAAAACTATTCCGCAGGAAACACAAGAAGCTGTTTAGGAAACCGCTGTCCACACAGACTGAGCTCCATCCGTTTAAGGAATTTGGCCAAATCAGTGAGTGGCAGGAGCTTTTCTGTTCCACCTTAACTGTGGCATATTTCCTCTAAACTCTCCTAAAGAACATTATGTAACGGTTCAAAGTGGCTGCAGGAAAAGTTCATTCTGCAAATGTCAGTTCAGTCTGAGAACAGCAGTGGGATTTAAGTGCACACACACACACACACACTCACCCTTGCAGTGGTTCTCATCCCAAGGGTACACACAGTTTTGCACCCCGTTGCAAACCAGCGAATTGTTGATACACATGTTGCTGTGGCAGAAGAAGGTGCTGCCAGAACAGGGAGCTGAAAAACAGAGGCAGATATTTATTTAACTTGATTTAACTGATCTTCAAAGAAGGTAAACGCAGTGAATCTAAGCTCCGGTGGTGGGAAGCTTATACCTCAACCCCAAAAACACAAGAACAGCTTTCTTTCGAGATTATGGACACATTTCAGCACATGATGTGCTGTGTATGTGACTAATAAATGTTTCATCTTGAATAAATACTGCATCTGTTATTAATGAAAGACATTCATTCATTCAGTAAAGTGGCCCAAAATATCCAGCAAATGCAACAGAGACTCAGAGGAGAGAAAACAACAATACAACTTATTAGACATGTCACACACACACATTTTAACAATTATATATATATATATTTTATACACACATAATTATATAATTATATATGGGGATGAGCTGAAGACTGAGGATGGGGTGTGTGTGTGTGTGTGTGTGTGTGTGTGTGTGTGTGTTAGCTAGTGATCAGCAGGGTGTTGATGGTGGTTTTACAAGGCAGAGGGTGAGAGAGAGAAAGAGAGAGAGAAATAGAGAGAGAGAGAGAGACAGAGAGATTGAAAGAAGAGAGAGAAATAGAGTGAGAGAGAAAGAGAGATGAAGAGGAGAGAGAGGCAGAGAGAGAGAGATGGAGAGGAGTGAGAAAGAGAGAGAGAGAGAGAGAGAGAGAGAGAGAGAGAGAGAGACAGAGACAGAAAGAGATGGAGAGGGAGAGAGGAAGAGGGAGAGAGAGTGAGAGCGAGAGCGAGAGAGAGACAGAAAGAGATGGAGAGAGAGAGATAGAGAGAGAGAGAGAGAGAGAGAGAGATATCTATGCTCTTCACGTTCAGGGGTGAGGCTCCACCTGTGTGGGTGTAAGTGTTTCTGACAGCAGGATGAGGAGGGTCGTAATGTTCACCCCGTCTCCCTGCAGGATCCGACGCCTCTCTCTCTCTCCTCTCACTTCCACACTCATTAGACGCCGCTCGCCTTCAAACGAGTGCTTCTCCCCATCTCCCACCAGCCCCCCGTCACACTCGGGCCGAGGGGCCTTGATTTCTCCGGGTTTGCTCTGCTCTCTCTGTCTGGTTAGTGGAGGCCCATTCAAAGTGACAGCCAGAGCGGGGCACTGGTTCACCGTCTTATTAAGATTAATGCCCCTCTTACAGCCTTT
>CM029391.1:17341857-17376126 GCA_017165825.1 Hepsetus odoe
CACAATCCACAGCGCTGAGAAAACAAGAGTGGAAGTCAAATTGCACACTGTTCCTATCTGAGTGAGTAACTCATGAGGGAAAACCTCATTTAGCTTTTTTCATTCGTCAATGCCAGATAAATAATTCCCCATTTCCATTAGGCGTGACCCATTAGCACGGGAAATGTGCCGGGCTTATTTGAATTGCATGGCAAGAAGCTGAGGGCGAGTAATGGCCTCTTCGATACTCCTGCGTGCGGACGGCACCAGCTTTAATTAACTTCACACTTTTCCAAATGGATGCAGAAGCCCTGTGTTGTTCTGAGCCCCTCAAACAGCACGTTGGATTAACATTGTTTAGCCTAATTGATATCTTTACTCTTATTTTATTTTATTTGAACCATCAGATTTAGAACTGCAAGCTCTGGAGACGGGATTTAGGGCTGAGGCCTGTTTCTATGGAGCATCGTTTATAAATAAAATGTGGGATGGGATACGTGCACATGACCAGGACTTTGTTAAGGCATCGGAAGTTGTTTTGTGGCCAAAATTAATAAAGTGTGGGAACGAGATAATTAATGTATAGTAATGTATGTATAATATTATAGTCATATATTAATTTAGCTTTAGTTAGGTGTTGGCTTAAGCACAGCACACAGTGAGCCACAACAAAATGCAATGACTGCAATTACCCCACACACATTGCCCGGGGAGCAGTGATGGGGACGGTACCTTGATCAAGGGTCCCTCAGGACAAAGTTTACGGCTGAATCCCAAATGCACCTCTTCGAAACTTAATTTCAAAGCACCCACTGACCCACAATGGAATGCAGCCTCTGCATTTCACCCACACACACCGTCCAGCTCCTGGGAAGCAGTGATGGGGACGCTACCTTGCTCAAGGGTGCTTCAAAGCAACCTACTGGTCCTGGATTTAAACTTCATCCTTCTTATCCAGTGTTCTAAAACAACCAAGTCAGAAATGTTCACAGCGGTGGTGAATGGAACCAGACGTCTGAATGTCCCTCACAGACATGAAATCGTGACGAAGACGCTGAGATGTGGTTCGAAACCTCTTCATGGTGGAGGAAAGGGTTAAGAGGCAACACAACGCAGGTTTAGTTCAGATTCACTGCTTCCATTATTAACGTCTCATATAAACATGCTGGGTTGGGAAGGAAAATCCAACTGCCATATTAGTGTTGGACACG
Source organism: Hepsetus odoe (assembly GCA_017165825.1). Classification (NCBI taxonomy): domain Eukaryota; kingdom Metazoa; phylum Chordata; class Actinopteri; order Characiformes; family Hepsetidae; genus Hepsetus; species Hepsetus odoe. The sequence goes on from CM029391.1 coordinate 17,343,048, forward strand.
TCTGGTTCACCGCTGTTGTAAAGAATGATTGCCAACAAAATGGGGTTATATTTGGAGCAGCTGCTTCCAGACAAGAACATTGAGCTTTTGCATACAGTCCAAGTTCAAAGTTGTGTTCGACACGAGCCAAGCGGTAATAAAACTGTGCTTTATTACTTTGCCTTTAGGGTGCACTAGTGTCTAAAACAGAGAAGGTTGCAGGGCAACACTGTAGGCTGCAGCGTATCTTTATTTAATGCCTTTATATTTGCAGTCAGGGCTGCCAGTAGGCGAGCACTCCACCTGCCTGGAGCGCAAAGGATGAAATATGAATGAGGTTTTGAACCGGCCTGCTGGCTCCGGCACTTTTTCAGGATGAATGGGCATGAGCCGGGTCAGAGTTCAGCTTCTGATTTGCCAGCCCTGTTCAGCCAGTGGCAGCGGGTACAGGGATCAGGGGTGTAATCATGCACACACCCTGCAGACTTTGGGTAGTTTCTGCATTAAAAGTGTGTTGATTTTCCAAAGCTCAGGTTTTGGGCTTCAAAGACCCGTTTGGCTCTGAAAACTGCACGACTTTTTTCAGTGCTGTCATCTCCAAAAATCATGATGAAAATAGACCAAAACCTAAACAGACCGAAAATCGGAACCAAAAATATAAAAGTAAGAGCATGTCCATCCCAATCCCCCGAGCCCATCTCTCCCAACTTTATCGTTACTCTTTTAAGACCGCGGATCCATCCGCACTGTGAAAGTCCACCATGAAGATTTTGCATTATTGAATGCAAAAGATGTGAACAAAGTGAAAGCGACTACTTTGCTACGAATCATGTGAAACACGGTACAGCACACAGTGAAACAACATAATTTAACCTCTGCTTTTCACCCACACTCACCGTGCTGCGGGGGGCAGCTATTTAAAGCACCCGGGGAGCAGTGATGGGGACAATACCTTGCTCAAGGGCAACCCACTGGTCTGGAATTCAAACCCATGATCTTCTAATCCTGAGGCCAACTCCCTAACCACTAGGCCACTGCTGCCCCATTTAGAGTGAAATGCATCCCTGCCAGAATGGTTTTTAGTGGTGGTGAATGGAACCAGACAGCTGAAGCTCAGACAAGAAATGGTTATGATGTTGATTTTTTTCATAAATGAAGGGAAGATATATACATGTAGGGCATTTTACAGATCATTCAATATTCACTACCACCACCGTTATTCTTCAGCACAGCTTCAACTCTCTTAAACCAGCTCCGATCTTTAAACTGTCTTCAGGAACACTTCTCCAGGTTTCTTGTATGACGTTCCAAAGCTCTGCTTTAAACGCCAGCTGCCTTTTGTTCTCCGTTCTCTGTGGAGATGATCCTGCACTGCATCTGTCTCTGAAACTGCTCAGGTACAGAGACTGTACGGAAAATTTGGTCCTTCAGGAAGTCTGGAGAACCGTTCCTCAACAACACATTAGAAATACTAGAAATGAAAGAAGAAATGAGTGACTAAAGATGTTTCCACCATTCTTTATGTTTTTTTTTGTCTTTGACACTATTTTACCATCGTCACCATTCCTTACAAACCATCAGGGAGGCTCACTGGCGAGTTTAACGAGAAGAAAATAAAGTGAAAGTGAAAATGTCCAACTGTCACTGCGAAACAGAGCAGTGAACCACAAGGAAATGCTTCCTCTGTATCTAACCAACATACACCGTCCAGCAGGGGGCAGCAGTGATGGGAACGATACCTTGATCAAAGGAACCTCAAGCCAACCTACTGACGTGGGATTCAAACCTCTAACACCTCTGACTATATTTGTGTTGGAGACGTCTGGTTCCATTCACCAGCACCGCAAGGAACCCGAATTTAACACCAAAGTCAAAGTGGATGTTTTCCTGCGATCCATTTTTATAACAAACATAAGCTGGGCTCATTTAAACTGAATGGCCAGTTCAGTAATGCAGAGTTTATTCTAATCAAAGCACAACATTTCCTCTTGAACACGACGCGTTAAATCAGCAGTTTCACCTTTCAATATACTTAATGCTGGCAGTTATAGTGTAATATAGTTCTGATCAGTTTCATTCAATGTGCTTTTGTGCAGCTCTAATTACCTCCTCAATACTGCTAATGAAGTCTTCACTTTCCACACTGGATGCTGTTTGCCTTTGACACAATAGATCCCATTCACCATGACATGAAAAGGAGAGCGAGGGGAATCTTTATCTCGCTGCAGCAAAAATCGATGAGATCAAAGAAGCTGTGTTTAAGTTCAGCTGTATATGAACGTCAACGACAGGCGAGAAATACATCATACCCACACACACAGACTGCATAAACGTCTTAGATTCACATGGAAACGTGTATGTTGCTCAGGATTTCAGGGCGTTGCCATGCTGAACATGCTGCCAGGTCTAGAAATGAGATGATTCTTCTTGAGCTTCACGTAAAAAGCAGATGAATACTGTAGACACTACACTATGCTGGGTCATAACAGATGAAAGTAATATGTAGTAACTGTAAAATCAAAACTCAGACCACGTGCTTGGAGAAGAGACAGCAGGACTGGGGGCTGAACTTCAGTTGCTCTTCGCTGGATGAGGGGTTGATCAAATGCTACTTGTTCCTTCAGCACTTTGGCCAGAAATGGAGGACAATCAAGGTTTTTTCACCAGTTCAGGCTAAACCAGTGTAGTTCAGTGCTGACTGTAGCTAGAAGCGCTACAAGTGAGATCTTAGATCAGGTCTACCAGCCCTGACTTTCCTCATAGGTTTCACCAACCACACATATGTATATTACTATATACTCACGATCCACAAAGGAGGTGAAGAGCATGCGGAATCGACTGAGCCGGCTGGTCTCATCGGCCCACATGCGAACCACACCCACTCCGGTCTCCAGCATGACGTCGTTGGCCACGGTGCTGCAGAACTTGGCCTTCAGGTTCTCGATGGCGCTGCTGCCGTCATAAACGGCAACAAAGTTCCTCTTGCACTCGTTGGAATTCTCCATCTGGTACTCCAGGAAGCGCAGGTATATCTGTGGGAGAAACAGCACCTTGAGATGAGTCTGCAGAAGGACGGCTCGCATTTCAAACGATTGAGCTCCGAAACCTTTTCATCATGATTTATTGCCTGAGAAACACGAGCCGTTTTGAGGTCAACTCTGACGCAGGCTGCGCTGAACTCTAAGAAATGCATAATCAGTGATGCTTTAAGCAGAAGAAACCTCTTGTGAGATACACGCTGCATGTTTTATAACACGGGGAGGCAGGTGAACTCCAACAGTGGAGGAAAGAAGGAGCGATATCACAAACTCTCTCCTGCCATGCCACTACATGATGTCTCTTCGGGAACGTTATTCTGATGTCTTTCTGGAGCATGTTCTCGTCTTGCTGATGTGTGTGTGTAAGTGTGTGTAATCCCCAGGCCATCTTACATAACCACCCCCAACCCTCAAACACCCCTCCAGTCTTCTGCTAGTGCTGATTCTGCTCTTCAGCTATTTCTGCATCATTGGCCTAATACCTGCTACGGCTGCACTGCTAATTTAGGCTCCCCTTCAAAAGTTTCCTCAGACGGGGTCAGGGGCCCTGCCGGCCCCCCTGGGGGCTAATCAAGGCCAGAATCCGTGCTGCTGGGTAAGTGTCTAAGCTAAAAAGAGCCAAAGATGCGAGTCAACTGGTGGTAGCTGTAGAGAAGGTGACCTTGGACTGAGGAGGTGCCCGGATTGTCCAGATGCAGTCTAGAGCTTCTCCAACTTTAACCTTCTCCTCTTCGTCCACCTGGCTGGAGCGCACAAAGCCATCGGAGCCGCTGACCTCGAACTGGCAGTCTGAGGATCCAGAGTGGAGCAGAGAGAAGACTTTAAGCTTTGAGGTCATGAGAAAATGTTCCTATTTTTAAGTCAAATGTAATATATTATTTATTATATGTGTATATAATGTGCCCCATATATAATGTGTACATGTAGGTAATGATGTAGGTAAAGGGTTTTTTTTTTTTTTTAAATAAGGAGATTTTTTATCCTAAAAAAGCACAGAAACAAAAAGACAGACACACAAACTGAAGATCTGTTCAGAAAGACAAAAGGATCGGAGTGAGAATTACAGTGAGAGGAGACGAGCCGAGAGAGAATCGAGTGTAAATGGAGTTTGAAGACCGTATGTGATGAAGAGAAATGGTGGAGAAATCGAAGGTGGTTTAAAAAAAGAATAAGACAGACTTGCTGACAAAATCACAGGAACACAATGATAGGTAAGAGGAGGACTGCAGCAGATAGAGGGAGGCGTGGAGGAGTGTCAGTAAAAGATAGTGGGCATTCAGCCTCACAGAACAAAAGGCTCTTTAGTTGGAATTGAACGGTGAAAGGATGGAGGAGCCTACCTGGGATTGGATTTAGGAGTCCGCCCACGTGCAGTTTAAAATCTGGGTCTGAAATGATAACACACACACACACACACACACACACACACACACACACACAAGGCATTACTTAAGGTAGCTCAGCCTTCAGACGAGCGATAAAATCCTGTTTGAAAGAGCCGCAGGAAAAATCTCCTTGCTTCATCTAATGGGCTGCGTTTAGTGTTTGGCTTATTTGACCCGTTTAACACACAGAATGCTAAAATTACCCACGACTGCAGGAGAGCAAAACATCCACAGAGATATGTGACTATATTTAGTGGCTTTTGGATTTAACACACCTGATTCAACTAATCAGCCAATTAGCTGGGGCTGGAGGAACAGGAACACTGCAGTGCTTCAACATCCTCAATTTAAAGAGCCCATATCTTATATTTTTCATTCATTTTGAGGCTTTTCCTGAGATCTATCACACATTTTATTTACAAATTAGAGCAATAATTTATAATGTAACAAGTACAGGAATGTACCAAGAGTATAAAGTAAAAAGTACAGGAATGTACTGAGAATATAAAGTAAAAAGTACAGGAATGTACTGAGAGTATAATGTAAAAAGTACAGGAATGTACTGAGTATAATGTAAAAAGTACAGGAATGTACTGAGAGTATAAAGTAAAAAGTACAGGAATGTACTGAGTATAATGTAAAAAGTACAGGAATGTACTTAGAGTATGAAGTAGAAAGTACAGGAATGTACTGAGAGTATAAATGTATAAAGTACAGGAATGTACTGAGAGTTTAAAGTAAAAAGTACAGGAATGTACTGAGAATGTAAAGTAAGCAATAAGGAAACATATAATTAATGGAGGATTCAACTTAAATGTTCAGATTAAAGTGAGGAGCCTGTTCTGAAAATGGACGGAGGTGTAACGGTGGCGGGGTGCGGGGAGGACGCCAACGCTGAGCCAGGAGTTCGGATTATAACTTTATTGACTACATTTACAAAACAAGAGCAAAGAACTGCAGCCTAAACCAAGATACCAAGAATACCAAAACCACCATAACGTGTAGGCCGAGCCTAACGAATGAGCCGCGCTCTGTTCTGACTCATCAGGACTTAAATAGCAGCCCCAATGAAGCACACCTGTGCCTTCATGAGCTCAGGTGTGCTCAGTCAGAACAGAGCGCCCTCTACCGTGCCCAAAACACACCTCACCCGTGACAGGAGGAGAAAGGACAGATAATCAAGTTCAAATCTAGAGAGCAAAGGGGAAAAAAAAAGTCCAATACTCACAAGTGTGCACAAGAAAAAAATAAGCAGCAGCATTATGAGGTCTAAGCTGCATTCATACTTTAATTTATTATTATGCACTAGATTTAAATCATTACACTTTGTAAAAGGGTTTCTTCTTTCCTCAAACTATCACATTTCTAAAGTATTCAGGATTTAAATCACAGAAATGTTCACAGAACTGCGAGTTAACAAGCCTGGATACATTGTCCCGAGTGCCACCAGTGGGTTCTTTGATGACTTTACCTGCTATATAAGTGTACTTGACACGGAACCCCAGGCCCTCCAGCTCCTCATCAGTAGTGAACTTAATCCACATGAAGCGGCCGGTGGAGGTGACCACTCCGGGGCTTTTGGGCCCACAGAAGCGGTCAATGAGCGGCGAGAAGCCAAAAGGACCATCTCTTATCTCCAGGTGATCAAAGCGACACTCGAACGAGGGCTCGATGTAGTAGTTTTTGTCGAAGACCAGCTTGATTCTCTGGCGAGGGAGAGCTGTGGATGAAAACGGGGATGCATTTAATATCGCATTCACTCTTTTTCTGAGCTGCTTGTCCTTATTAGGGTCATATGCTTGAGTCTATCCCAGCTCTCATACGGCGAAAGGCGGGGACACCCTGTACAGGTCGTCAGTCCATTACGAGGCGATTTAGCATCTCCAATCCACCTGGCGAACATGGGGAGAACATGTCCACTGCACATAGAAAGGACCTGGACTGTCCCACCTGGGAATTAAACCAGCTGTAAGGTGACAGCGCCCCCCAATGCTCTACCAGGACCAATGTAATGCCGGTTCTCACCCACCAGGATTCTCCATCTCATGATGCTACCCAGCTGGGAAGGTGAAGACATGCACCACCGCATTTACTGATGTCTCAGCATGCTTGGTGGAGAACGTTGAGCATCTAAGTGAGCTCCCACTTCAGCCACTTCAGCATCTCGTCACTTTTTACCTGATTAATTAAATTACACATCATTTGAAGAGGCTTTTAACGCCATGTAACCATTTCCTGATGAGTGGATCAGCGGATTGTTTTAAATTAAATCAGGATTAAATTTACAGATATTAATTCTAAGAGTATTTATTTCTAAAGAAACTATTCTGGAGGAGATTTTACTTTGTTGCAACAGAAAGGATTCATTTTTTTAATTAAAGCATTGGGTGCAGAGACCAGCATTAGGAAATTCCATCTCTACTGCCTCTGCAGCTGGAAGCCATGATAAAGTAACCAATAGGAAATTGAAGGGGAACAGCCATATAATAATAGTAAAAGTAATAGTAGTAATAATAATAAATGTGATACTTCATTGGTGATCCAACATGTGCAGATGCTTGTTTTATGCTTCATTAAATAATTAAAACACGCTCATTGTCCAATCGGCATTCGTTTTAGCATTAGCTGAGTAGCTTCATTGGGATATTTAAATATTCAAATTGACTGTCTGATTTCTTTATAAAATATACAATATGATGGAGTTTAAAGTCTTCATGGGGGGTTGAAGAGGGTTAGAAATATTCATGCATTAATGTTTATCATCTGTAACATCTTAAAAGCCATTTAAAATGTACTAATTGACTTAATTTGGGTTTATTAATATTAATGTCTTAGCCAATAATTCAATAAGCCATTGGCAATAAGCCAATAAGCATCAACAAAAATAACACAATAACAAGATAAAAAATGACAAATATAAGGACACAAATAAAAATGACGTTCTGATTTTGACCCTGAAATTATGTAAGGGACAATGAACCTGCACTGCTTGGATGGAAAATGCTAAACATGACATGATCGGTCTGCAGCGTGTAAGTACCGTTGCAATCAGGCTGTCATCCCGTCCCTTTTCTAAAGGGGGCAGTCTTGCATATCTTTTCTAATCTGAGCTTGGCCTCATACGGCGCTGATACATGGTTAAAGAGCTTTGTGGAACGTGAGATAATTTCCACAGCAAGGATATGATTCAAAGGCTTTAAAGTGCTGTGCAGCCAAGAAAACGCTCGACATCGGGGTGGTTTGCTGGGGAGTGAGCTGAGAGCACCTCGAGAGACAAGGCTTTATTGATGATGTTGTTGGTATTTACTGGAGGCCAGCATCAATCACGGCGGCATTAATAACTCCTTGTCGGTGTGACGGCAGACAGCAGGGCAACAGCTATTGGGCTTATGTTCAATCCTCATTAGTGCTTCAGGTTTGTCCTCTGAGAAGTTCTCTACCCACATAAACACTGATGAAGCTCTGGAGGTTAAGTTACAGCGGTGCTTGAAAGTGTCTGAACTATTTTCTATATTTACATTACATTTGCATTTAGCAGACGCTGGTATCCAGAGCGACTTACCTTCCTTATTGCAGTGACTGTCTCCATGGAGCAACTCAGGGCTCAGGAACCCAATGGTGGTGGATCTGGAGGTGGGAATTAAACCTGAGACCTCTTGGTCCATGGGTGAGTATCCTACCACTAGACCACCCGATTTTCAAAACCAGTAAACAAGAAAAAGAGATCTCCAAACCATCTATATAGCCTCTCTCGTCCACCGGACTGGAAAAGATCTCCAAACCATCTATATACCCTCTCTCGTCCACCAGACTGGAACAGATCTCCAAACCATCTATATACCCTCTCTCGTCCACTGGACTGGAAAAGATCTCTAACCATCTATATACCCTCTCTCGTCCACCGGACTGGAAAAGATCTCCAAACCATATATATACCCTCTCTCATTGAAATAAAAACGGTTGTATTCAGAGTTATGGATAGTATTTATTAGTCTTGCTGTGCAAACTTTTGACAACAAGGTCTTTCTATTCATTTATCACCACTGAATTACTTTAAACCACATGGCTTGTAGATTTCACAACAGCCATAAACATCAGATAAACAGAAAGCAACTGAAAATGTAAAAATGACAAACAAATAAATGACTAGACGCTCATTGTTTCTGACCTCGGTGTAATTTCTACCCACCTTCGAGGACATACACACACTCCTTGTTGGGAGGGTAAGTGTTGGGGTAGTTGGGGGACATAAACTGGCCTCCACTGATGGTTTTGGTCCAAACACCACATTGGTCACTCCTGGCCGGAGGTCCACCTTCATTCTGCGTCTCTGTGAGAGGAGATACTCCATAAATCCATGATCTTCTAGCATTTGAAAGCATCAAAGCATCTTAGACGAACACCAGGTTGTATATAATATATACATATTATATATATAATGTATATGAGGGAGGGCGCCAACATTTCTGCCCAGCGCAGCGATGCTCCACTGCTGAAGCCTCAGATTTTTCCAGCCTCTAACTTAATCTGATGTCAAATCAGAGAAAGCAGTCTCCACCATGCAACTTGTTGAAAACTCCACTTTAAACCGTTTATTAAGATTTAAAATAGTATTTTTAATTTTCCGCCATTGCAGTTTTTGTCTCACGCCTCCCCTTAAAGTGTCCCACACATTGGGGAACGCTAGTGTAGATTATTTGACTTGATTTGTCAATTTTATGCTTATTTCAAGAAATATCTGCAAACAGAATCGGTCGATTGAACTGAAAAATCCATGTAAAACAAGAAAAAGCCTGAATGATCTTATAACGCTCTCATGTCGAGCTTTATTGATTAGATCCAACATAGCTTCACTTTCCAAGCCATAATTATTGCCAGCGTGAGTTCGTGACATGAAACGGAATGATGGAATGGAAAGATCTAGAAGAAACTTCTCGCTGACATGTAATGAAGAAAAAGGCCATCGTTTTACAATGATCCTACTGAGGCTCTCAGGCTTCCGACTGTTCGAGAGACATTTTTCGGCTGGACGCTTTCAAAGGAATCAAAAACAGGCATAATGATCAGAGTATGTAACCATTACTCTGTAATTTTGCTATCAATCCGCAGGACGCGTGATTACACGCCGCTGTTCCTGCCATAATGGCCGAGCGCCCGCTAACCTATCTAAGAGCGACTCAGAATAGAGCCCTTTTCATCTCCATGGCAAAGGCGCCCGGAGCCTCGTCTTGGGACGTGATCCAACACGGAAGATGCTGCGAAGCGTCGCCTACCTCTGATTCTTTGTGCCAGAGCGAAGCCCTCTTCTATCACAATGAGAAGAATCCAGGCTGGAAGAGAAGGAACGTCAGTTAAACACTGCAGTTTCACCACAACTGAATGTATTTCACATCAATAACATATTAAAAATCACAGGTGTTACACCGAATAAAAGTGAAAAACTTTAATAGAGACAATAATAATAATAATAATAATCCTTTATTTATAATCCCACGAATGGGAAATTCGCTCTTTGCATTTCACCCATACACACATGTGCAGCAGTGGGCTGCTATTGAAAGCGCCCGGGGAGCAGTGATGGGGACGGCACCTTGCTCAAGGGTACCTCAGGGCAACCTACTGGGAAGGGGTTCGAACCCCCAATCCTCCGATCATGTGGCCAACGCCCTAACCACTAGGCCACCGCTGCCCTACTAAAGACAGCAGTGATCCGGTACCGGGTCAGCATCGAATCGAAAGATTTAAAGATTCTTCCCAGATCAGTCCTGAAACACACACTCTGTGTGAGGTTGTGTGTGTCTGTCTGTTGGGTAGAAGAGTGTTTGAAGCGCCTCCAAGAAAGTGAAAGTGAAAGTGACTGGTGTGAACACCCAGCACACAGTGAAACACGAAAAGCTTCCTCCGTATTATCCTATATATATATATATATATATATATTCTCTGTGCAGCAGGGGGCAGCCATATCCAGTGCCCGGGGAGCAGTGATGGGGACGGTACGGATCCTTGAAGTTTTAATATCAATATTAGAAGTCATATCGCATCACCTCTATAAATAGAGATTAGACAGACACAGTTAGATAGACAGACAGATAGACAGACAGACAGACAGATAGATGGATTGATAGATAGATGGATAGACAGATAGTTGGATGGATGGATGGTATGGATCCTTGAAGTTTTCATTAGAAAAGTCATATCGCCTCACCTCTACTCACCTATTTTTTGAGCAAATAAATAGATCTACACTGTTAGATAGACAGACAGACAGACAGACAGTCATAGATTTTGATTTGAATGGGTTTAATCTGTATTTTTTTAGTTTAGTTGGTTTTGCAGTGATTTAAATGTTATTACTGTGATTTTAATTGTTTTATGGTGATACAGATGGTGTTCTTTTGATGTTTAATTGTGGTTTAAATGTTATTATTGTGATTTTATTATTTTATGGAAATATGGATGAAATTTTTGTGGTTTAAATGTTATTATTGTGATTGTATTATTTTATGGAAATATGGATGATACTTTTATGGTTTAAATGTTATTACTGTGATTGTATTATTTTATGGAAATATGGATGATACTTTTGTGGTTTAAATGTTATGATTGTGATTGTATTATTTAATGGAAATCTGGATGGTATTATTGTGATTTAAATGGTATTATCTTCATTTGAATCGGTTTTACTGTGCTTGGGGCCGAACGCACTGGTTGAAATCATCGCTCCCATTGAGCGCCGAACTGTTTCTAACAGTGATCAATGATAGTTGTGTGTGTTCGGAGCCACAGCGAAGCTCCATAATCTCAAGAGCGTCCCGCCTGCGTCCGCATTGATCCGTCCTGCGGAGACTGAGGCCAGGGGCATTGTGGGTACAGAAGCATATGAGCACATTGATCACAGCTCTCCCATTACTGAGCTGGCACTGAGCCGACGCCCCATGAAGAAGCCGTTAGAGGCCGATCGAACCCTTTAAAGTCAATGTGTCATGTCGTGGAAAATATGGCTCTGACTCTATTAATAGATTATACAACCAATTAGAGCCCACATACTAATTAGACCCCTCCCCTCCAATAACCCCATAAATGGTCAGGAGCTGCCATCCCTCACTTCTACTCACCTTCTACTCTGCCATCCCTCACATCCCTCAAGAAAACTAAGTCGGATTGCAGTTTAATAAGAATTCAAGGCAGTAAGTTACAGTGTCTCCGTTTTTTTTACTTTTATTTAAACATCTATTCAACACAAAGAAACCCCATAACCTGCTTTTTTGGCATTTCTCACCTTTTACATCATGATAAATTGAGCAACAGGGTATTAAAACACAGATTTTTAGATGGTAGATATTAATTTATCATCTATGCATAGATTAACCATGCTAATTAGCCCACCTAAATGTAAAAAACATTAAATAATTCAAATTAAATTAATTAAATTAAGCTGTAAATAGACATTTTAGATCCAGAATCAGACAAACTAAGCTGAAGAACTACAAAAAAATATATAAAACATGATAGTTATCAAAAAAATAACTCACGTAAAAACATACATGATTACAATGTGTATCAATGCAAGAAATATATAAATAAAGTAATACAAAATACATTTTGGGGAATAGTTTGATGAATTTATTTTTTAAAAAGATTTTCATTTGTTACTGTTTATAAAATGATACTTTTATTTTGACATCATTACACCTGACCTTTTACTACAATGTTTTTAATGCCATAATTATAAATTATACACATTTACATCATGTTTATTTTATTATTATGGAACAAAATTAGATGCAATGTTTCATTGGCTACCCGGCTGCTCGGTCATCTCCAAACTGGACTACTGTAACTCTACTGACGTGTCTTCAACCGTCCCATGTTCACACGTGCTTCTGCTACAGGACCCGCACTGGCGTCCAGGGGCTTCTCGACTCATTTACATTTACAGCATTCAGCAGATGCTCTTCTCCAGAGGGACCAACATCAGTGCTTCACATCCACATCTGTTCTTCATTCTAGTGTGCTCTTATTTATCTGACTGAGGCCAAAGAATGGTCTACAATTTACCCAGATCAGGATTAAACACTAGGGCCAGTCCAGCAAGTTGCTCTGAGGTACCCTTGATCAAGGAACCGTCCCCATGACTGCTCTCCGGGTGCTGGATATGTCTGCCCCCTGCTGGACGGTGTGTGTGGGTTAAATACAGAGACTGAATTTTGTTGTGGTTCATTGTGTATTGCTCACAATGAGAGTCTCTTTCACTTTCACTTTATTTCCTAGTTCCTAGTTTCCTAGAAGCAAAGCTTCACTTCTCTTAGAACATCAAGCATTCCTCGCCTTGAGGAACTGCTCAAAAGAAGAGAAAGACCTGCATGGAGACTCTTTTCAGTCCCCGCTCCTCTCCTGGAATGAACTTCCCTTTGTGATCAGAACTGCTCAGACTTTACTGACCTTAAGAGTTGTCTGAAGACACACCACTACAAGGAATATCTAGAGGAGTGACCTTTCCTACACTTTCTGCTCTTCTATCCAAAAAAAACAAAAAACTTTTGGAACCTTAATTTTTGGGGTACGTTGTTGGTAAGAAGACAGGCGGTGGAGCTGGATGTCTCAAAGTTTAAGATGCTGAGATTTGCATTGGGACAGACTAGAATGGTCAGGTTAAGGACGAGAATGCTAGAGGGACAGCTCAGGTTGCATGGCTTGGAAGCAAAATGAGAGAAGCGAGACTGTTGGTTTGGACGTGTCCAGAGAAGAGATGAGGAGTATATCAGGAGAAGGATGTTGAGGATGGAGCTGCCAGGAAAGAGGAGAAGAGGAAGGACAAAGAGGAGGTTTATGGACGTGGTGAGAGAGGACATGTAGGTGGTCGGTGTGAAAGAGGAAGAAGCAGAGGACGGGAAGACATGTAGACGGACAGATATGGACGATGAAGCAGTGATGTATGATGCTCTGGAAATTAACATCTTAATGCTCACTTTCTTTGAAAGCCTGCAGAGATTCTAGAGAGGTTCAACGCTAGATTAACTCAAGTTGATTCTCTTTAGCATCAGGGATAAGATTCGGTCCTGGATTACGAGATTACGCTGAATTAACAGACTTTTAGTAAAAGTGAAGGTGAAGGACATCTACACAGCTTCTAGCAGGACCACTTCCAATAACAGCAATAAAAAGGTGGGGGTAGCGGTGGTCTAGTGTTTAGGATGTTGCCCCGAATCGGAAGATAGTGGGTTCGATTCCCTCACCAGTAGGTTGCCCAGAGGTACCCTTGAGCAAGGTACTGTCCCTTTCACTGCTCCCTGTGCGCTTTCAATAGCTGCCCCCTGCTGCACGGGTGAAACGCAGAGGTAGAATTCCGTTGTGTTGTGCTGTGCTGCATTTCACAATGACGAGGGTAGTCACTTTCACTTTCAGTGGGTAGCGCTGTCGCCTCATAGCGAGACGGTCCTGGGTTCGATTCCAAGGAGGGGAATTTTACATCCTCTTTCACTTACATTCTTTCCATCACTCGGATAATTGCCCCCAGGTGCAAGTGTGTTTGTCCTTTGATGGACAGGTGACCTGTCCAGGGTGTTTCCTCGCCTTCCGCCCTGTGAGCTGGGACAGGCTATGAAAGCGGCTATGAAAATGAGTGAGTGTGTGAGTGAGTGAGTGGATGGAGTATATCTGTCTGCATATCTCTAGTTGACTTTTTTTATGGAAAAAAGAACAAATGTCCATCCATTTATCCATTAGAGTTGTTTGTCCTAACCAGGGTGTGGGGATGCTATTCCTCACAGGGGTGAAAAGAGAGGAAACACTCTGGACAGGTTGCCAGTGCTATTTAAAGCGCCCGGGGAGCAGTGAAGGGAACCGTACTGTGCTCAAGGGTACCTCAGGGAATGCCTATTGGTCTGAGATTCAAACCCATGACCTTCTGATCCTGGGACCATCTCCTGAACACTAGACCACTGCTTATATTTTACATGATATTTACATTTATACTCCTCAAATGTAACTTTTCTGATTTCCCCTCTTTATTATCCCTACTAGTTTATCATGTGCAACCACTTCTGGCTCAGAGAGAATAATGTTAATCTGGAAAACATTCTGTCGTACAGTATTTACTTTTAAATTCATCAATTACCCAGAGAAAATTATGTTTACCCTGCAGTTGACACAGCGTATAGTGTCAATTTTTCCAGAACAGTATATAAAGGAGCATGTTTCCTTACACAGAACAGTCCAAAAATTTCTTTTCCATAAATATTATTTCTCTCACATGTTTGACATTGTTATTTGTGTCTAATGGTGGATCGGTCTGTTTGATCGGTACAATAATCCATTTCCCTCAAGATCTATAAAGTTTTGGGAGCAAATCCGAGCCCCAGGTATTGGGAGAAACCTGCAGAAGAATTCTAGCTGGGAACCGAACCCAGGACTTTCTCGCTGCGAGGCAACAGCGCCACCCGCTGGGATCATCCAGCAGCAAGAAGAAGAAGAACTTTTCAGAGGCTTCTTCCTCTTATGTCAGCGATGACTTGCTTTCCAGCGAAGACATTCAGTTCCTAAAACTGCTTCTGACAGGAACGGAGATTAATTCAATTAGGTCAATAACACTTGCAGCTCCCTGGCTCCGGGCGGTTCAGATGTCAGCCGTTCAGGATCCTACAGGCGTTTAGCCGCTGGGTGAAGCCAGCAGAACACCAAAGCCATGATAACCGGTGCGGCGCCTCCTCTTTCATGCCCGTGTTTAGCCTGTGCATCAGAAACTATCCACCTCAGACAGAAGCCGAGAGGCTCTCAGATAAACCCCTGCTGCGTCCCCCCCGTCTGCAGTTTAATAGACTCCGCGCCGCTCGCCTTCAACTTACAAGCAAATCTAATGGAAAGCAAGCGGCCAAATATCACGCCGGAGCGTTCCAGCAGGCAGATGATGTTGGAAGAGTCGAGGCATCTTTAGCACAACGCTGTCAATCTCAGAACCTAAAGAGCCAAATTTACTACAGCGGGAGGGGAACTGGAACATGTCCTGTCCATCTGACCTCAGAGTGGACTAACAAAGCTCTGACCATGGTCATTATTCTAAAGTGAAAGTGACTATTGGTCACAGTGAACCACAATGAAATATATCCATTGTATTTAACCCACACACTCTGTTCAGAAGGGGGCAGTGATGGGAACAGTACCTTGCTCAAGAGTACCTCACGGCAACCTACTGGTCCGAATTTCGAACACACATCCTTCCGGTCCGGGGGCTTAGTCCCTAAACTCCAGAGCAAAGCTACCTATTACAGGCGTCTATTTATGACTATTACCCCAATATTACTGCCACACAGTCATTTTACCCCAATGTCACTGCCTCCTCTTTAGGACTGTTGCTCCAATATTACTGCCCCCTCATCACGACAACCTTGCCAATATTAATGCTCCTTCATCTTGATAATTGCCCCAGTATTACTGTCTCCAAGTCATGACTATTGCCCCAGTATTCTGCCTCCTCCACATTACTTTTGCCCCAATATTACTGCCCCATCCTCATTCATTTAACCCCAATATTACCGCTTCCTCCTCATGGTTATGATGGCAATATTACTGCCCCAAAATTACTATGATCCCAATATTCCTGCTTCCTCCTCTTGATCATTACCCCAATTTTACTGCCCCATCCACATTACCATGATCCCAATGTTGATCCCAATGTTGATCCCAATGTTGATCCCAATGTTTCAGCACCTTCGTTAACTAAAGTGAACACGAGCACATGCCAGCACGTCGACGGAAACACTTTCACACCTTCGCTCTCTCAGGAACCCGTTGTCTAAAGTGTGTGGCAGCCCTGCAGATGGTTTGGTTGCTCCAGGAAAAGTCAAAACAAGAAGCAGTTCCCTTCGGGTTCCTGTTGTCTGAGTTGACAGTGTGAACTGGCAGGTTTCCCAGACAATCCTCAATGAAAGCTGGAGCTACGAGTGTTTCTGCTCCTCCAGCTGATTTCTCTACACCGCTGTGTTTCTGCCGAACTGCCTTTGGCCTCATAAACCCGATCATATCCAGTTTAGTGAGACGAGGCGCAGAACCGGAGAACTGGTCACGATGGGTCTGAAGAGTTGGCCTAACGTCTGATTTGGACTTTCAGAAAATCCGACCCGAACCCCATCGACTCCCCCGACCTATAACACGGTTATTACCTTATATATTTAATAAAACCTTTACTTTATTTATTAATGTTACTAGAATAATTTATTATTATTTATTATATTATTTTTACTATTATTATATTATTTATTTATTTTTAAAAACAATGTCAAATGTTATTTTCTTAAATAATATAGCATGAAGATATAAAATAAACTGAACTTAAACTGAACTCCTTCAGCCCACGTCACACACATTGCATTTTGGAAGTATTAAAAGTGATAATTTTTTTATTTTAGCATGTACCTTTTTCTTTTCAAAAGAATTTAGATTTCTTATTGCTTGTGGCATATACTGAGTTTTTCAACTTCATTTTTAGTCCAATAGTTTTGCATCAGGTTCAGAAAAAAAAACATTAACGACCAAATTTCTGACATTTTAAATCTGAGGCTCTGGCCAACAGCGGGGCTCCTGAGAAATAAAAATAATGATCCGCACTTAATTACGTTCAATTACAATTAGCGCAAATACTGTTCGGCTCATTCGTTACAATTAGCACTTTAATACACGATCACTGTTTTTACGACTTCAACTAAGTCGAACATATTGACCAATAAAACACAAACCTGTGAATAAATAAATGTAAGAGTTCATTTTTCTCAATATTTGCCTAAAATTAAAAAAAAAAAAAAAAAGTGAAAGTGACAACCCTTGTCATTGCGAGGTCACGGCACAGCACACATGAACCACAACGAAATTGGACCTCTGCATTTAACCCATTCACACACGTGCAGCAGTGGGCAGCTATTGAAAGCGCCCGGGGAGCAGTGATGGGGACGGTACCTTGCTCAAGGGTACCTCAGGGCAACCCACTAGGGTGGGAATCGAACCCACAATCTTCCGATGCAGGGCCAACTCCCTAACCACTAGGCTACCGCTGCCCCACGTATTATTTACGTGTAATTAACTGGAAAAAGTGGGTTTTTAAGTGTTTTCTCATGTATGTCACTGTGATTGGGGTGCCCAAACTTTTGCACACGGTCCAGTGACCCCTCAGCTCTACAGCCGGGAACAGTTCCAGCAAGGCCGCCCGTGAAAACTGGCAGAGTTTGAGCTCCAGCCTAACGAGATTAATGGGCTCTGCGAGCGTAAATGAGCCGAAGAGCCGAACTGTGTCAGAAACGGTGAGATTTGATGACTCGATGATTTTTCTTTTGCCGTTTACCTTCTGAAGGGTTGAAGGAGAACCTGCCGTTTCTCTTGCCTGGTGGGAACCGACATGCTCACGCTGAAGAACCACGTTAATGTTTCAGAGGAGGGTATTCATCAGCTTCCATGCTCATGTTTCATTTCTTCTTTCCAATCTCTTTTAAAAATGTAGTTTTATTTCTTCTTCGTTAAAACACACCATATAATATGTCTTCATTTCTATTCTGGACGCTTCACAAGTGCTTCATTCGTGAATGACTGCAGTGTTTGAAATGCCCCAAACTCTAGAAGGACTGGGTTGGACCTGAGCTGCATAAATAGGCTTGAGGTCGAGTCTAAAAGCCAAAATGTTGGTTTAAACCTCACCTATAAAAGCTGAGACTGGGAACTTAATTTTAAACCTTAAATTGTGGCTTTACATTCTGAGTGATGCCTCACTAAATCCCAAAGCAGTAGCCCTGAGGTACCCCTGAGCAAGGTACCGTCCCCTTCACTGCTCCTGTTTGAACTAAAGCAGCTAACCTGACACTGAAAAAAATGGTGCAAAACAAAGATTTTAAAAGATTTATGTCAGAAATGTACTTCTTTTTCATCGCTGCTCCGTCAGAGTCGAGTCTCCTTATCTGATCGTGGCCTTACAGTATAATTCAACGTAGGAAAATAAAATGTTTGTAAAAAGGTGTGTATTTAGTCGTAAAACTTAACAGCAGTTAAATTTTACAGCGGTGGCCGAGTGGTTGGGGAGTTGCCGTTGCATTAGAAGATTGTGGGTTCGATTCCCTCACCAGCAGCTTGCCATGAGGTACCCTTGAGCAAGGTACCGTCCCCGTCACTGCTCCCCGGGTGCTCTCAATAGCTGCCCACTGCTGCACGGTGTTTGAATGCCTGGGTTAAATGCAGAGGTTCAATTTCGTTGTGGTTCACTGTGTGCTGCGCTGTGACCGTCACTTTTTTCACTTTCATTTTAAATAGACCTTAAAGAATTCCCCAATAAGGGTTTCTTGTTGAGGGCCATGTATGTGACTCGGACTCGTGTGTCTCCTTATCTTAACGTCGCCTCACAGTTTGAGGAAATATCAGCTTTGCAGCATTTAGGTGTGTACGCAGGTGTACAACTTTTAAATTTAGAACTTAACTAAAAAAACAAGTCAAACATCACAGTAAACTGGGGTTCAAAGTGAAACACAAAGTGTTTTTTGGTGATTTTTGTTGGATATTTGCTCAAATCAGAGATGTCATTTGGGGCGCTCCTGTTGGAGACGGGTAAAATTGTGCATTTCGTCTGATTTCTGTATTCCTGTTCCGCAAAAAGCTCGTAAACACCAGCGAACACAGTAAAAATGACACGCCGGTGACCTGTGACTCCCAAAAAGCGCCTGCAGCGGAGAAGCCCTTCGGAAATGCTCCCGCTAACGAACTGAGCCGTTGGCCGCCTTGAAGACTTTGGGATTGGATGCGGCTTCTTAATGTGTTGGGTGTTAAATAAATGGCTGCTGACAGGCCCACCAGCCCAGCGGCCAAAGCCACGAGGGCCGAGAGGAAAGAACCTCAGCAGGGCCCAAACCCAGTCAGCACGACTCACATCAGCTCCTTTAGCGGAAACACAGGGCCCTTCCCTGATCCCAGCCACAATTAATCAGCGGATCCTTCAACAGGCTGCGAAACGGACTGCGCCGGGGTGAATATTCATAGTTGCTGATGAATATTCCACCTGTTCGTCACAGGAGTCGAGGGCAGAACACCAGCTTCCAATTAAACCTCCAAAAGGACAGAATCGCCCGCCGCCACGGGGGTTTTTCTTTTTTTGAGTGTGAACGTATTAAGACGTTTCATTGGCTGGATTTGATGAAAGCTGAGGTTTGGGTGAAGTTGGGGGGGATTTCAGCATCAGGGTGGCGACGATTTATTCATTAACAGTGTTTATCCATCAGTGAATCATTTTTAGTGAGAAAGATCAGTGTAAACCTTGACTGGAGCAAAAAAAAAAAAAAAAAAATCATAATAGTATAAATATATAGAATCATTATTTTTAAGCAACGTATGTGGGATTTTTAATACTAAAATGTAAAACAGTAAAGTTCATTTTAATGTTGCCTGTTTTTGCCACTGAGTGTTTTGAGAAACAAACCTTTTAAATGGTGTTTTCTGGAAAGTGATTTATAAATATATTTATTTTTGTAATTATTATAAATGTTAGTTCAGTTAAAAATATATACAAATAAATATGAATCTTAAGTTAGTTCACACAGATTATATATATATAATTATTAATATTAGAATGGAAATGGACAGCAGTAAGAAATACAATAATTACAAATACAGGAAATACACGCCTGCACTGCTCACACTCGCCGGTAGGTGGCGACACAAACCCGAATTTCTTACGGATAAAAAAGAGCAACTAGTCTCACACACAGACACACACACACGCACGCGCGCGCGCTAACACACACACACACACACACTCACCTTTGTGCATTTCCCTGCCCTGTGTGTTCAGCTCCCGTCCGTTCACCTTCTCGAGCTTTTAGCAGCTCTTATCTTTCCATTTCTCCACCTGCAGTGTGTGTGTGTGTGTGTGTGTGTGTGTGTGAGTGTATTAAAGGCTCCAGCTCCTTCTTTTTCCCGGTATTTCCATCCCTCAGATCAGTTCTCTCCTCCAGTCCGGCGCTTTAAATTCCATCTATAGTCCCGGTCAGGTGCGCGCTCCCGTGTCTCCAAAAAACGCGCGCACAAACACACCTACACACACTCTCATCCGAGCGCGGTGTGAACCAGGATGCTGCACGCGCGCAACAACCTCTCTCTCTCTCCCTCTCTCCCTCTCTCTCTCTTTGTCTCTGCGCAGGCGCAGAGAAAGACAGAAAGAGAGAGAGAGAGAGAGAGAGAGAGAGAGAGAGAGAGAGAGAGAACCCGAGGTCCCCCTCAGACAGAGTGACGAATAAGAGAAGAAAGAGCAGAGATGGATAGAGAGAAAAAAAGGTGATGAAGGGAAAAAAACACCTAGAGGAGAGAAGCAAAACTAAAGACAGATAGTGAGGGAGAGAGAGAGAGAGAGAGAGAGAGGGGATGATGGAGTGAGAAGGCGAGAGAAATTGAAAGAGAAAAAAGAATAAAGAGAGATACTAGCGAAGGGTAGTGAAATGGAGAGTAAGCAAAAGGGAGAAAAACAGAAGGAGCAAGAAAAAAAGGAAAGAAAAAGACTTAAGTGGGAAAAATGGGGAAGATAAAGAGAAAGAGATAAAGAAAGGCAAGAGGGATGCAAAAAGAAAAGAAGAAAAAAAAGAGTGGAGATGCAGGAGAAGTGAAGAAAAAGAAGATAAAAAGACAAAGAAAAGTGACAGGGTGAGAGAGAGTGAAATGGAAAGAAAAATGGAAAGTGAAAAAGAGGGACAGAGGACATTTAAAGGAGGAAAGTGGAGTATAGGGGTGATGAAGAGAAAATGAAGTGCAGGAGGAGGAAAGACAAGAAATTGTAGATGAGAAGGAAAAAGGAGAGAATGAGGAGAGAGAGAAAGAGAGAGAGACAGAGACATTGAGACAGCTAGATAAAGTGAAGGGGGAGACCGAGAGAGAGAGACGGATAGAGAGACATTGAGACAGATAAAGAGAAGGGGGGAGAGAGAGAGCGAGAGAGAGAGAGAGAGAGAGAGAGAGAGAGAGAGAGATGCAGATAGATTGTGCTTTAAGGGGATCTCAAGGCTTTAAGGAAGTGCAAAAATATGCATTACAGGGGAAATAATAATAATAATAATAATAATCCTTTATTTATAATCCCACGAATGGGAGATTCACTCTCTGCATTTCACCCATACACACATGTGCAGCAGTGGGCTGCTATTGAAAGCGCCCGGGGAGCAGTGATGGGGACGGCACCTTGCTCAAGGGTACCTCAGGGCAACCTACTGGGCAGGGGTTCGAACCCCCGATCCTCCAATCACGTGGCCAACGCCCTAACCACTAGGTCACCGCTGCCCTTAAAAAAAGCGCATGTGAGTGTGTGTGTGTGTGTGTGTGTATGTATGTGTGAGTGTATATATGTGTGTGTGTGTGTGTGTGTGTGTGTGTGTGTGTGTATGTGTGAGTGTATATATGTGTGTGTGTGTGTGTGTATGTGTGAGTGTATATATGTGTGTGTGTGTGTGTGTGTGTGTACCTGCCTGGCGATGGACTGGTGTCCAGGATCTGTTTATGAACGCTCAGATTGGTAAGATAATGAATAAATGGCTCAGATGGTGAACGGAGGAACATCGGAGACACTCAGAAGAAGAGAGTGCAGGCAGGTTGGAACGGGTGGAGAAGAGTGGCTGGAGTGATTTGTGACAAACGAGTACATGCAAGAGTGAAAGGGAAGGTTTACAGGACAGTAGTGAGACCAGCTATGTTGGACGAGGATGGGCAAGATTAGGAAAGTGTGCATCAGAAGGCCGGTTTAGATTGGACGTTTTGGAGACAAAGTGAGAGAAGCGGCATTACATCGGTTTGGACGTGTCCAGAGGAGAGACGAGGAGTATATCAAGAGAAGGATGTTGAGGATGGAGCTGCCTGGAAAGAGGAGAAGAGGAAGGACAAAGAGGAGGTATATGGACGTTGTGAGAGAGGAAGATGCAGCGGACAGGAAGACACGGAGAGGGACGATCCCCTGTGGAGACGCCTAACGGGAGCAGCCGAAAGGAGAAGAGTTTTGCACAGGCCTGTACTTTTAAAGTGAAAGTGACTATCATCGTGAACACAGTGAACCACAACCAAATACATCCTCTGGGCAGACATATCCAGGACCCAGGGAGCAGTGACAGGGACGGTACCTTGCTCAAGGGTCCCTCAGGTTTATCTACCGGTCGGGATCAAAGTCTCTGCTGCAGTTCAAGTGTCTGAAACGGTCCACCTGAGAGCGATGATGCTGGAGGGACTGTTACGGTGGCTCATTAGTTTAACCCAATCAGGTGGAAAGGCAGGGTGTTTTTAAAGCAGCTGATTGGGTAAAATCATCGTTATCTATTATTAACATAAAACATTAACATAAAGCATCTGACTGAGCAGGCAGAGTTGGATTTTGTTCAGGCTTGGATGAGAGGTCGCACTTTTCAGGGAAGATTCCTCGAGAAAAATGAGGTGTTTCTTCTTTTCATTCTCTCTTTTCCTCACCAGGCTATTTAGCCGATAACACGGGAAGCGGATGAAAAACAAGGTTACGTAATTTAGCGCCTGCCGTAATGAAAACAAAAGCAATTTTCGGGGAAGTTATTACCCAGAAACTCATCAGACTGAAGGACGACGCCGGGATAGCAAAGCATTTGGTGCTGTTTATTTTCCAGTGACAATTCAGACACAATTAATGACAGGCATCATCTCCCAAAAACATTAAAGTCATTAAGATACATCACTAACGGCGCCGAGGCCGACGACTGATGAAAAAGTTTATGGCCACCAACATGCCAGTCACTGTGGACACACACATTTAGGCCCAACGTGCAAATACTAGGCTGGAAAAAGAGCCTGTTTGGCCAAAATGGACGAAATCACGTCGATATTTCATCAAAGCGAAGGAAGGAATGGTAGAGCAGGATGAAGAAAAACAATCAGGATGAACGTCCTCCATTAACGAGTCTTAATTTACACCCACGGCCCAATAAATTACAAAAGAAACATAAAATATCAGAGATTAGAAATCACACAAATACAAAAAATTCAGTGTTAATAACATCAGCGCCAGCTGATCAGAGCCAAAAACGTCAAAACGGAGGGAAGCCAAAAACGGAGGGAATGTTAAAGGAAAGATGTGCAAATTAAAACCTAGCTGGAAAAAATGGGGCACTGTTACCTTTTTATTGCACTCTAAATATCACACTTCAAAATAAAGGTCTCGAAAAAGGTTCTTAGGAGTAGCCGGAGGAGAGCCGCCAAAGAACCTTCAATAGGATGGTTCTCTGAAGAACCACCGATGTGAGAGAGATATGAAAGAGAGAGAGAGAGAGAGAGCGCACCTGAGGACCCCCTCCAGATAGAGTGATGAAGATGATGAGAAGAAAGAGCAGAAGATATGATGAAGGACAAAAAAGAAAACTAGAAGAGCAGGGAAGCAATAAGGGAGAGAGAGAGTGTAGAAGGAGATGAACAAGAGAGAGATAAAGGAAAAGAAAAAAGATGCAGGAGGAAAGAGAAATAGAGAAAAGAGGAGACAGAAGGAGGTGCATGAGGAGGAAAGAGCAAAACAGAAGGAGCAAGAAAAAAAAGGGAGAAAAATGGGAAAGATAAAGAGGTAGAGAAAGAAAGAGGAAAGAGGCGCAGGAGGGGGAAACGGAGAAATAGAGGAAAGAAAAAAAAGAAGAGAAAGATGTTTTTTCCCTAAAATAAGGTCTTAGGTTAAAATTGGCCTTGATTTATCAAAATCACACCTTTTGATTGCTTCAAGGTTAATTATGTATCCATTTCATTCTTATATACTAAAGAATTTGAGCGTCCTCCCCCTCCCCCAGACAGGAAGTGGCCAATCCTGCAAGAACCTTTTAGGAGCCTTTATTTTAAAAGGATTTGCTTTATGAAGGTAAAAAAAAAAACCCATCAAACTGAGGGTCAGATTTAGTCCAGTTTACCTTCCAATCACAGTAGATCGACCCAAGCTCCGCCCACAGCAATGTTCATTCATAGCTACTGTTGCTAGGTTGGACAAGGAGTCCTATTTAGCAGCAAGAGGGACAGTAGTGACATGTTTGTGTGTCAAAATATCTAAATTCTGAGTTTTAGTAATTGAATTTTTGCTTTTAAACTAACAGTTTTGGGAAAAAGTGATACTAAAAGGATCTCTCTCAGCAAACTCCTGCTATTTTTATTTATTTGCTAAATTTAAGACAAAGAGTAAAATTAAACAGCTTTATTTATACTTAATTTATACTTTTATCAGCAAACAAACAGAAGCTGTCCTTTAAAATGAATGCATTTCCACAAAAATGTCAATTTACCAAACATATGCACAAAGCGTTTTAAAGGAAGCTTGACGCAATCAGTGAATAATTTGCATGTTTTTGCCGGTGTCGTGTTCTGCAGGGTCTCATTAGGGTGAATGGGAACCGTGCATTCTGACCTAGCAACAGTAGCTAAGGATGAGTGCATATGTGGGAGGAGCCTGGATGGTCCAATTTGGACTTTCGATGCAGGAAGGAGTGTAATTTGGGACAAAAAAAAAAAAAAAAAGGAGGGACAGATGCTTTCATTCCCACAGCGTTCGCACCAGTGCAGCACAGGCCGCCTGGACTCCAGTGCGGGCATGAAATTGGGCGAGAGGACACGTGGAGTCGGATTCTGCAACGAAAATGAAACATAACAGGCGAGAGACACGTCTGTGTCTTTCTTCGGGTTTCCCTCTGAGCGAGAATGGACAAGAAAGCGGTGACTGGAGCCAATCTTTCAAAGAGCAGCGGCTGCAAATCCTGAATGAATGAGAAAACATGTGGATCTGTACCTCACTGATTACTTTCAGCCTGTCCACAGCGCAGAGGGACGAATCCTGTAATAACTAGCAAAATAAAAAAAAAAATAAAAAAAAAGAAGTATGAAAAATGTCCCCAAACTCTTGTCTCGCTTCTGGGACGCAAAATTTCTTTTGCAAATACTGAGAGAAAGAAATCCATTAGTTTACACACAAAAAGATGCTACTGAAATGCTTCCATCAGCACCTGGCCTATGAGAATACACCTTCATGTCCTAACGCTCAAGTAAACATTCCTCCATCAGACAAAAAAACATTTCTCAGAGCGGAGACAGGGACGTCCCCTCGACCGTAAATAACAGCACGTTCAATCGAAACAAACACAAACGCTCTCCAGTGGGGAAAACACAAGAACGAGTTATTAAATAAGTCCTCCAGTGAGATGAACGCTTGATGGTGGGTTTTTCTTCCTCTCCTCCTCCTCACATGGCGTCGAAATGGAAGCGATGGGCCTCCTGTCGTTTCTCCCGGTCGTCTGCTTTCTGAAACACAGCCAGCAGCAAGAGGTCAGATCTCCACACCACCCTCATGGCCACTTTATCAGAAACCCCTCTCTCCACTACACGTGTGTGCGGTTCTGAGTGTGTTCTGGTGATTCGCTCCTCCGTCCGAAAACGGTCCCACTACAGTCTGTGCACCTGGACAGTGGAGCAATCGGTGTTTCCAATAAAGTGGCCATTGAGCGGAAGGAGTTTCTATTAAAGTAGGCGCCTAATAAACGTCACACACACTCTCTAACACCAAACGAAAGAGAGAGAGAGAGAGAGAGAGAGAGAGAGAGAGAGAGAGAGAGAGAGAGAGAGAGAAATGGGTGCCAGGCGGGTAAGAGAACTCATTACACACACAATGGCACACTTTACAGGGTAAAGAAGCTCTGGGTGTGATCACAGATAGAGGCTGAACCAGACACATTCTGTCTCGCACTGATAAAACACACAGGCAGGCCGCGAGCGTGTTTAGCCGTGTGTGTGTGTGTGTGTGTGTGTGTGTGTGTGTGTGTATACTGTGATTATTGTCTCTCTTGCCGTGGTAGAAATAGTGTCTATTCTCAGCTGCAATGAACGACTCGCACGTCGGATCTCTCAGCACTGTGTTGTTTTGTGTGTGTGTGTGTGTGAGAGAGTGAGAGAGTGAGAGAGAGAGAGAGAGAGAGAAGTGTTTCTCCTGATCTATAAGGGTCACTCCGGTGTATTTTTAGTTGAGCATGTCTATTTTTTTTCCCGTTGGCAAACGGCACTGAAAAGCGCGTCAGAAGAAAAGAGGCACTTCAGATGCAGGCAGGAGATGAAGATGTGTGTGTGTGTGTGTGTGTGTGTGTGTGTGTGTCACACTCTGGTGTGGATTAGCTGCTTTTTGACTAAAAAGAGAAACGATGCTCCACATGTCATCAAACCTGCAAAACTGCTGGCTGATACATCTTTACTGCTGCACCGATCAAATCTACTCAGGAAAGAGATTTTCTTCCACTTTATTAGAAAAAGACGAATTATATTTTAGAGTTTTCTGCTGAATGATTTCTATTTGTTGCTATGGCATTTCAAGTGGTTTCTAGGAAGCTGCCTGTTTACTAGGGTGGTGCTAATTGATTGCTATGGCACCTAGCAAATGGTACATTGTTGCTAGGGTGTTCCAGGTGGTTGTTAAGGTATTGGTAGGTGAACGGTATAAACTTCCAGATGGTAGCCATGATTGTTTCTGGTCAAAGTGGGGTGTTTAAACTTTTGCCTGCCACTCATTCTTAGGGAAAAATGGAATAAAAACAAAACATTGGTTGCTATGGAGAAACTTTATGAGCCAGAAAAGGTGCATAAAGACACACAGTTGCCAGTCAGAGCAGACAATCCAGAGCTGAGACGGAGCCGATATCTAGAAAACGAGTTACTCCAATAACAGAATATCGGACCTGCTGTCGTAAATAGCGCTGTAGCACATCGTCATGATTCATTTCCTGAACTCAATTAACTGACTGAACAACTAAAAAGACTAAAAAGGTCTGCTTATTCAAACATCAAAGGGATTGTCTGATTAATTAGCAGCATAATTAACAATGACAGCCCCAATTAAAATGATACAATATAGTTGTTTGATACTTTTAACTGAAAACACACAGAACAGTGGGGCTTTATTTTAAAGCTGGAGAACCCGTCTACTGAATGAACTGTTCACAAGAACCCTGTCCTACCTATAGCTGCTAAGCTCCGCCCATCCACAATGACGTTATAAAGGGTTATAAAAAGTTATAATGTGTCCAGCCTGGCCTGCTTTTTGAAGGAAGCTCAATATACTTACTGATATACTTAAAATATGTAAAAATAATCTTAAAAATAATATTATTACTAATATACTAACAAATGTGCAGAAAGGATGCTCTCTGAAAATATTCTCATGTGATCGGGTCCTTCATGTGAACGGTGATAAAAGCATGAATTAGGGACGTTACACAACAGGAAGTGTTACAAGTAAGAGGACATTCGGAAGGAGGAGTACAAGAAAATGAAGAATATTTCTGATTTTGTTTTTATTTTAGATGTAATTAATTCCTCATGGGAAATTAATTATGGGTCTCTTCGCGTCCAACGTCCCATCAGAACTCAGAGGTTAGACGTCTTACTGTTTCTTCATCTAAATCTTTCCATCCAGGTCTGGGAATCGAACCAACAACCTTAAACATGATCATTTATACATGATAACATCGTATGATTATCAGGACGATCTGTATGATTTCTAATAAATCGCCTGCATCCAGAGCTGTGGTGTGAGGACCAAACAATGTTTTGCTGTGTCTTTGACCAAACTGAAGGTCCATTGATGAACTGGCGCCCTCAGTTTAGGACGAGCTTCTGGGGTTAATTGCTTTCTGAGAGACACTCGGAGAGACACACTAGAGCGTGCAGTGCTGTGATTTGTGCTGATAGGCCACAGGAAGCTATTACTGTACCGAGCATCCAGGGGTGTAAATCTCTGACCTCGTTCATCCGAGCTATGATTCAAAGGCTTCGGTGCATCAATGAACCTCAAGATCTGCCACAATTCAGTCCAAGCCTATTGGAGGGATTCAATATTTATACAAGTACAATATGCAAATGTGGCTGGAGGAGCTGTTGACACTGACGTGGAGCACAATAAAGTCAGTATACTGAGCTTCTGGGCCAGGAATTAAGTTTCTAGGTCAGTTTCCATTGAGCTCAAGCATGCATTGATGTGTTTGGAGCCAAGTGAGAAATTATAAGGATGGAGATCAGCGCTTTGAAGTTCATGGCTTTGGTGCTTTGCTGATTAAGCTACCTCAGGGTTTTATTCCAAGTGAGGCAACAACATGGACTGCAGACAGCCATGAGGTCACTCTGGACAAAGAGGGGAAACCAAATTCCTCAATTTACTCTTTACTCCAACCCTCAACCATGTCCATGAGCTCTGGGTAGAGTCCTACAAGATTTTGGACAGAAGCTTTCCTCCTGCAGGTGGGTTGGATGCACCCTTAGGTATAGGGTATATGCCAGACGGTCAAGATGTCTCCTGGGCACCAACTGGGTGCCCTAACCAACAGGTAGGAGACCAGGAGGCAGATCCATACTGGGAGGATTGTATCTTGGCAGGCCTGGAAATGTCCACCAAGAAGGAGCTGGTGGAGGTGTTTGATGAAGTGACCTCCACAGTTCTCTTCCCAGATCAGCAGGGAAAATGACTGAGTTAAACAAATGATGATTATGTTAAAGTTTGACATCACTTTAAGGTTGGAAAACATCTAGAAGGCCTTATAACAAGCAACATAAGCCACGTTAAGGCATCTGTTTCTGTCAGATAACTTTAATCTTCACAGAAGACCAACGACCAACAATATGCAAAGAAGAAGCAGCTCCACAGCAGCAGAACAGGACGAAGGACACCACCATGGGCTTGAAGGTCATAAAGTTCTCCAGCGTTGGACTGCTTACAGTGATGGAGTTCCATCCATTGGTTTCCACCCATTAGAACCTGACCACACTAATGTTCTCATGGCTGCAATAAAATCCACACAGCAAAGTTCCAACCATCTCTGAAGCTGTTACAGTAGCAAAGAAGGAGGACAAACTCTCCTTTCTCACCCTTACTGATGAAATCCTTATTAACTATTTCAGGAGAACTGCAGGTGTCTACAAACCTTTGAACAGTTTAATGTTGCATTTCTGACAAGTGACATGACACATCTTTGGTTCCTGTTTTGGTCTCCTCTTTGCCGCAGACAAAACTAACTTTCACGCCACATGCACATCTCAGCAGAACACACACTTTAAGTGCACGTTCTCCAATATTTTGACACGGTTCTTCAGATGTAGACACCTGCAACAATTGATGGGAGCCTTAAGAAAGACGCGAGAAATCTGCCAAAATGACATTCGTCTCACCTGACGCCTACCTTCTCCTGGAAGACTTTCTCCTTGAGCCTTTATGCTTCAAACCCACAGTTGCATCTCTTGTTCTTCTTGAAAGGATGAACACTTTTGACTGCAGAACTCTGGATCCTTTCCACTTCTGAGCAAAAAGATCTACTCAAATTTAACGGTGACGGCAATGAATGCCAAATACAGGCTTCAGGAGGAGTGTCAGCTGTGATACGTTAGTCCAAGTTTGTCTCATGTAGGTGGAGGGGACAATTAGTTTGGGTCTCAAAAGTCCACAAAGCTAAGAAATGTAGCTGAAGTTTGAAACGTACTCCCAATGTGAAAATCCACTCAGACTCACAGAACTGTTTAGTTGTGGTGCTAAAGCTAGTCTGCAGTTTCCTTCTCCTATCATTCGTTTTTCTCTGCAGGCAAACAGTATGCGATCTCCATTTCTTCCTGTCCTCTGCATCTTCCTCCTTCAAACCGACCACCTGCATGTCCTCTCTCACCACGTCTATAAACCTCCTCTTTGGTCTTCCTCTTCTCCTCTTTCCTGGCAGCTCCATCCTCAACATCCTCCTCCTGATATAATCCTCGTCTCTTCTCTGGACATGTCCAAACCATCTGTCCTCTTCACCCCACACTCTTTCCATCCACCCAACTCTCTTCTTCTCTAATTTTGTCTCCTTCACGTCCAACCTGAGCTGTCCCTCTAGTATACTCATTCCCAATCCTGACCATTCTTGTCCCTCCCTACGCAAATCTCAGCATCTTTATCTCTGACAACTCCAGCTCCACCGCCTGTCTTTTCATCACGGGTATGCTATACGGGCCTATGCTATACGGGCCTACAACCCGTATAGCATAGCTGGTCTCACTACCATCCTGAAAGCTTTCCCATTCACTCTTGCTAGTCCCCATCTGTCACAGATCACTCCTGCCACTCTTCTCCACATTTACATTTACATTTATAGCATTTAGCAGACGCTCTTATCCAGAGCAACTTACATGTCCTAATTACAGGGACAGTCCCCCTGGAGACACTCAGGGTTCAGGGTCTTGCTCAGGGACCCAGTGGTGGTAGTGCTAGAGGTGGGATTCGAACCGGGGACCTCTTGATCCAGAGGTCCGTAGGCAAGTACCCTACCACTAGACCACCGCCACCCTGTTACCACCTTCTCCACCCACTCTACCTCATTCTTCGTTACTTATTTAAACTCCTCCACGCCATGCTAACCACTCTGCTGTCCAACCTTTCGTTTACACTCATGTATTCTGTCTTTGCCCCGCTGACTTTCATTCCTCTCTTCTCTAGAGCAACACTCCCAGATGAGTGTGTGTAATGATTTAGGCCAGCAGTTAGCATCATGCTTATTGGTGCTTAGCAATGTTAGCCTCATAGCTCCTGTGCACGAAAGAAAAAAAATAACCTTGGGATCACAAAACATTTCGTCTAAATTATGGCTTTTATTGAATTACTATTGGCTGCTTGCATTGGTCGCTATGGTTACTTTAGTAATACAATCAGAAATATAACATTACAAGGACACCGTGTTTGTATCCCTTTTTTGTTTCTCTCACTTTCCCTCCATCTCTCTCTCACCATTCATGTATCCAGTTCTCCTATTCACTCGTTCCATTTCTCCTTCTCTGTCCATCCATCTCTTTTCCAGGTTTCTGTCTCTGTCTATTCAAGTCCCTCTCTCCATGCATACAATTCTCTTCCTCTCGTTTTACATAACTCTACTTTTCACTCTCCATCTGCCCAACTCCCTCGCTTTCACCATTTCTCCTTCTCTCTCCATCTGTCCTCTTCACCCCACACTCTTTCCATCCACCCAACTCTCTTCTTCTCGCTTCCTGTTTCTTCTTCCTCATATCTCACTCTCTAATTCTACTTTTCACTCTCCATTCACCCAACTCCCTCTCTTGCCACTGCTCCTTCTCTTTCCATTCATCCAACACTCTCTTCCCATCCATCCAATTTACTTCCTTTCAATTTCTTATTCTCCTCCTTCATCCCTCACTCTCCATCTCTACTTTTCACTCTCCATCCACCCAACTCCTGCTCTCTCCATCCATCCCACTCTCTTTCCATCCATCCAATTTGCTTCCTATTGCTCTCTTTCTCCTCCTTTATCTCTCACTCTAGCTTCTTTTCACTCTCCATCCACCTAACTCCCTCTCTTGCCATCTCCCCTCTCCTCTTTCCATCCATCCAGCTCTCTTCCTCTTGCTTTCTGATTCTCCTTCCTCATCTCTCTAATTTTTACACTACATCCACCCAACTCCCACTCTTTCATCATCTCTCCTCTCTCCATCCATCCCACACTCTCTCTTTCCATGCATCCAATTCTGTTCCTCTCTATACTCATCCATTCAACCCTCTTTAAAATGGTTCTAAAATCTGATTGGCTGAGCCTCTTTTGAAGCTTCACAGCTGAATCCTGTATTGAAAAGGCCCCTAAACTGATATAACAGGCTTCTCAATCGAGCCATATGGATTAAATAGATTATATTCCAGACAATTTTAATCCCTACATGCCGAACCCCACAGTGTTAAGGGGGTCCTTTTAGACCCAGCCCCTGTGAAAAGGGATAAACATCACTTTTCTGATGTTAGTATTCAAAAATGAATCATGTGAATGTTTATGCATTAAACACACGCTCATTACTGTAGGACAAAGCAGCTAAACAGTTCATAAAATGAGGGGATCCTTTGGGAGCCCATGGTTGCTAGGCAACAATAAAATACCCTAAATGGGCTACTTTTATGAGCGGAGGATTTTCTTTAAAATCAAAAATATTGTGACTTATTGAACAAGTGTGTATTTTTAATTGTAAACTGTGGAGACTCGAGACTGAGGGTGATGTGGATTTTGTAACAGTTAAAACTAACGTTGACCTTCCCCTATGCTTTTCATCCCCTATTGATCTCTGTTCTCAGAAACAGGGAGCCTGTGTGCGTGTGTGTGTGTGTGTGTGTGTGTGTGTGTGGAACATGGAAGAGATGGAATATCTCCCATCTTCTCCTTTTTCCCCTTTCCCTCTCTTCCCTTCTCCTCTTCTTAACCTCTTTTCCCCTCTCCTACTTTCCCTCTCTCTTCTCTTTTGCTGACTTTCTTTTCTTTCCTCCCCTCCACTCGTTTTGTTCTTGTTGCATCAACCATTTTTTTTCCTTAACCTCTTTTCTTTTCCCTATCCTCTGTTCCTCATTTCCTCTCCTTTCCTTATTTCCTCAACTTCTCCTCTCTATCATGCAAATGGAATACATCCACAGAGATGGAGTGATCGGCAGCCCTGCTCTAAATGCTATTTTCACTCACCCTTGTTAGGAAAATCGTAAAGATTTATCATTGATGGTGATCTGTTGACCTTTTTGTTATCCTTCTTGTTTTACGACTTCTGCAAAGAGCTTGGTACGACAGTTGACCTTTGTACCTAAACCTTTCCAGACACAGAATTCCTCTTCTCTGTTTACTATTTTGTAACAAGGAATGTGGGCTAATTGCC
>CM029391.1:17390986-17411270 GCA_017165825.1 Hepsetus odoe
TGACAGGTGTGTGTGTGTGTGTGTGTGTGTGTGTGTGTGTGTGTGTGTGTGTGNNNGTGTGTGTGTGTGTGTGTGTGTGTGTGTGTGTGTGTGTGTGTGTGTGTGTGTGTAGAGTTGTGAGGATTCTCTTGCTGTGATGCTGACAGTCGTCTGTATTCGTTTGGTTAATTACAGAGAACCTGCTGAAGCCTCATATCGATCTCTAACCTCAGCCATCTCTCCATCTCTCCCTCCTTCCCTCCTTTACTTCACCCCTCCTTCACTTCACCCCTCCCTCTCTGCTCTGCAGGGCACTTGCTCTTTTTATTCATCCTCTGCAAAGGAAACCAGAAGCTTCCACACACACTTTTCTCATAACACACAAGCACAACACAGCCTCAAACACACACACACACACACACACACCACAACCTCACACACACACACACAAGCACAAAACAACCTTACACACAAACAACACATCACACACACACCCACCCACGAGGAAACCATGGTTAGATGTTCTTTTAAAGTGATCAGTGATGAATGTGTGAACCTGTACACGTTCTGTCAAACACACGGAGAAACACTTCACCTCACAATGTTACACTAACACACTCACTGCTGTTCAACTGTGTTTACGTTCAGGAGTGTTTTAACTGTCAGTAGTAAACACACTACTAAACTACACACACCTGACACACGGTACTGTAACTGACAATGTCATTCTTTCTGCAACTTTGTCTTCTCTACATAATAACGTAACGTAAATCGATGTACAGCAAAAACAGCAACAGAAATTCATTCAGCTGCGCTTCACTGTAAGCAGAGACCTCACACACACACACACACACACACACACACACACACACAGCTCAACCAACAGAGCAGGGTATGACCAGACCATCATCACTGACCTTTATCTGAAACACTCTGGGTTTATCAGCAGCACACACACACACACACACACACACACACACACACACACACACACACACACACACACACACCTGTCAGCAGGTGATAAAAAGTTTTAAGGTGTGTGTGTGTGTTTTCTGCATCTTTGATTACAGACCTTTAGACTGGAATGAAAATATCAGGGCTTGTTTCCACCTGTCCTCTGTCCCTCACTCAGACACCCTGAATAAAACAGCAGGACATCTGTCCACCCCTAAAGAGCTCGGGACGCAGGAAGTTCGATTTAACCGATCCCTGGATTCTCCTCGTCACCTCAACCTGAGCTCTAGACATGTCCAAACCAACACAGTCTCGCTTCTCTCACTTTGTCTCCATATCTTCCAACCTGAGCTGTCCCTCTAATATACTTGTTGATAATCTGGTCCATCCTCGTCCCTCCTGCCGCACTCTGCTTTTATACAAAGTGTCTTACAGGTGAATATTAACACTGTAGCTACAGAGCAGGGAGAACTTCACATGAACATTACATGGAAAGTGAAAGTGACTATTCTTGTCATTGCGAGCTCACAGCACAGCACACAGTGAACCACAACGAAATTGGCCCACTGCATTCAACCCAAACACAAACACAAACACAAACACAAACACCGTCCAGCAGGGGCAGCTATGAAAGCACCTGAGGAGCAGTGACAGGGACGGTACCTTGCTCAAGAGTACCTCAGGGCAACCAGCTGGTAAGGGGTTTGAACCCACGATATTCCGATCCTGTGGCCGATGAGATGAGCTTCTTGGAGGTGGAGAGTGTCTGATTTGGGAGCTTGTTCCACCATTGGAGAGTGAGAATGAGTACAGTGTGGCCTGAGATGGCCTCGTGTGAAGGGATGGTGATCAGGAGGTGTTCCTTAGAGGAACATAGTGAAGAAGGAGGAGGATCAGCCTGTATGATGGAGATTACTCAGATGGGAGCAGATCCAGTCCCTCTGTAGGAGTTCTTGTGATGGAAGCTGGAAATATGGGTGAGAGTGACTGACAAGAAAACCAGATGATTGGGTCAGAACATCCCCAGCCAAGTCTTTGGCAGTGGTCAGTAGTGCTCAAAGGAAAGACATGGACTGAAGACAGAGTGGACACCTGGGACTCTCAGGGGCTGTGAAGGCTGGTCCCACAGAAGAGTTGCTGCGAAAATTGCTGAAAAAGTTCTGGCTTTGATAGAAAGGTGAAAAGCTGCACACGGGGCTGCAGACCGGTCAGTGTCCATGCTGACCCCTGTCCACCACCCAAAGCTCCTGCAATGCACATCAGAACTGGACCATGGAGTGATGGAAGAAGGTGGGCTGGAATTCTCAGTAAAACACACACACTGTTCTTTCTTCTCCTTCAACTGATCTGGGACATGTCCTCTTGTTCCCCTCAAATCCAGTCTGGGCTCCTTTCTGAGAGCAGCAACTCACAGTCCAGCCAAAAAATAATCTCTGAACCCAAACCCTCCTGTGAACCCAGAACCCTCTGTAAGCGGAAACAATGAGGGCTTATCGTTCTGCAGTAAACAAAACAAAAGTCCTCGGTGAGGAAACTTAAATCTCCTTTTGTTTTTTTATCCTAAAGACCGCACGTTCCTTTCAGATTTCAGGGGGAAAAATGCCCTCGGTGACCGAGACTTCAAACGAATGTTCTCCGTCCGTCATGTTCACTTCAGAAAAGCAGAGATGCAGGAAGGTACAAGTGTTCCTTCCTCCTGAAGTTGTTTTATTTTCAGCCCTTGTGCTCTTTCCTTGCTTTCCGGGTTTCAAAGGACTGCAGCGTGTGTGATGTGACCTTGCTGTCGAATCAGAGTAAGTTCATCGCAACACAAAGAGATGGAGAGAAATAAAACAACAATATGTGAAGTGTCCACTACACAGCCTTAAAATCAGCCTTTTGGAAAGACATGCACTGGGGTGGCGGTGGTCTAGTGGTAGGATGGATCTATGGACCTGTGGCTCAAGAGGTCCCAGGTTCGAATCCCACCTCTAGCACTACCACCACTGGGTCTCTGAGCAAGACCCTGAACCCTGAGTGTCTCCAGGGGGGACTGTCCCTGAAATTAGGACGTGGAAGTCGCTCTGGATAAGAGCGTCTGCTAAATGCCGTAAATGTAAATGTAAATGCACTGTTAGGTCCCCGAAGAACCTTTTTTAAAGAGTGGCTTTTTTAAGAAGAACTTTGTGAAGAACATATTTAAAACCGAAAATAAAGTCAATCAAACAATTCAACTCATTTGCAATTCTTGATGAAATTCAGAGTGATGGATTTGATGGATTCTACTTGATTATATTTATTTATTCTTATTATGTACTCATATATTAGGTGGCATAGGTAGCAGGGGGCAGCGGTGGCCTAGTGGTTAGGGGAGTTGACCACAGGATCGGAAGATTGTGGGTTCAAACCCCTCACCAGTAGGCTACCCTGAAGTACCCTTGAGCAAGGTACTGTCCCCGCGCTTTCATAGCTACCACACAGCTAATCCCATGTACCACATAGTTGACTCCATGACCCTATTCCTACAGTTGAACCATTCTCTAATTTAGTGACCTCAACAGCCACACTTCTGATGCCCATGCCCTTCCACCCCTGAACTCCTCTACCAGCCCAATGCCCTTTTACCCCTGCCACCCTAAATCCCTTCTCTACTACCATTCCCTCTCGTCCCGGTCACCTTTAACCTACGTTACCAACTGTACGTCTATTTTTTTGTTCTTTTCTGAGGAACACTTTCTTAGCACGTCAAAATCACCCAAGCAAGGTCACAGTCTTAGATCAGGGGTCTCCATCGGAGGCCTTGGAGCTCCTGAGGGACAGATAAAAAGCACACTCTGAACTGTGCAAGTTAGAGAGAGGATTCAACACAGAGAGACACTGACCGGTCTGTTGAAGAACTTTGTTACTCTTCTGTTAATAAACTTAGCTTAAAAACCTCTTCGCCTCATCACGGACTCTTCGAACCTCAGTTCTCAATCGGAGAATCCAACAAGAGCAACGTTAAATTCAAAGTCTTGACGATTCCCCCACTGTTTGATTCACATAGTTTCTTCCAAACAGAGTCTCGAATTTCACCATGTGTCTGTAAACGCTTAGAGTTCTTTTTTTATGCTTAGGGGCAGCGGTGGCCTAGTGGTTAGGGAGTTGGCCTCGCATCAGCGGATTGTGGGTTCGATTCCCTCATGGGTAGGTTGCCCTGAGGTACCCCTGAGCAAGGTACCGTCCCCGTCACTGCTCCCCGGGCGCTTTCAATAGCTGCCCACTGCTGCACGGTGTTTGTGTGCATGGGTTAAAAGCAGAGGTCCAATTTCGTTGTGGTTCACGCTTGCTGTGCTGTGACCTCGCAATGACAAGGGCTGTCACTTTCACTTTCACTTTTCTCCTCAGAGCGCCTCGAGCCGGTTTGGGAAACGACACTCAGAGACTAAGACTGAACTTTTTGGTCTCGGTTTATAAAATGTTAGGATGAAAACTCATTAATACCAACCAAAAGCTCAAACATGAGCTCTCAGACGCGGTCTATGTAGGCGTGTCTGCGAAGGACTGACCGGACCACGAACCAAACGTTAAATGGGACAGCCGCTCCTGTTTCCTAGCAACTTACAGCTGCTCCCGGTGTCAGGACGATTAACAACAGTGGAGCGACTGAGTCCTGCTAAAGTGAAAAAAAGGAGACACTGCTGTTTATTTTGGTCTTAGACGTTTAACTGATGTAAACATGGTCACAGTCACCACTGGGATCGTTAGGCTGCACCAATTCTTCTACGAAAACAAAGGCTGCATCTATCAGACATGTTTGAAGGGGCTCTGGAAATGGGATGGCCCGGTCACATTCGGCCTTCAAATGCAGCCTCCGAAGGACGCAGCCCCTGAACTGGGACAGACCTCTGGTGGTGGAAGCTGCAGGGGAGTTTCTGCGACAGGGACTGGGAGACCAGTCAGGATGGAGGGAAATACTGCTGAACATAGATAAAATTGTGCCACAGTTCTTTCCGGGTCTCTAACTGGGGCGAAGGTTAAGATTTTAACAAGACAATGAACAAGAGAATCTCCAAAACACTAGAAAGACTAGAAAATGCACAGACGCAACGTAAATAGGACATTTCACTCCCAGCGGTTATAAAATCCAGAACCAGGACACGGACTGAAGAAGCTCTTTTTGTTCCCTTATGCAGGGTTCTCATTTCTCTCTTCATAGCCACGCAGACAGAGAGAGTATGAGGGTCTTCGGCCCAGTTGGAGAACCATCTGAAATTCCGCACAGTTAAAAGTTCAACATCAACCATAGGTTCTTCCTCAAATTGCTCAAGAACCTTCACGATGGTTGTATCTAAACCTTTCTGCATCTTTTCTTCTACTAGCTCTACTAAAAGTCAAGGTTTTGTGATGAAAATCACACATGATGGGGAGAATTCTGTGAAAAATGAACCCGAATCTGAAAATAAAGCCTCGGCGATGCTCATATACATTCATAAAGTGAGTCAGCACCGATAAGACAGTCGGCCTGCTCCTTCTCTGCTCTCGATAAAAGACTTTGGACTTTCTGGACATCGCAGAAACCCCTGATACAGGCAGAGGGGGAGGCTTTTAAAGCCGGCACATGATTCATCTCTTTAAAAAAAAGAGATCGCCATTTCTTTCCACTGCCATTGGAGCACGGCGGCCCCTCAAATCTATTATTGCCGGTTATCTGAAAATAATTCCTGTCCTTTTAGCCCTTCAGTCATTTATCTCTGAAATGGCTCTGTCATGTCCCCTGGACTGTGCTAGAAGATATTAACTGCTCTTCCTCCTCTCAGCTCTCTTTCTCTCTTTCACACAAACACACACACGCACAGCGCCGAACCCTTCACGGGTATCTACTGGGTCAAAGCCACCTCTGGGCTTGAAACGACACTTCACAGGTTACTCATAAAACAAAACGGATTAGCCCGGCTGACATTTAAACACCGGCCGATCTGTCGGCGAGCCCTCGTTATTTCACAGAGCTTTTCTTCTAAGCTGAGGTCACTGTTTCTCAGTGTCGCCCTGAAGCCACGGTCTAGAGGACATCCAGGAGGACACACCGAAAAAACACATCATATACACAAGATATGGACAGAAGTATTGGGACACCTGGCCATTACAGGTACAGGATTTATGACATGCCGGTCATCCATACCAAGCAAGTTGGTTCAACTTCTGAACCATCTGGGAAAACTTTCCACATGATTTCGGAGTGAGTCTATGGGACATTTCGCTCATTCAAACAGAAGAGTGTTAGTGAAAAAGGAGGCCTGGCTCAAAATCTCTAAGGTGTATTCACGGACTTGGCTTTGTGTGCTGGAAAAAGAAAAGGGTTTTCTCCAAACTGAAATTACTAAATTCTAAATTCAGCTTTTGTCCATACAGTGTACATTGAGTGGTCTGGCTTTGCTTTACAGTGCATAAAATAATCACTTCCCATTTGTATCTTGGAAGTTTGCCTTATTTTATTTTTTAATAATTGAATGGTTCCACCTGGCCTTGATCAGCAAAAGTTCTGTTAGGTTGAAGTAAACACACTAAGTCAATACGGTCAGTACGGTCCTTGGTGTTGGAATCAGAATAACCTTCCAGAAATTGCTAAAATGATCAAACCCATTTATAGAAAGAGCTAAGATGAGTTTATTTTCATGCTATCTATAATACTTTCTGCTATAAATCTGTTCAAAAAAGCATTCAGAAATAAGCTGTATTTAAAAAAAATGAAGGACACGGGACACGGCCTCACAGAGCATTATTCTTTCATCTTTAAGATCTTCCCTGGCCATGCAGTGGAGATCTTCCATGCATGTTATGGAGCCTCGTCCTGCACAAAAATCATGTTTTTCTTGAAAGATGCAGACTTTTTCCTGAAGAACTGCTTGAAGAAAGTGTCTCTAAAAGCTGGCAGTAGGTTTGAGAGTTGATTTTGAGTCTTCAACCTGAAAAGGTCCAACTAGCTGATCTTTAATAATACCAGCCCATACCAGTACCCCACCTCCACCTTGCTGGTGTCTGAGTGGAAGTGGAGCTCTGTACCTGTTACCGATCCAGACACGCGCCCGTTCATCTAGTCTATCAAGAGTCACTCTCATCTCATCTCCATCAAACCTGAAAAATCTGTCCTGAGATGCTTCTTGGTCCGGTCTTGATGTTTCAGCTGACGTGTCTTGTTCAGATGTGGTGGGGTTTCAGTCTTCCTTACCTTGTCCACGTCTCGGACATGAACACCTTGTTCTTCTGGACACTACAGATAGGTTCATTTCTGGAATGTGACAGCACTGGAGGATCATGGGTTCCAGGCAGCTTCACGTTTGATTCTTCTCAAATCTTTGACAGTTCGTTTATGCCTTTAGTTCTCAACACTTTTCCTGTTGACTACAATGAACCGTTTGATGGGTTTGTGATCATGTCCCGATATCTTAGTAATTTCAAAAGAGCAGTATTTCAAGAGACTTTTCACAAATCTGACCTCAGAGTCAGTTTTCTCTTTTTTGGCCCATTCTGTCTGAGGAGGAAAATAAGCTGCTAATAATTCTGCACACAGGTGTTGATCTCCTTAGACCACACCCTGAAAAATCTGCACAGCACACAGTAAACCATAAAGAAACTCATCCTCTTTCTATTTAAACCACACATACCGTCCATGAGTGGGCAGCTATATCCAGCACCCTAGAAGCAGTGAGGAGACTGTACTTTGCTCAAGGTTTCTTCAGAGCAACCTACTGATCCAGGATCTTCTGACCCTGAAGTTTACTCCCTCCACTGCCAGGAATGAAAACCTGCTTTTCTCAGGTTCTGGCAGATCCATTTAGACTCTGTTTATTAGCACGGTAAGGTGGCATCAATGTGACAGGAGCTGTTCAGAGAGTGTCAGGTTATCAGCACTCACCGGAGGCGTTCTTCAGGTAGCCATTAGAGTCCACTGATGTGTACATGACATACGGGCCGGGCTGGTTCACGCCGAATGGCTGTGGGAAGAACACACAGGCACAGACATCAGCAGGAGCCTCGGGAAGAAAAGATTTAACCATTTGGGCCCAAATTCTACATTCTTAATCGGACCTCTGTAGGATATATGTACTTTCATAAGATCACTTATGTTATTCACTGGACGTTAACATTTAAAATGTCTCTTACAATTGTTTCTTTTGAAGTGAGAGAATGTATAACTCTTCTAAAAAGGAGAAGATAGTCATCATAGTCATCAAGTTTTCCATTTCCATACCGGATCGGTCGAGGCCCGATTTAACCACGACCGCCACCAGTGCTGTTAGCCTACAGAGTGTGCATGGAAATTGGGCTACTGTTGACCAAAGGAGAAGCAGAAGAGGAAGAGGAAGGTGTGTCAGGAGGGAGGAGGAGAGAAAGAAGTGGAGGAGAGTGGAAGTGAGGGAGGAACTTTGAATGTTGGCAGCATGACTGGTAAAAGTAGAGAATGAGCTGATATGATGGAGAGAAGGAAGGTTGATATTCTGTGAGTGAGAGACTTGATGGAAGGGTAGTGAGACCAGGTGTATTGGAGGAGGGTTTAAACTGTTCTACCATGGTGTGGATAGAAGGTGGAATGGAGTAGGTGTTATCCTGAAGGAAGAGTATGTGGAGAGTGTTTTGGAGGTTAAGAGGGTGTCAGATAGGGTGATGAGTTTGAAGCTGGAAGTTGAAGATGTGATGATGAATGATGTTAGTGCTTATGCTCCACAAGTTGGATCTGAGAAGGAATTCTGGAAAGAAGAATTCTGTAGTGAGTTAGATGAAGTGATAGAGTGTGCGCCCAGGGGAGAGAGAGTGGTGATTGGTGCAGATTATAATGGACATGTTGGTGAAGGGAACAGAGGTGATGAGGAGGTGATGCGTAGCTACGGCGTCAAGAAGAGGAATGCTGAAGGTCAGATGGTTGTAGATTTTGTGAAAAGGATGGAAATGGTTAATAGTTATTTTAAGAAGAGGGAGGAGCACAGGGTGACGTATAAGAGTGGAGGAAGATGCCCACAGCTGGATGATATCCTTTGCAGGATGGTCAGTCTGAAAGAGATTGGAGATTGAAGTAGTGACAGGGGCGAGTGTAGCTAAACAGCATAGGATGGTGGTCTGTAGGATGACCCTGGAGGTCAAGAAGAGGAGGAAAGTGAGAGCAGAGTCGAGGATCAAGCAGTGGAAGCTGAAGAACCAGGAAGTGCAGTGAATAAGCAAGATTAAAGAGTAAGAACAGTGATGAGGTGGATGAAGAATGGAAAGGCCGTCGGTCCAGATGACAAACCGGTGGAAGCATGGAGATGTTTAGGGCAGATTGCAGTTGAGTTTCTGACCAGACTGTTTAACACAATCTTGGAAAGTGAGAGGAGCCTGAGGAGTGGAGACGAAGTGTACTGGTACCAATTTTCAAGAATAAGGGTGCTGCACAGAGCTGTAGTAACTATAGAGGGATAAAGTTGATCAGCAACAGCATGAAGTTCTGGGAAAGACTCGTGGAAGCAGGTGAAGAAAAGTGGTGATGATCAGTGAACAGCAGTATGGTTTCATGCTGAGAAAGAGCTCTACAGATACAATATTTGCTCTGTGGGTGTTGATGGAGAAGTACAGAGAAGGTCAGAAGGAGTTACATTATGTCTTTGTGAACTTGGAAAAAGTGACAGGGTGCCTAAAGAGGAGTTGTTTTGAATGAGGAAGTCAGGAGAGGCATAGGAGTATGTGAGAGTAGTTCAGGATATGTATGAGGGCAGTGTGACAGTGGTGAGGTCTGTAGTAGGAGTGATGCATGCATTTAAATTCTCTCCGCTTGAGAGAAGATGATAGACACAGATAGACAGATGCATGGATGGATGGATGGATTGATAGATAGACAGCTAGATAGACAGACAGATGGACAGACAGATAAATATACCAACAGACCAGCCCGCTCCATACACAGAACACACGTTCATTCTGTTGCTTTAAAAATCTGTCAGTGAGTTCAACTGCATTGTAGACACTTCATCTACTTATTAGGTGATGACAGCTAATGAAGAAAGGTGTGTGTGTGTGTGTGTGTGTGTGTGTGTGCTTGTGTAAGCTGTTTTGCTCATTGTGTTAATGACAAGCTGTCAGCCTGTCAGATCCCTAGTGTCTGATAACCTGGATTCACACACACACACACACACACACACACACACACACACACACACAGATGTGCGCGCACACACAGGCTTGTAGATCTGACATTTCTTTTGTCTGACACACAATACCAACATGGCATGAGATAAAAACCAGATTCCACCAGATTTACTAATAACATGACATTATTATCATTATTATCATTTTCATCATTAGTAATATAATAGCTAGAATATTGAGCTCTGTGAAATAATTTGTGTGTAAATAAAAGGAGTAAACGTAATAGATCCATTTCTGTATAAATTTTCTTTCATTTTCTCCTCTTTAGCTCCACTTCTGTAGCATTTTTTGAAACAATAACAGGTCTAGTTTTATTTATTGCCAGTGTCTCTTTGTCCTTTATTATGAAACAGGTTGTTTCTGTAACTGTGCCTTAACAACTGATGAATATAAATGACCTCCACTCTGATTGGCTGCCTGGAATCGCATCAAAAACCAGTTTGGGCTGAGACACTTCTAACTCCAGTGTAGTTTATAAATGTGCCATTACTGGAGGTGTAAATGGGCAGATTTTTTTGAAAAAGGTTTTTTTCTGTTCCTTTATTGATGATGTGTCTCTGATTGTAATTACAGGAATGTGTGTTTATTTTAATAATCATTTATTTTATTTACACAGAGACTAGAAAAACAGTCATTTTCTCCAATCAATCAATCAATGGTGAACTACAGGAAGGAGCTGGAAAGCAGAGAGAGGGTGGGGGGGGGAGGACGCTGGAGTGATGGACAGAAAGACAGAGTGATGGTTTGTTTGAGACAGAGGGGTCGACAGATGATGGCTAAAGGACAGAGTGGTGACAGATGAGTGAATGCGACAGAGGCAAGCGGAAGACCGCAACACACACACACACACACACACACACACACACACACACACACACACACACACACACACACACACACACACACACACACAGAAAATATGACATCAGGAATGACAAAGAGAGAAATACACTTACCTTCACTTTCTCAGGACAGTCATTAGCACACAGCCCACTGAGCACTAGAGAGAGAGACAGACAGAAAGAGAGAGAGACAGAGAGAATACAGATGTTAATTCTCAGTTTAGACACTCGTTTTTTCTGAATGAGGGAAATAAGGTCACATCCCAATCAGCCATAACATTAAAACCAGCTCCCTGGTCTCTGTTCACTTGGAACCACTAAACCAGTTCTGACCCGTCGAGTCATCTGTGGTTTCTGCACCAGCAGATCCTGAAATATGGAGCCTCCATGGATCCAGCTCTTCAAGTGTGTGCAGTGTGGGAGGACATTGTCCCTCCATTAGGGAACATCGTTCCTCTGATGGGGGCCATTGTTTAGGTGTCAAGACGTCCATGTGAATGCAGGACACGAGCATATTATTGTCCAGAGCAACACAATCCCATAGTGCATCCTGGTGTCGTCTCTTCCCCAGTTAAGGACACAAACACACCAACATTATAATAATAATAATAATAATAATAATAATAATAATAATAATAAGATCTTCGTTCGGCTGCTCCTATTGGGTCTCGCCACAGTGAAAGATCCGTCGCCTTCCATGTCCTCTCTCACCACATCCATAAACCATCCACTTTGTCCTTCCTCTTCTCCTCTTGTCTGGCAGC
This sequence comes from Hepsetus odoe, assembly GCA_017165825.1. Classification (NCBI taxonomy): domain Eukaryota; kingdom Metazoa; phylum Chordata; class Actinopteri; order Characiformes; family Hepsetidae; genus Hepsetus; species Hepsetus odoe. The sequence continues at coordinate 17,402,664 of CM029391.1, forward strand.
TCCGTCCTCAACATCCTTCTCCCGATATACTCCTCGTCTCTCCTCTGGACATGTCCCAACCAACCGTCCTGTTTCTCTCACTGTGTTTCCAAACCATCTAACCTGAGCTGTCCCTAATCCTGTCCATCCTCGTCCCTCCTGACACAAATCTCACCATCTTTAACTTTGCCACCTCCAGTATTTTCATCACTGTCTCCATCCCATATAGCAAAGCTGGTCTCCCTACTGTCCAGTAAAGCTTCCCTTTCCCTCTTGCTGGTCTGTCACACATCACTCCTTCCATCTCTTCTCCAACCCATTCCAAACTGCCCGCACACTCTTCTTTTCCTCTCTTCCACACTCAGCGTTACTCTGAATTGTCCACCATGAAGATTTAAACCTTCACCACCTCTACTCCCTGCGTCCTAACTGGTCCACTGTCCTCACTTTCATTCGCAATTATGTATTCCTAGTCCTAGTTTGATCTCCACCTCTCTCTAGCTGCTCACTACTCTCCCAACATAAGACATTAAAATATTAAGAGTTGAAAATATTATTTAAGATGGAATTATATATATATATATATATTCACACACACACTCTCGAAAGGGGGATGAATGACATTAAATCCACAGGACTACGATGAAGAACGAGTGACGGCCGCTCTCTGACAGGAGAAAGTCTATTAGTTGGCTAATAGGAGCTTAATGGAGGAAACATACAGTCAATTAAGCTTTTTATTACACTCCCAGAAATGAGCGTCAGAGTGAAAGCTGCTGTAATGACTTTATTAAACTTCCACCTCCACATTAAATCCCATCACTTCACGTCTCGGCGGAAGTTACTGCGAGAAACAAAGAGGCGGCTGAAATCCGTCTTACAACGAAAAAATAGCGTTTGTTTCATTTGATTCATTTTATTCGTCCTCACTCTTTGTTGTTTTATTTTTAAACGTTTTTAAAAAGTCCATTTCTGAGAGCACTCGGCCCCAAAACTCACGTTTCATTCCAATAAACACAGACATAGAGGTAAAATGGTAAAGAGCAGTGGAGGTTCTGTAAACCATAAAAATACAGGTTCTAGACTTCTCAGTGATTTCCATGGCCTCATGTTCAGGATGTAGAGACTCCGTCCAGATTGCAAGGCTCCTAAATCAAGGGAGCCAAATCCAGCGCCGGGGAGCAGTGATGGAAACAATACCTTGCTCAAGGGTACCTCGGGCCAACCTGGTCCTGGATTTGAACCCACGACCTTCTAACCCTGGGCCCTGTCCCACAACACTAGACCACCGCTGCCACTAAACAGGCTACTGAATATTTAATATTTATTTCTCTAATTACATTTTATTTCACTTATAATTAAGGTACAAATAAGCTAATGCATATTTACATATTTCACTGGAGGCTGTACTTGATTAAATTTGTGACAAAATTGCCAGAATCTTGGTTTTCCATGATATTTTCTTATCGATAAATCGCCCAATTGATACATCGGCCGAGACCCAGAGCAAACTTCAGGTCCCACGACAGGGTCGGCAGGTTCTCCTCGCATGAGGGAAGCAGGAGAAGTAGTCTCAGAGACTGAGAAGGAGGGAGAGAGAGAGAGAGAGAGAGATAGAGACGGGGGGGGTCCTCCTTACTGTCCTTCACGGATGAGCGGGGATTCGATTTAATAGAAAAATCGTCTCGTTTCTTTTCCCCCTCTTTCCTTTCGTCTGTCCTCCAGCTTCTATCACTGCATCAGAGCTCTGTACTTTGTTTTGTTTTCCGTGGAGAAAGCACGAGTTTGTCTCAACGATCATTTCTCAGTAAGCCCCCCCACCCAATAATACAGAACGAACGGAGATCAAAGGTAAAAGAAGCTTTAATCCCAAAAGCCCCGCCTTCACGATTCTGCCTCTTCTGCTCGAGTCCACAGATGGACAGAGACTCTCAGACTCTCAGGAGCCACAGTGTTCACCTGCAGATGCTCTTGAGCTCCAGTAAAGGTCCCTTCAGATCACACACATTTATTTCTTTTTTTAAAATGTGTTTATCCACATGAATCACTGAACCTTTTGTCTCATTTTCCTAAAGACAATACAGAAATGAGGGACTGAATACTTTTGCACAGAACTGTACCTGCATATTATGATTACACGCACCAGAGAAGAAGAGATATCATAACTACAAAAGGAAAAAGATGATCTGATCAAGCTCCTTCTTTCTAACGGATACGCTGAGGCTCTAACCTCCAGCGGAGAGAGCTGACTGACGGAGGACTCCGTGATGGAGGGATTGATTGTGATGGACAGATTGCGGAGCAGAGGGAGGAAGCGCAGTGAAAGAACAAAGTGTGCAGATGTTCCTCACTGCAGCTCATCTGCATTCTAAAGACCAACACAAAACGCAATCAGCTCCTTCAATTCCCCCACAGCGCTTATAGAGGGGACACACAGCAGCAGCTTACACTTACACTTACACACACACACACACACACACACACACACACACACACACACACACACACATACACATAAGCGCATGTATAGGGACCTCTATCCCAGCAGGGACAGTCTAAAGCGGATCCAAACTGCTGACTGCTTGCATCTCTCCGTCTTTCCAGTCTCCCACAATCGGCTTCATTCGTTTTAATTTAAAAAATCCATAAATGCTAAAGTGGTAAACACTGACTTGTTGTCTCCAACTGGCAAAATCATCAGCTTTATACTTCGTGACTTGTCCACCATCTTCCATCAGAAGACAAAACAATCTCTCTTCCACTGTCCTCCACTTATCTTTGGGTTCTTTCTCCAAAATGCTGATTTGTTGTATAACTGGATGCGCTAACCTCATCTTCTGCAATCGCAACAAAGGAAGAGTCCAGAGGAGGAGACGAGGGCTTAAGGACATGTCTCCGTCTCTGGGGAGGGAATGAAAGAATGGACGCCAGTCGTTCGCACGTCTTTGCAGCGAATATCTCTGGAAGATGAGCTCGAGTGTTTTAATTATTGCGTTTTTAGTTTCTGTATCACGTCGTTCGGTTTCAGACGGGCTGCGTCCCAAATCACACACTTCTACACTTACGGAGTGTGTGTCTAGTGATTGTGCACTATTTTAACACACTATTGAGTGTGTGTCCAGTTTGGGACACAGTTGTGTGAACAGTGATGTAACGAGAGATCAGTAATAAGTTCTCCAGTTAAAGATCTTCATCTTCAGTCTGATAACTTAACGATGATCTTTGGAGAGAAGAGGGACGCTAGCTGTTAGCTAATTATCACCCTTTACTTTCTCTCGTCCTTCGTCTCTTAGTATTGACCCGTCCACACTGAAGACACTCATATCTGTCTGTCCTTCCGTAAACGTTCATCCTGACGGCAGTGTAAGGGGAGGGATTCTCCATAAGACACATGCGGACGTCCCCAAAGTGGAGCTCTGGAAGGGACGCCACAGTTTTTAGGGACTGAGATACTGTAGCAGGTGCTGGAAAGGAATCAGAACTTCCAGTTTATTCTCATATCTTTGTTTTTCTTCTGTTCGTTAGTGATCTCAATATTTGGCTCCTTGAAAAAGAGAAATAATGCGGTAGTTTGTGCTGCAGATGGATTTTTGCCTTTCAGGTGAACGGAACCAGACGTCTAGATGTCCCTAACAGACATGAAAACGATGCCTGAGATGTTGATTAACCAAAATTGTTGATTAAGGACAAAACTGAGCTTGTTCATGGTGGAGGGACACAGGCTGGGTGTTGTGAGGCTCTGACTCAGTTTTACCAACATTACCGTCCCATAGAAGCACTCAGGACCAGGTGGAGCTAATCTGGAGGTTTGGAGAGGAAATAAAATGAGCCCATGTGTGTGACGTCCGGTTCCGTTCACCACCACTGTCAAAAAACATAACTCCAAATTCACTTTTTCCCTCTGAAGGCAGGCAAAGTGTGCTAGTGTCTCATTAGAACTAATAAGCTTTTTGTCTGCGCTCTTTATTCAGCCTCATAAAAAGTCTTTCAGGAGGTGGAGTCTCCTTTTAGCACATTGCTAAAGCAGAAATAACCCTGTGATACCCCTAACTGCCATCCTTCCCGGCCTTCACCCCTCGCCCAGCGGAGCGGCCATCATTTTCCTCTCCCCTCTGCTCGGGATCGATCTCTCTCTTATTAACTGCTCTAATTGAACCGCCAGTTTGAGTTAGCTTGGGCGTAAATGAGACGATGATTAGGGCCCGTTTTTATGGGCCAGTAAAGAGACCAAGCGGTGCAGTAAAATCAAAAGGTGGCTCCAGCGGCGTATTCTAATGCAAATGCGCTGAGCGCTAATGCAATAATAGCTACACCGCTGACCGCTGGCCTGCTGTCTATGTGAAGGAACAGCTGCACCCAGAACCTGGTTATCTTTCCTGCCTTTCAACACCGTTCTCCTTGTTTGATAAGGGTTCTAGCCATGAGGTGAGGAGGAGCAGATTGTATAAAACTGGGACAATGCATCATAGCCAGAACTTGACTATAATGCCAGAACAATAATTCAGATTTTCAAGTTTGGAGAGGGTTCAAGGGCGCAACAGCAAAGCATGGCGGTGGTACCGTCATGATCTAGAGCAGCTTCTCGGGAGATGTGCATCACATGCCATAGAAGGACATGAATGCGGCAACGTATCCAAGAGAATTCAATCTCATTGGCCAAGAAAGATGGACGGGGAGAAATAATCCCATTAAATGTAAAATGGTAACAAATCAGGAACTATTCTGCCTGCATGTGTCCCTCCACCATGAAAGGGTTCCGTTTCAGTCCAACATCTTCTCCAAACTTCTGGTTCAGATGTCTGGTTCCTCAGAGCTAACTGAACTTTGGGACAAAAGGCTGGAAGTGGCTGTTAATTTGACTCGTGTCATCATCGGTCATACAGGCCGAGTTATTTCTCCAATAGCTGAACGAGAGAACGCATTACTATCTTTATTTTCAGTGATATTACACTCAAATGTCTCTTTATATGTTTTTCACACTTGGTTTTTAATCATCTTCTCACTCTGGAGTGTGTGTGCGGTGTGTTAAATCTGCGTGGTCGTGTGTGAGGACGCTGCTTAGACATGTTATGAGACACGCGTGGCGACAAATCAAACATTTGAGCATGGATTAAAGCATCACCTCCCCCTCACGCTGGTAACTGTTCACTTCACCGTCTTTTCCTGCACAAAACACTTATCACATGGTGTGATGAGTAACGGTGTGGAAGAGAGGTGAGGAAGAGAGTGCAGGCAGGGTGGAAAGGGTGGAGAAGAGGGGCAGGAGTGATTTGTGACAGATGGGTACTAGTGAGAGTGAAAGGGAAGGTTTACAGGACAGTAGTGAGACCAGCTATGTTATAGGGGTTGGAGGTGGCGATGAGAAGACAGGAGGCGGAGCTGGATGTTAAACATGAACACGTACAAACTGGGTTACAATCAAAAAAGTTGTCTCCCTGCACATCCTTCTCCCTGTCTGTCGTTCTCCCTGCACATCTGTCTCCCTGCACATCCTTCTCCCTGTCTGTCGTTCTCCCTGCACATCCTTCTCCCTGTCTGTCGTTCTCTCTGTCTGTCGTTCTCCCTGCACATCCTTATCCCTGCACATCGTTCTCCCTGCACGTCGTTCTCCCTGCACGTCCTTCTCCCTGCACGTCCTTCTCCCTGCACGTCCTTCTCTCTGTCTGTCGTTCTCCCTGCACATCCTTCTCTCTGTCTGTCGTTCTCCCTGCACATCCTTCTCCCTGTCTGTCGTTCTCCCTGTCTGTTGTTCTCCCTGCACATCTGTCTCCCTGCACATCCTTCTCCCTGTCTGTCGTTCTCCCTGTCTGTCGTTCTCCCTGCACATCTGTCTCCCTGCACATCCTTCTCTCTGTCTGTCGTTCTCCCTGCACATCCTTCTCCCTGTCTGTCGGTCTCCCTGTCTGTCGGTCTCCCTGCACATCCTTCTCCCTGTCTGTCGTTCTCTCTGTCTGTCGTTCTCCCTGCACATCCTTCTCCCTGTCTGTCGTTCTCCCTGTCTGTCGTTCTCCCTGCACATCCTTCTCCCTGTCTGTCGTTCTCCCTGCACATCCTTCTCCCTGCACATCCTTCTCCCTGTCTGTCGTTCTCCCTGCACATCCTTCTCCCTGTCTGTCGTTCTCTCTGTCTGTCGTTCTCCCTGCACATCCTTCTCCCTGCACATCGTTCTCCCTGCACGTCGTTCTCCCTGCACATCCTTCTCTCTGTCTGTCGTTCTCCCTGCACATCCTTCTCCCTGTCTGTGGTTCTCCCTGCACATCCTTCTCCCTGTCTGTCGTTCTCCCTGCACATCCTTCTCCCTGTCTGTCGGTCTCCCTGCACACCCTTCTCTCGTTCTCCCTGCACATCCTTCTCTCTGTCTGTCGTTCTCCCTGCACATTCTTCTCTCTGTCTGTCGTTCTCCCTGCATATCCTTCTCCCTGCACGTCGTTCTCTCTGTCTGTCGTTCTGAAGGAGAGCGTCCCTCCATCGTGGGGCCGGTCCCTCCCTCAAAACCGTAACCTCCTCTCCACCCAGCTCCTCCTCCTCCCTTCCTTCACACCAGAACTCGACTCCTGCCAGGTTCCTTTCTTCGTTGTTTAGGTTGAGTTTTTGTATAATGAAGGATTTTTCAAACTTTATTTTTTCTTTGTGCTTAAAACGTTTTGTTCAGTGTTATTCAATGTTTTTACATTTAGTTTACTAAGTTTACACAGTTTACACTAATTGTGGTATAATTAACTATTTAAAAAAAATATATATCTACCTATAGTTTGTACGGTTCGGAACAGATTAACCGAGTCGTGTCCAGATTTTTGGAACAAATTCTGGTCGTGACCAGAGGCTCCACTCTAAATATTACTTAATGAACTTCACAATATTATTATTCTATTATTATCATTTATAATAGTTTGTTATTGTGATTATTATTCAAAACAATTTCTTTTTCTCGTTATTGTTCATATCTGGAGGAAGATTGTTTACCTCTGTTTCCACTGTTTTGTTATTTGAAGCCCAGACCGAACCCCCGAGCGCTGGTAGTCATGGTTACCAACCGAAATTATACACACACACAGTCGTAGGCAAAAGTCTGTGCACCCCAGTTCAAATTGCATGTTAAAGGTGGCTCACAAAGTGAAAACAAGCACATTCTGCTCATTCTAACATCATTTTATGGTCCATTTGCAGAATTTAAATAAAGAAAAATAAACAAACAAGTGGTTAAAGCACAGAGTTTTTCCAAAACAAATACAAGTAAACTGAAATTGTGTTCCTGATTTTTAAGTGTGTTGCTTATTTCCTCAAAATCAACTTTCATAGATATATGTGGACACACACACACACACACACTATATATATATATATATACACAGCTTGGGAGCAGTTTCCAATTCACAGCAAATTACCCAGAGTGCTTTTCTCTACTTTCCAGTAGAGAAAAGAGCAGCTCTCACACTCATTATACACTACAACCCAGGTGTGTGTGTGTGTGTGTGTGTGTGTGTGTGTGTGTGTGTGTGTGTGAGAGAGAGAGAGAGAGAGAGAGAGAGAGAGAGAAAGAAAGGGAGTGAGATTAGCAGACGATGACAGAAGAAGGAGAAAGGGGAGACAAAAGCAGAAAAATGATACATAAATTAATTAAAAAGAAACAAAAGAATTAAACAAACAAACAAGTGAGAGAAAGAGAGAACAAGAGATAAAAGGATATAAAGGAACGGTGAGAGGATGAGAGTGAAGAGTAGAAAAGAGAGAGAGAAACAGAGAGAGAGACAAGAGAGCATTTATTTCAACTGTTAGTTTGTGTGTGTGTGTGTGTGTGTGTGTGTGTGTGTGTGTGTGTGTGTGTGTGTGAGTGAGAGAGAGAGAGTGTGTGTGTGTGTGTGTGATGAAAGCACAGCAGGTTGGATTAAATGGCATTAAAGCAGCTTTTACTGGACACATTTCACTGCAAATGTCAGCTCTTCAAATGTCACCTGGAGCAGCAGCACAACACACACACACACACACACACACACACACACACACACACACACACACACACACACACACACACACACACACACAGCAGGGTGAGGAGGGGGACCTGTAATGTGTCTGACAGCAGATATAAAGATGAGCTTCAGCTCAAACTGTGTTTATGGAGAATTCAGGCTAGAACGCATTCATGTCACAAAGCAGGATCTTCCCCGCGTCTCAGCAACTCTCCCCGTGTCTCAGCAACTCTCCTCATGTCTCAGTAACTCTCCTCGTGTCTCAGCAACTCTCCCCGTGTCTCAGCAACTCTCCCCGCGTCTCAGCAACTCTCCTCATGTCTCAGTAACTCTCCTCGTGTCTCAGTAACTCTCCTCATGTCTCAGTAACTCTCCTCATGTCTCAGTAACTCTCCTCATGTCTCAGTAACTCTCCTCGTGTCTCAGTAACTCTCCCCGCGTCTCAGTAACTCTCCTCGTGTATCAGTAACTCTCCTCGTGTCTCAGTAACTCTCCTCATGTCTCAGTAACTCCCCTCATGTCTCAGTAACTCTCCTCGTGTCTCAGTAACTCTCCCTGTGTCTCAGTAACTCTCCTCGTGTCTCAGTAACTCTCCTCATGTCTCAGTAACTCCCCTCATGTCTCAGTAACTCTCCTCGTGTCTCAGTAACTCTCCTCG
>CM029391.1:17435991-17493607 GCA_017165825.1 Hepsetus odoe
AGAACAGATCACTGCAGAACAGATCACTGCAGAGCAGAACAGATCATTGTAGAACAGAACACTGCAGAACAGATCATTGTAGAACAGATCACTGCAGAACAGATCACTGCAGAACAGACCAGATCAATGTAGAACAGATCACTGCAGAACAGAACAGAACACTGCAGAACAGATCACTGCAGAACAGAACAGATCATTGTAGAACAGATCACTGCAGAACAGAACACTGCAGAACAGATCACTGCAGAACAGATCACTACAGAACAGAACAGAGAGAGAGAGAGAGAGAGAGAGAGAGAGAGAGAAATGGCCAGTCTTCTCTAAGTGGTCATGTCCCCCTGGAAGAGACAGAGAAAAGACAACAAGCCTTGCACGCCCAAATACACACAACCCTGGACCGCACTAGAACCCATTACAGAAGACAGGCCAACGTCTGCAGCCAAGAGTGGGCTTCTAATGCTGACCAGAGGGACAGACGGAGGGATGGAGGGATGGAGGAGGGATCTTAATGAGCTCAAAGTCAACAGTGCTTCCTTTCCCTGTGGATGGAGGTCAGAGTTTAGTCTTATAAAGGAACGTGCTTCGACATAACTGCTCCAAAACAGTCAATCTGTCTCACTCACACACACACACACACACACGTGTCTATCTCACAAATGCACCTTTTTGTAAAGGTGTACACACTGCCTTTATATTTCCCAGCAAAGATATATTTTTGGCAAATAAAACCATTTTGATTTCCAATCCACACACACACACACACACACACACACACACACACACACACACACACACACACACTACGGAAAGACACTCACCTCGGCCCAATCAAACACAGCCAGAGTCGGAAGCTAATCAGTGTCATCCAGGATAATGAGACACTCTGTAATTAACCAACAAGCACAGAAAATCCACAAACGGCTCACTTGCTACTAATTATGAAGTGTTTATCAGGGGACGGGAGACACGAGACGAAATCAAAACCTGCAGCCCCAGACAGACCCGCCGACACCCCAAACATGCTGCCTGTCGCCCTCATGTTTACCACCCGTGTGGATTTAAAGGTAGCAAAACTGAAGTTCCTGTCCACCGAAAATCCATGAATTCATTAAGTGTCGGACACAATCAAACCAGCGAATCGCATTCAGACTGTGTCCCAGTGTGGGGAGAACAGGGGACATTATAGTAGAGCTAAAGGACAGGGGTTTCTAATAAAGTGGCCAGTTAGGAGGGAGAGAGAGCGAGCGAGAGAGAGAGAGAGAGAGAGAGAGAGAGACTTAATGGAGAACTCCAACATGACAGTTTTCTAAATAGTGCTAATGTGCTCTGTTGAACGAGCAAACGCGCGCACACACACACACACACACACACACACACACACACACACAGTGTAAACAGTCTTGGTCGAAGCTCTGACACTGTGGCCTTGGATACCAAAGTGTGTGTGTGTGTGTGTGTGTGTGTGTGTGTGAGCGGAGCCCCCCAGCGGGGACGCTTCATTAAGCCAAGAAATTAACATGTGTGGTGCTGGGTGTAGAGCGAGGGAGGAGAGAGGACGGATGGGAGGATGGAGGGAGAAGTGTGATGGTGGGCCGGCTGATGAAGTGTCGGATTTATGGACCGCAGAAAGAAAAAACAACACCGGTTAACGGTTTAAAAAACACAGCAGAGCTACTTCATCCCTCCATCACTGAGAAATCCATCAGAGGGGTGGAGGAGAAAGGGGAGGACATGTAACAGGGGTGTGTTAAAAAAGAAGGGATAAGAAGAAAAGAGGATATAAGAGGGAAGGGAAGAGAAAAGAGCAGTTAAGAGAAGAGAGTAGAAGTGAAGAGAAGAGAACAGAAGAGTAGAGATAAGAAGAAGACAAGAAGAAAGAAAAGAACAGAAAAGATGACAGAAGAAAAGAGACCAACTCTCTCTCTCTCTGTAGATAGAGAGATAGAGAGATAGAGAGAGAGAGAAATGATGTGAGAAATAGGAGAAAAAGGAAAGAAAATAAGGAAGTCATCTATTTGCAATACTTTCTCTCTCTTTCTCTCTCTCAGTTCATCTTTCTTTCTCTGTCTGTCCCAATCACTCTCTCTATACATCTCCTCCACCCTCTGTCTCTCTCACTTTATCACTTCCTCTATGCCTGCCCCCCTCTTTCCCCCCTTCTCTCTCTCTCTCTCTCTCTCTCTCTCTCTCTCTCGCTCTCTCATTACTCTTCCTAAGGTCTGACAAGTGAACAAATGCAAACATGTGCCTTGAGGGAGTGTTTGTGTGTGCGCGCGCGTGTGTGTGTGTGTGTGTGTGTGTGTGTGTGTGTGTGTGTGTGAGACAGAGAGAAAGAGAAAGATGCAATACAATATAATTAAATGTAAACTTCTTCTCTAATGAAACGATGAAGACGAACACAGAGTCACTGATTTGTTGTGAGACGTTGTAGAGAAACTGGCTCACAGGCGGTGAACGGAAGCAGACGTCTGAACGTCCCTCACAGAGAAGCAGATTCTGGACTCAACCTGAACCCGTTCATGGTGGGGGGTGCAGGGACTCTGATTCAGTTCAGACTGTTGTCCCATCATCATCGTCCCATACAGGCACTCAGAGACACGTGGAGCTTCGATTAAACGCACCGGTTTGTGATTCCGGGTTCCACTCACCACCGCTGTAAAGCAATCTGAATCGTTTTCCACCAAATCAGAGTAGGTCCCTATTCTCCTGGGGCAGTGGTTCGGGAGTTGCCCCCGGATCGGAAGATTATGGGTTCGAATCCCCAATCAGTAGGTTGCCCTGAGGTATCCTTAAGCAAGGTACTGTCCCCATCACTGCTCCCCGGGCACTTTTCAATAGCTTCGTTGCGTCTCACTGTGTGCTGTGCTGTGTGCTCACGATGACAAAACTAGTCACTTTCACAGCCCCTTTAATTTTAAAGTGAAAGTGACTAATTGCCATTGTGAAACACAGCAGAGAGTGAAACACAACAAAATGCTTCCACTGCATTTAACCCACACACGCCGTGCAGCAGGGAGCAGCTACTGAAAGTGCCCAGAGAGCAGTGATGGGGACGGTACCTTGGGGTAACCTCCGGGTCTGGGATTCGAACCCATGACCTTCCGATCCTGGGCCCTAGTCCTTAATCACTAGGCCATTTCTGCCCAAAAAGCATTTTCATGTGCCGAGATTCCGATATCTTTGGTACTAAAGGTTCTTTAAAAAATCTATTTTTCTGTTTAAGAGGTATCTCCAGCGTACAGAAGACTGGGGGTTCCATCCCCATTCGGGCAGTAACGTTGTGTTGATTCTCCAACCACCTTACACTTGAGAAGAGAGGAAAAGAGAAGAGGATAGAAGAGAAGAGAAGAAAAAAGAAGAGTTAAGAGAAGTGAAGAGATGCTCTGGATTTTAGCATCTGTTAGAGGCTTACAAATATAATTAATCCGGAAAAAAAAAAAAAAAAGAAAATATACTGAAAGTAAATTGAAAGGCACGTTTTACAGAGAGCAGCTATGCTATACGGGTTTGAGACGGTGATGAAAAGACGATGAGTATATTAGAGGGACAGTTCAGGTTGGACGATTTAGAGACAAACGAGGAGAAGGAGAACGAGACGAGGAGAAGGATGTTGAAGATGGAGCCTCCAGGACAAAGAGGACGTTTATGGACGTGACAAGAGAGGACCTGCAGGTGTGAAAGAGGAAGATGCAGAGGACAGGAGGACACGGAGACGGATGATCCAGAAGAAGAAGGTTGAAACTAAATTGCTCCTCAACTCTGCTACTCCACAGCAAATCTCTGGAATGAAAGTTGAGACCAAATTAAAAGGTTCTCAAACTGGAGGTATTGGATCTGCTTTAACGGTTACCGGTTATTAAAACAGGGATTTCTCAAACTGGACACGTTTCTGATTGGAAAGCGGTTCAGGGGACACACAGTCATTAATATGCACACAAGGCATGGTCCGCCGGAGGGTCTTTGGTCTCTGACTGGCAGTAGAAGTTAAAGGTCTGATCCGGGTCAGACTGCTCCGTCACCCCGTCGGCTCGGGGCGCTGCAGGACTGGAGAGATGGACGTGACAGATGAGAGTGTGAAGAAGTGATAATGGAGGGTCGTGTACCTCGTTTTGGCCCGGTCTGGCCAGGTAAACGGAGCTCTTCACACACGCCTCATCCATACACACGGGAAGGAGGTGGTCCTGAGAGCCGTCGCCGTCTGAAAAGAAAAAGAAAAAGAAGAGCTTTCTGATCTTACTGCTCATCAGTCCAGAAATAAAAACTTTACTGCTATTAAAAAAAAAACAAAAAAAAGGTGAGAAGCTTTCAAATGGCTCTTTTTAAAACAACAACAGTAATACGTTCATATCGTCTGGAGATACAGGTTGGAGATGGTGGCACTGATGAAAAGACAGAAGGTGGCAGAGTTGCGTCCACGCGCTATTGGACGCACACGGTGTTAAATTATAAGGAACAATCAGATCACATTCACGTCACTCGGTTTTTCCAGCCTGTATAATCGTGTTATTAACACAGAGGACGGCCTGTTATTCTGCAGAGCTGTCAGACTTTATATTTTAATCTTTCTCTCTCTCTCTCTCTCTCTCTCTCTTGCTCTCGTTCTCTCCCTTGCTTCACACACTGAGCCATACGGATGGGGGCTTTGAGGACATGGAGAAGATGGAACGTGGGAAGAGAAAGAAGAATAGAGGAAAGCAACAATAAGGCATCGAGAAAAAGAGTGGCATAGGGAGGGTGGGCGAGAAAGAAACAAGCAGATGTACAGAGAGAAAGAGAGAGTGAGAGAGAGGGGGGGGAAGAGAGAGAGAGAGAGAGAGAGAGAGAGGGAAAGCAAGAGCGAGAAAGAGAGAGAGTTATGATGATATTCATTGTGATACAGCAGCGGCCCAATAACAATTCAAATCAGCAGAGCCTGCAGAAACACACACACACACACACACACACACACACACACACACACACACACACTGCTGAGAGAATGTGACAGTGTTCGTTTGTGTGTGTGTGTGTGTGTGTGTTGGTCCCTTGCTGGGGAACCACATTAAGTAACTCATTGAAGTGGAAACCCTCAGAACAACTCCTCTGTGTGTGTGTGTGTGTGTGTGTGTGTGTGTGTGTGTAGGTGTGTGTGTGTGTGTGTGTGTGGTCCTGAAAACATGAAACACTTTAACTCACAGGAAACTCGAGATGAACTGAATTCAGTATTAAACCCCTTACGGTTCAACTGAAACACTGAACTACGTCCTAAAGCACCGAATCAAATCAGAATCGATTCGATTTTTGATCTGAATCATTATGAAATCTGAAATCAGGTACACTGAATTTATACTGAATCAAATCTTGGTGAAAGAACAAATCATCAGGATCGGAATATCGTGGGTTTGAATCCCAGACCAGTAGGTTGCCCTGAGTTACCCTCGAGCAAGGTACCATCCCCGTCACTGCTCCCCGGTCATTTTAAATAGCTGCCCCCTGCTGCACGGTGTGTGTGTGTGTGTGTGTGGATTAAAAGCAGAGGTTGCATTTCGTTGTTTCTCGCTGTGCGCTGTTATACGATGGGGGTCACTTTCACTTTCACTTCAGAATCAAATCAGAGCAGATTCTGAAATTCCAAGATGCTCTGAATCATCTCCCACAGAATCAAACTGTGGGGAATTCAGAAATTCCGAAGTACTATGAATCATTTCTCAAAACCCAACATGAATCAGAGACGTGATGAAGTGAATCGTTTCCTGAGTCGTGAACGGTTCCCAGCTGGGTGTGTTTGGGAAGCGACCGAAGTCGGTGCTGAAGAGCAGCCGGAGAACGGAAGAAGATCATCCACCCGAGATCTTCCTGGAATTCTGTGAGTCTATTAGCCGACGATGGGTTTCTGTCGAATCGGAGCCGAAAGAGCCTAAAGCGTGCACTAATGAATGCATGCAAACACACACACACACACACACACACACACACACACACACACACACACACCCTACACGTGTGACTCATAATGACTACAACTCAAATGCCACATCCCATTATGCACGACGCTGGCGGCTCAAGGGAAAAAACAACGGAGGAAAAGAGAGAGAAAGCAGAGGAAAGACAAAAACAGCAGCAGCATCCCTCCATCCCTCCAGTCCTCCACCTTCCTGACAGCCAGAACATCTCTGCGAGTTCAATTAATGAATAATGCATTTGGCTGTCATTTGTGAAAAAACCAAAAAAAAAAAAAGAGAAAAGCGCAATTACGGCTGTGATCAAGGCAGATGGACTGTTTTGTTTGCCGTATGTTGTGAATTCGTTACTTCGACAGCAGTGCAAAACGTCCCCAATAAAACGAGCTGAGGACCGAGGACCGAGGACTGTAAATACGCTTTTGTGAAGCTGAGGTTGTAATTAGTCGTTTTTATGGGGATTCGCTGGGTTTTCTCGCTAAACGAGGCCTAAACGAGGCCCGGAGGTTCGGCCTGCTTCCTCGAAATGATTCAATTACAGCCGAGAAGGAAGAAGAACAAACATTTTTCAAAATTCCCGTAAATCGGAACCGTCCACAGTGGAATGGAACCAGACGTCTGAATGTCCCTCACAGACACAAAGACGCTTCCTGACGCCTGGACAACAGAACCCGTCCTTGTTGGGGGGACACACGCAGGGTGTTGAGACTCTGATTCAGTTCAGACTGTTGTCCCATCATCGCCGTCCCACAGAGACACTCAGAGACACGTGGAGCTTCACTGGGGGTTTGAGGAGGTGATGGTCCGGTGGTGGACTCTCCAGGGAGACCGTCCCTGTAATTATGAACTGCATGTAAACGGAGAGGTTTAAAGGGGAGATCGTGTGACGTCTGGTTCCATTCACCGGCACTGTGAAGAGATCCGAACCGTTTCGCTCCGGATGAGCTCGTTTACAGACTGTAGATTTTTGTAAACTTTTTGTAAAATGTGTAAAAAAATAAGGAAAAAAAGTTATTTTCACATCATTATTTCACTCTATTTTCTTTTATCCCTTTTTTCTCTCTCTCTTTTTCATGCTCTCCTTTATTTCCAGTCCCTCTCTCTCGCTCACTTTATTTCGTGCTCTCACTTTTATCTCTCTCATGTCTTTCATTTCCTATCGCTCTTCTTCCTGTCCTTCACTGTCCCGTTCTCTCGTTTATTCTCTCACTTTTTATCTCCCTCTCTTTTGTGCTCTCTCTCTGCTGGAGTTACGGGTTAAGCGTCGCTAACAGGTGATGGGAGTTTATTTAGTCTGGTGTTTAGCGGCTGAACCCTCACACCCCTGTGTGTGTGAGTGTGTGTGTTCACTGATCTCTCTCACTCGTTTCATTTCATTCAGACTGATCCCTCGTTCAGTGAGAGAGGGAGGAGCAGACAGACGGAGAAGGAGGTGAAGAAGTCGTTTCTGCGGGACGAGCCCACATCATTAATTTCATGTTTAATAAACACTCAGCTGTGTGTGAGGACAGTATCGACCCAACCCCACACACACACACACACACACACACACACACACACACACACGCACACGCACGTCTGTCCTCATTCACCCCTCTATTCATCATCATAAATCACTCTGTCTGCAGGGCTCCCTCTCTCTCCCCGTTTCTTTCTTTCTTTTTCTGTTTTTTTACTTTTTTTCTGTTTTTTCTCTCTTCTCCCTCTATCCCTATGCTCTTTAGTTTTTTCTTTCTTTCTGCTTTGTATCTTTAATATCCTTCATCTCTTCATTCTTTCTTCCACCAGACTGACCTCTCTCCGGCCCCATGCTCTTCTTTCTTTCTTGTATCTTTTCTCTGTTTTTCTCTCTTCTGCTGTTTTTCTCTTTTCTCTCTTCGCTCTCCTGCCTGAAGTTCTTTTTCTATTTCTATGTTTCTATGTATCTTTTATTTCTCTCTCTTGCAACAGGTTGACCTCTCTCTAGCCCCATGCTCTTCTTTTTTTCCATTTGCTTTCTTTCTTTTCATCTCTTTCTCACTTCGTTCTCTCTCTATTCCCATGTTCTTTTCCTTCCTTCTTTCTTTCTTCTATAAATATGCAGACTCCATATAAATGCTGTAAACTGGCCCACTATTCCTAATCAGAAGACTGAAATGGTCAAAATTAAACTAATAAAACGGAGGGATGACTTTGCAGAGATCGGGGAGCGTTTGGGTGAAGGAGGAGAGCAGTAGTCGTTATGAAGATTCAGAATTTTCTTATTCTTTCAGATGACGCTCTGTCTTTTATCTATTTGGGTCAAACTGGTTCATGAGTGACCGTTTACAGAATCAATCTTCATCTCTGAGGAAACATCAGCCAGTTTGATGTCATTTAGCTGTGGAACCTGAAGCTTTCACCCTTAAATATCCCACAGTGGAGCAGAAAACACCGGCCAAAACTAAAGGGACAAATCTGGACTCCGATGGGAATCCAGGAGAAAAATAAAGCTCCAAGCTTTAGTAGCTGCTCTACACTTTCATATTCTGAAAGAAGACTAAGCTGAACACTAGGGACCACAGTGTCCTAATATTTATGGGCTAGGATCAGAAAGGACCAGCATGTTGCCCTGAGGTTCCCTTGAGCAAGGTACCGTTCCCATCACCCCAGGTCCCCAGGTGCTGGATATGTCTGCCCACTGCTGGACGGTGTGTGGATAAAATACAGAGGATGTACTTGGTTGCTGTTCACAATAACAAATTGTCACTTTCACTTCAGTGAAACACACACTCACACTCACACTCACACCTAGGTGGACAATTTAGCATCTCTGGTCCACCTGACGTGCATGTCCTCGGACGGTGGGAGGAAGCCTAAGCTCCTGTAGGAAACACAGACACGGGAAGAACATGTCACACAGAAAGGACCTGGACCGCCCCGTCTGGGAATGGAACCCAGGACCTTCTCGCTGTGAGGAGACAGCACCACCGTGCAGCCCAGCGAATGAAACGAACCCTTCCAATAAATGGTCTAAAAGCTAATGTTACTTGGTGGCTCGTTTAGTTTCGTTATCAATCCTGGAGAAGCTGAATTCCGAACTATGGCTTTAATCTTCACTCGTAGCCGCAGGCTTTGGTGTGTTTTTATTCGCGCCGGAACACTTCTGCCAAAGAACCGTCGACCTCCTGAGCTGTCCACGCGAGACGGCCACACGCGGCATTTCCCCACTCAGAGAAAGGGATTAAAGGAGGAAAAAAAGTGGGGGCTTGTTTGCTCACATAAGCCCCGGCTTTGAACAAAAGGCCGAGCTTAAGAGATAAAGCATTTGAATCGTATAGGTCGCTTCTCTCTGCTTATCAATCATTTACATTTACATGAGACGCCTCTGCTGGTGTCATCGCTGCTGCTCTGCAGTGATCTGTGGGCTTTCGGAAAAGAGGAGATTTGTATTGTTAATGTTTAATGGGATTCCAAAGGGAGCTGAAAGATTAAACTTGGCAGTGTGTGTGTGTGTGTGTCTGTTTCTCAAACCCGACCCAGTCTGGAGGCCTATGCACACACACACACACACACACACACACACACACACTAAAAAAAGCTTGACGCTCACCAAAATCCACGAAAGCAGACTGTCCCACTCTCTTCACGTTCTCCGGCGCCTTTCCCGAGTGATTCCTGGTGAAGTTTCCGTCCTGAGGAAGAAGGACATTTGAAAGGATTAACAAACAAAAGGAAAAATAGACGAGGATGCAAGAGATTTGTTTTTTCCCCCCAAGAAGAGCGGATGAGTGACGGTGATGTGGACTTCAAAACATGCGGATCTCAGGAGCGGCTGTCAGGAAAAAATGGCTAATTTAGACTAACGGGATCAGAGGTGACATGGCGGGAAAGATGAGAGGATGAGAGGATGATAGAGAGAGAGAGAGAGAGAGGACATTAGGATCAATGAGAATGACAGGAGTGATGGGGCAACATCTACAGAAATGAGGAAGAAAGACTGACAAGGATGTTGAGCATGAAAGGGACAGGAAGTATGGAAGAGACCGAAGTTGTGTGAAATGGGAATAACAGGAATGACTGGAATGAGGGATTAACCAGAATGACAGAAATGACAATAATGCGAGATTCGGGGAATTGAAGGAGTAACAGGAACAATGGGATAAATGGTAACGATGGGAAGGACAATAATGAGAATGGCATGTTTGATGGGAATTTCAAATGATGTGAATGATGGGAATTATGGGAATGGCAGTTCAGTTGGGAATGTTCATTAGAATAACGAGACACAAGATCAGTGATTTGTGTACAAACACATGTATCTCCAGTCTAAACACAAAGAGAGTTTCGTTCTAACCAGCTTCAAAGTCAAAATTCACCACCACCACCGTTATTCTTCAGCACAGCCTCAACTCTCTTAGACCAGCTCCTTTCTTTAAGTCGTATTCAGGAACACTTCTGCAGGCTTCTTGAAGGACGTCCCAAAGCTCTTCTTTGGATGTCGGTTGGTCAGGAACAGGGACTTTGTTCTTCAGGAAGCCTGGTGAACTGTTCCTCAACAACACATTAAAAACACAAGATAGTCTGGAACTGAGGAAGAAAAATTAGACAGACAGACAGACAGACAGACAGACAGAGAGATGGCTGACAGGTTAGGGTTGAAAACAAGGGATGGACAGAAACTTTACAGAAGAAGGAATAAACTTTAACGCTCAGTGTGAGATAATGTACTTCTGCATCAGTCCAGACGGTCCGGGTCCCCTGTCCACTCGTTAGGACATTTCCACACAGTCTTAAAGGGTGATTACAAACGATCCTCGTTTTCGGAGATGTGTAGAAAGGGAGGAGTGAGAGATGAAGGTGAGATGAGTCAAGTAGAGGTAGGAGAGTGCAGGAGAAGAAAAGAGGGATGAATGTAGGCTGCAGCAACTCCAGTCCGAGCGCTCAATCAGTCCACACGTCTCTGTAAGCGTTATTGAACGCTGTCCTAGTTGAGACGTCCAATTGTGAGTGTCTCCGCTCCACCGCAGCGCCGGGCCATTTCTTCTGAAGGAAAAATCCAATCCCTCCATCCTTCCTGTCTTTCAAAGCTGCTGCTCGCTACCAAAGGAAACTTGAGCCGTCTCTGCAGATTTACACTCGTCTCATTACATTAAGTTTTCTCCCTACCTAAATACCTGTCCTCACCTCCGTTAGGAGGCCTATTCTGAAGAGCAGACAGACTGGTGGGAGGTTCCTCCCGGTGAAAGATCTTGATCTCAACGTGGGACGTCCCGTCACTGATCAGTAAACCGTGTGGACGGTATCAGACCATGCTGATCATCATGTAGTTTGACCGTGGCTTCAAGGGAGTGGTTGCTGACACAGTGGTCGTCCATACCAGAAGGTGCAAGAAACCATGAGCCTCACTGGCTTCACGTCAGTGAAGGCCTCCAGGACACGGCCTTGTGTTCCAGTTTAATGCCACAGAGCTCTCTGCTCCAACGTTTCATAATCATTAGCAGACAGAAGGCGAGCATCCTTAACAAGCATCCGGCATTTAAAAGGTTCGCCCAGAGAAGTGCATTCATTAATTAGCATTCAGCAGAACAAATCAGCCTCCTGCCAGACCTGCAGCTTATATAATCCGCTCTACAGGCCAGCCAGGAGAAGACAAAGAGGCTCGTTCTTCATCCCTGACTAATGGCCTGTCCTAATGGACGGAGCCAGAGGACGTGGAGGGATCTATTAGGGATGCGCATTCTGAGATTTCTGAATCTGAGCCTCCGTAACAGATATTTACTCAAAAAAAGCCAACAATAATTGGGTTTTCCTTCATCTTTTTAGGGTTTGGTGTGAAATGCTCTGAGAAGCTTATCGAGTTAGTGAAGGTGAATGAAACCAGACGTCTGAACGTCCCTCAGACATTAAATGGTGGTGAAGACGCTCCCTGAAGCATGAGACGCTTCAGTTTGGAAAAGATTTTGGACTAAAACCTATTTATGATGAAGGGACACTGATTGCATCATCAGTGTCCAATAGAGAAAGCCAGAGACACATTAAAGAGGGCTGGACGTCTGGTTCCATTCACCACCACTGAAAAGATATCTGATCACCTTCTCAGCTCTTTTTCTGGGCTGGGAGCCAAATGTTGAAGCATTTTTGAAGCATTTCAGCCAAAATACATTGGAACCAATAAACTGTTGGTTTTTCCAGCCAAAACCACGACACCTTTAGTGGGCGTGTCCTTCTTCTTGATTTTTTCGGCTGTGTAGACGCTCCTCTGTCGACACATTCCAACAGTTCTGCTCCAATCTGGTTCTCCAAGCAACACCAACATTTAAAGAACCCCAAATGCAACTGGTTTGAGAAGCGCTGTGCATGAGCTCCCATCTGTCGCTGAATTTTGGTGGAATTTTGGAAGGTTGGGGGGAGTTATTTATGACTGGAATAAATAAGCAGCATGATTTAAGGACAGGAGAGAACATTTGAAAGTGTTTTATTTTGCAAAACTAGCAGGGAAATCAGCAGGTTTTCATGTCGCGAGAAACGTAGACATTCCCAGAAAGTTGGCCTAAGAGAGTTGAGGCTGTGCTGAAGAATAACGGTGGTGGTAGTGAATATTGACTTGAAAGCTGTTTAGACTGGAGTTACATGTGTTCATACACAAATCACTCAACTACTGTCTCACTTTCACACAGAACAGAGAGAAACGAGGGGGATCAAGATTTTTGCACAGAACTGTAAATTAGTTGCAGAAAATGAGAAAACCCGTGGCCCGTTGAAAAACCCGGCTGTAATCCACCACTTTTGCAGACAACAAGCAAATTACAGAGCTCATCACCCCAAAACCATTTCACTGCTGAACGGCCACCGAAAACCGACCCGGGACGGAATGTTCTTGCGTGCTGTGCGTATTTCTTTTGCATATTTATATCTAATGCACTCCTGTTGTGTTTATTTATATTTGTTTTCACAAGCGGTCATCCTGCCACTGTTTCTCCCCAAAAGAGCAGTCTGTCCATATTCACCGCCATTTCCTCCAATCACACACGCTTTCTGCAGGTTTTCACTGCTCCCTTCTTCAAAAAGGACTAAATGACTGATCTCAGTAAACGAGAGTATTTAACTCCTGAAAAGAAAGGCTTCCTGAACTCCAGTCTGCTGTCTGAGTCGACTGTTCTCAGATCAGATACGCCATCATCAGACACTTCTTCTCACCTGAACTCCAGACCAGCTACTCCATCGTTGTTTACCTGCATGAGCAGCTTCCACAAACCAAGACTAAACTAAGCTCCACCCACTCAAACCGAACTGCTATTATGAGCTAAAAACATTTTAATAGTTATTATTATTATTATTATTATTATTATTATTATCAATAATAATTATTATTTTTTTACTTTTTTATTTTGCTTTATATTTATTTATATTTTATTTTTTTATTTATTGCAGTTATTATTTACTCTCCGGTCTCGACCAGGTCCCTCTACCTGACTGGAATGATCCATAAATGTCTTGGTGTCCCTCAGGGCTCTATTTAAAGTCCACTTAAGTTGTTCTCCTTCTTCAACCATCAGTCAAACCACTGAAGTTCGCAGAAGAATTTTTCCCTCGACAGGTTTTGTTGGGTGGACAGAAGAAATGAAATGAAATGAAATTGGACTTCTGTAAACATCCGCCAAAATAAACAGCACAGCTGTGAATACGGACGAGTCCCTCAGGTTCCCGAGGGTCACCCGTAATATCTCGTCAGTAAAGTTCAGCGGATGTGGCTCGAGATTTTCGAGGTCGTTCTTTCCTTACATTTACATTTGCAATTACGGTATTTAGCAGACGCTCTTATCCAGAGCGACTTCCATGTCCTGATTACAGGGACAGTCCCCCCTGGAGACACTCAGGGTTAAGGGTCTTGCTCAGGGACCCAGTGATGATAGTGCTGGAGGTGGGATTCGAACCTGGGACCTCTTGAGCCATAGGTCCATAGGCAAGTATCCTACCACTAGATCCTACCAGGCAAGTATCCTACCACTCTTCGCTTCTCACTGCTGTGGAACGATAAACACTAAACACTGGATTGAAGGACTAATTTAATTGGTTAGTTTGGCTGGAGTGGCGCCCCCTCGCTGTGGAGAGGAGAACTGCGGCGTTAATGGTTTCACATTCATTCGCCAGCTAAACCTTTCAATTTACACACTCGCAAGAGATAAGGGCCCCATAAGAGTGAGTGAGTGTGTGTGTGTGTGTGTGATCGTGAGAATGAGTGTGAAATCTCAGGAGAAGAAAGAGAAAGTAATTAAAAAGGAGTGTGGTGGAGAGATCTGCAGGCATTGGTCTGTAACCAAGTTACTGTTAAAGCTGAATCCCTGCAGCACAAAGAGCCAGGATTACATTGAGAGAGAGAGAGAGAGAGAGAGAGAGAGAGAGAGAGAGAGAGAGTGTGAGTGTGAGTGTGTGTGTAGGTTATAAGACTAGACTGCGAACAGATGCAAGAGTTAAGTGCTGATGTCAGTATAAGTTAAGTGATTCAGTATATTCAGTTACGTTCCAAAACGTCCCACGAAAAATGAGGGACGACTGTCCTTCAGACTCGTCTTTTGTTGTGTTTTATCGTGTTTCCCATTTTTATAAACTCTGGAGAATCTGGAAAAGCTCCTGACCTTTCCAAACCCTCCACTGCCTTTCCCAGACTGTTGAGGCATCACTGCCCTCCTGCTCTCCCTCCATCTCTATCTCCCTCCAAGTCCTGAACCATTTATCTTCTCTCAGTCTCCCTCACCGTCTCTCCCTTCATCTCCTTTCCTGTTTCCACATTTCGGTGAACTTGTCACCTTTTGTTTCTCCAATCTCTTTTCATCTCTTCCACCCTGCATGGCCTTTGTCTGCACTCGCTCCATCTTTTGCTCTTTTCTCCTCTCTTTTCTTCTTGTTTCCTCTCCTCTCCATTCCGACTGACCTTTGTGTTTCTCTCAGGCTTTTTTCCACCAGTTTTAGGCACTGTAGCTTGCAGCTCCTTCATCTTCACTGTTAAGTTTTGGCCGATTCAAAACGATCCAATCAGGACATTTCGCTGTACGCAGATGTAACTGAGCGAGCTCTCCTATTGGTCAGGGCTTTAGGGCCTGGAATGCGATCCTACCAGTTAAGATTAACAACTAGCATCATTAGGAAGAGGAACCGGTCAATCATATACTGTTTTGTGGGGGAGAATATCACTCTAGATCTTCTGAAAGTTCTAAATAGGTTCCTGACTGTGAATGAACGGCGGGTTTGATGGTGAACGACCCTGTGGACACACGGCCTACACGTTTCAGCTTCAATGCAAACGCCATGACCTTCTCATTTTAGTTGATCAGGTGTGCTGGGAGCAGGGAATAGCACTGAAAAGAGCAGGACAAGACCAGGAATGGAGTACACAACACCAGGGGACATGGAGTCGAAGGTTCTCATACTTCCGTCCTGTGACGCTATTGATTGAGAGGGGGCTCAGAGGTTTGTTCACACCGAACCTGAGCAAAATATCTGAAAGAGCAAGTGAGAGGAACGTACCATATTGATCCACGTCTCGAATCCAAATTCGGAAATGAGCTGCGTGCTCAGGAACAAATCTGAGAGAGAGAGAGAGAGAGAGAGAGATCGTTATGAATTGGATGAACAGAATTCTGCACTCCAGAGAAGTTCATTTCAGCAGGGTGGAGAGACACAGGTTGCCAGATCTATCACAGCATCTTCAGTCCACCTGGATTGTGGGAGGGAACCAGAGCTCCAGGAGGAAACCTCCATAACCTCAGGACAACCTACTGACCCAGGATTTGAACCCATAGCCTTTTGATCCTGGGGCCTAGTCCCAAAACACTAGACCTCTGCACCTCAGGGACATGATCTGCCAGATTTTTTTTTAGAAAATCTGACAAGCCTGAACAGTAGAGAAGACCCAGAAGCCACAAAAAAAAAAAAAAGGTTTTTCATCAACATCTGCAACGATCAGAATCAGAAACCAGAAATCAGCAAAGGTTATCTTTAATCCAAGACAAGTCAGGTTTATTTCTAAAGCGCTTTTAACCACTTTCGGCAACACAAAAGAGCTTCACAGAATCTGGTTGGACCCCCAAGAGGGTGATAAACTTCCCAAAACTGGAGAAAGAACCTTGGGAAGAACCGAGACCCAGAAGGGGAACCCGTCTGCTCTGGTAGGCAGCAGATAATCAGGAAAAGGAGTGACATCACTAAAAAGAGTCTAATTTAAATAAATTCTAAGTCTAATATTAAAAAGAGTGAACAGATGTAAACAGTAGAACATGGTCAGGAGAAATAAGATTCATTAAAAAAAAGCATAATATAACATTGTTCACACAAATCCTAAAACACAAGGCTGCAGGAGAATTAAAAACCAGGTATACAAGACCTCGGTGCTTAAATAGTCCAAAACACGGCTGATCCTAATCTCCGTAATCCAGGGTATTTCTCAAACTCTCACTTGATTGGGGGATTCTGGTCGTGCAGAGCTTGAAGGTTGTGCTCCATCTCAACATCTCACTGCCATCGATCCAGTCAAACAAGAAAAATTAGGTAGCTTGAATGTTGTTCCTCACTGTTAACTCGCTTTGGGTAAAAGTGTCTCCTAAAGGAGAAGATGTAACTGCAATTTTGCTCTTTTTGAAGTGAAACTGAAAGTGACCAACATGACCACAGCACACAGTGAAACCCAACATCTGTGTTTAACCCACACACCGTCCAGCAGGGGGCAGCTACATCTGGGGAGCAGTGTTGCTCAAGGGAACCTATAGGTTGGGCAACCTATAGGTCTGGGACTCGAACCCATGACCGTTCGATCCTGGAGCCTCGTCCCTGAACACTAGACCACTGGTTTTTGGACCCAGACTGGGAATCGAACCCACAACCCTCTGATCCGTTGCTTGCTTAGATGCTTGTTTTCTGACTAATTCTGATGCTTATGATCACGGTAGGGATGGGCCATTTTGGAAAAATCTAATCTCCAGAAAATTAATCAAACAAGTGAAAGTGACAGGGGCACCCATATCTAGCACCCAGGGAGCAGTGATGGGGACGGTACCTTTCTTAAGTGTACCTCAGAGTAACCCACGACCCTCTGATCCTGGGGCCTCGTCACTAGGCTGCCTCATTGATCTATGCGCTGATATTTTTTCAGAAAATCTGACAGAAGATCTGCTGATACTGTCCAGCTCTCGGTTACTAACGACGCTCACCAAAAACTCCACTGGACGTTTGGATCTCCGGGGAAGGAGAAAGGAACAGACTTGGCCCACTTCTGGAGCCTCCATGGCTTCCCTCCCTTTGTTTCACACACCGATGCACCCTGGAGGACTCGTCACAGCCGGGGTCGCCGAAAACTAACTGGCGGACCAAGAGACTTTCACCGCAGCCGAGACGAAAGAGTTTCTCACCTCTCATATAAACGATCGTTCTTTTTCCAGTCTATAA
This sequence comes from Hepsetus odoe, assembly GCA_017165825.1. Classification (NCBI taxonomy): domain Eukaryota; kingdom Metazoa; phylum Chordata; class Actinopteri; order Characiformes; family Hepsetidae; genus Hepsetus; species Hepsetus odoe. The sequence continues at coordinate 17,453,331 of CM029391.1, forward strand.
AAAATGTTTGAAAAAAACAAAAAAACAAAATGCTTTCTGAGTTTTGACAATAAAGAACCGATCGCCTTTTCAGCACCAAGAGGAAATGCTCAGGTAGATCAGAGTCACTTCCTCAGAGTCACTTTCACTCAAATACAGTAAAATCTCCAATTTATGTGGATTTAAAGGCAGAGTAACAGAAACAGTCCATTCTAAAGGATGAAAAAAGGCTGGACAATGTGACTTTTTCAGTCAATTAAAGCGTGCAGATCTTAAGGGGGCCTTGCGAAACATACAATTAAGAAACAGAACACTATTTTTTGTGTGTTTTAATGTGTTTAATATGTTTACACGTTTATACATGAAAGCAGCGCAACGTTTCTGCCCTAAAATCAAACATTTCTGTTTTTTCTCTTTTTAGAAACTTTTCTCCTTCATGACACAAGAGTAGCGGTGGTCTAGTGTGTAGGGATTCGGACACAGGATCAGAAGATTGTGGGTTCAAACTCCTCACCAGTAGGTTGCCCTGAGGTACCCTTGAGCAAGGCACCGTCCCCGTCACTGCTCCCCGGGGGCTTTCTTAGCTGCCCGCTGCTGCACGGTGTTTGCATGGGTTAAATGCAGAGGTCCAATTTCGTTGTGGTTCACGGTGTGCTGTGCTGTGACCTCGCAATGACCAGAATAGTCACTTTCACTTTCAGGACAGGAAAAGATGCACAGATATAAGATGATCTTTTGGAAGCGGGTCATTTTAAGAGACGGCACGAATAAAAAGACGAACTCTTGAAAGGAGCATAATAATCGGCCCCCTTTAGAATATCCGACGATAAATCCAAAGTAAAAATGCCAAAACTTTAGCACAGACGCATCATTTAAACACACGAGCTTTGACAGAAGGGGCAAAAAACATCAGCTCTGAAAGGCAGTCCAGGTTAACGGCTTCCCTGCTCGTAAAAGGAGGGTATTTCTGAGGTCTGATAGGTTCTCTCATCATAACAGAGGAAAGAGTGTTATTGGCAGAGCGTTCAAAGCCTCCAAACTGCAGGACACATGTCGAGTGTGATTGTCCTCGCGGGACTGGACTGAAGCGGTCAGTTATTATCCTGATGAGGGCAGCTGAGCCGGTCTTTCTCCTCAGTCGATACCGGAGCTTTTGAAAGACTCGAGCTCTGTTGCTGGTCGAGATGTCGCTCGTTAGAGAGCCTAACTCACCTTTAACACCAAGCCGTTTACACGAGGGACGGACATTTTAACCAACAAATGTCCCCGTTAGGGGTCCATGAACCTCCTCTTTGTCCTTCCTCTTGACCTCCATCCTCAACCTCCTGCTCCTGATATTCTCCTCGTCTCTCCTCTGGACACGTCCAAACCAACAGTCTCGCTTCTCTCACTTTGTCTCCAAACCGTCCGACCTAATCCTGTCTAATCGCCGCATCTTTAATTCTGACACTTCCAGCTCCAACGCCTGTCCTTTCATCCCTGTGTCCAACCCATATAGCATAGCTAGTCTCACTACTTTCCCCAACCTGTATAACAAACTGGGCTCACTGCCGCCCCGTAAATCTTCCCTTTCGCTCTCGCTGGTGAGTATTTGAATCTGTGAGAATATTTTTAATTGTTTACACGTGTCCGTTGTTGGCACAGGGAGATCACTGGAGTGATGGAGCTCCTTTGGAACAAGCTGGAACTTCTAACCCAACATCAGTACATGATCTAATGTCTTCATGGATGAATGCAATCAAGTGCTCACAGAAGTGTTCCAACATCTTAGAAGAGGCTGTTATTATGGTCTACAGAATATCTCGATGCAGGAACGCTCTCTCTCTCTCTCTCCCTCTCTCACTCAGTCTCTCCCTGTCTCTCTGGTCTCAGATCGGGTTGTAGTGTTGCTGGTTGATGAGGTGAGGAGTAAACAGCTCCATTAATCAGATAGAAAGTGCTGCCACGGCTGCACTGGGCTGATTACACACTGCAGTGGGGTCTGCTCCACGGTGTGAGAGAGCGAGAGAGAGAGAGAGAGAGAGAGAGAGAGAGAGAGAGCGCCCAACAGACATAGAAAAAAAAAAACATCGATACACAGGTAGATGGACAGATTCAACCAAGAGAATGTTCTCAAAATATATATTGAAGTGTGTGTGTGTGTGTGTGTGTGTGTGTGTGTGTGTGTGTGAGGCTTGTTGACTTCTCCAACTTTTTGTTTATAACCCTTTAAAACCCTGAACCCCAGTGATCAGTTTGGTCTACGGTTAAGTCCAGATGGACCTTGATGATCAGATCCTCTCTGGATTTCGGGATTTCCGGGACCCAGTTCGGACAGCAGCGCGGTAAAACGAGGGCGGTGAAGACCGTTCTCCGAGAAGACACTTCCGGGTTCTCGCCTGGACTGCAGGGACTTCATGCAACGACAGCTGCAGAAATCAATCTGCATTAACGCTGTTGCCATGGAAATAAATCATTAATCAACAACTAGCACGACGGCGGAACGGCGCATCTGACAGAAGCTGCTCACCAGGATCACACCTTGTTGAAAAATGGCCCAAATTAAGCAGCATCTGGGAAAAGAAACCCCCAAAAAGCTCAAGATAACTTATAAGCAAAGCTGTGAATCTGAGCTGGTTCTGTTTGGATCAGGTTTCCTAGAACGTGGTTCACAATCTGGCTCATGTGTCAATTCAGATCATAAGCTCAGCAGTTCCTTCTGGAACCTGGAGGCAAAAGGTCTAGAACTGCGTGGAGCTGAAGGACTCTCAACTGTGATACAGCTTTGCAAATGCCACTGGTGTAAATATGGACACTGGATGTGTGCGCGTGTGTGTGTGTGTGTGTGTGCGCGAGGCTCTGGCTTTCTGCTGGTGCTGAAGATCTGGATGCATGAATAACTGGGTTTGGAGGTTGTTCTTCACAGCACTTTAGCTGCTGAAATGGTGTGTGTGTCCTCCTGCTGAGGCTGATCTCCCCAATCAGCAGAATCCAGCAGCACACCTCCAGTCTAATCGGCTAATCAGGAGTGTCAGGGAACATAACGCGGAGTGACGGAGAGGGATGTGGGCGAGGAGAAGAAGCTGATGATGTCTCCGACTCTGCAAATTAATTTGATTAAACAGGCCGCAGTTATATATTAATATACGCCTTGATTAGTGCTCTGATTAATTTCACGCTCCCGTTTCCGCAGCACCTTGCGTCTCCCCACTCCCAGCCTGATTTTGCTTCCCAGAATGCACCGGGAGCTCCTCTGCACTTTCCCTCTGTTTCTGTTTTGTCGGTCTCGTGTGTTTTTTGCGTTGTTTTCCGGCTCACTTGGTATGAAACCTCCATTACATCAATATTTGAAAGGGACTGTGGGATTAAAATATTAACGAGCATATTTAGATTATGGCTTGTGTTGGGGGGGATGTAAGAGAAAGGACACACACACACACACACACACACACACCCCACCACAAATTACAAGCTAGATTTATATGCCATAATTAGGCTCCTAATCTTGATAACGAGACACAAGGCTTGGACAAAATAATGGAAAATGGCCAAAGAAAGGCAAGGAAATTAATAAACGGATGAAGGCTCCGCCCACAAATTCATTTCCTAGCTATCGTTGCTAAGTTAGATAAGCTTTAAAGCAAATACAAAACATTCCCATGTTAGGCAAACGAGCTGGCAAGATGAAAAACGACAAATCTGCCACAAACGATCACGACTCCATGTCCAATATTGACACGGCAAAAATCAGGAAACTGGACGACTGGACGACCTGGGAGGGACATCAGGTACATCAGGGCAACCTACTGGTCTGGGGTTCAAACCCATGGCCTTCTGATCCTGGGACCAACTCCCTAATCACTAGGCCACGGCTGCCCCATAAATAAAGAGAAAGATAAGGAGAAGCCTGCTTTATCCCTACGCCTTATGACCAGAGCATTTCCTATGGCATTATGGGTAACAGTGACAATGAGTGCACAGAAAGAAACGCGTAGAGTGAGATTGAGAGAGAAAGAGAGAAAGAGAGAGAGAGAACGCTAGTGAGCTTGCTCTTCCTGCCCTCCTTTCCAGCATTCTCGCAATTTCTCCCTGAAAAAGAACGATGGAATCAAAAGAAAGCAAAGCGTCAGCAGCATAAATTAGGACAACACACACACACACACACACACACACACACACACACACACACACACCTCTCTGTCACTGATAAGAGAGAGCAGGAGAGAATGAGATAAAGAAGAATAAAATATAAAATATTTCTCCCCTGGAGAACATGTTCTCGAAGTTTTTTCCACACTGAGAAGTTTCTGAGAGAAAGTTCCGCCTTTGCAGACACACGACCGGGCCCTTTAAACAGGGGAGAGACACGCGACCCGGCCCTTTAAACAGGGGAGAGACACGCGACCGGGCCCTTTAAACAGGGGAGAGACACGCGACCGGCCCTTTAAACAGGAGAGACGCGACCGGCCCCTTTAAACAGGGAGAGACACGCGACCCGGCCCTGGGCCTGGGAGAGACGCGCGACCGCCTCAAATGGGAGAGACGCGCGACCGGGTCCTTGCAATGTGGGGAGAGACACGGCTGACCGGCCTCAAACAGGGGAGACACGCGACTCGGCCCTTTAAACAGGGGAGAGACACGCGACCCGGCCCTTTAAACAGGGGAGAGACACGCGACCCGGCCCTTTAAACAGGGGAGAGACACGCGACCGGCCCTTTAAACAGGGGAGAGACACTCGACCCGGCCCTTTAAACAGGGGAGAGACACGCGACCCAGGGGTTGGGGGATGGGAGTGGCTGGGGGGGCGGAGGTGGTTGTGTGTCTGAAGGTTGGCGTTTGGGGCGGAGGGCTGGAGGTGGTTGGGGGGGTAACACACAACAGATGTCAAGCTGTTTTGAAAGGTGTCCATAACTGGATTCGCTGCTTTCAACCGGAGGACATTCTGGAGAATATCCGTCTTTTGGGTCAATTTGAACAAATAAGAACAGCCGAATCGATCGAGGGCAATTATTTTGCTCCTAACGTTTTCAAATCCCAGCTTTCAATCTGTTTCTTCTCTCTTTCCCTGCAGGTCTCTCTCGGCCTCATTGTTGCAGCACGAAAAGTGCGATTTTCCTCTCGTTTTTTTGGTATTTTTCTCACGTTTTTTAGCCATTTCTCTCCTCCGCCCTCCTTATCTGCTCCCTCTGAGATTGTTCCATTACTAGTCGGGGGCCCAAATGCTCCAGCTCGCCGATAACATGCAGCCTCTAAAAGGCTCCGTGGACAACAGGCGCATTATTATTTTTTTCGCTACGGGTCGTTGTGCAGCTCTGACGATTGTCCACCTGCTGCTACACTTGCGATAAAATACCCAGATTACTAGCGAGAAGAGGCCTTTAATTAGCCTAATGCCACGAAAGACACACTCCTGCACTCGGCATCTGCTGCAGCATCGACTCGGGAGTGAAAACCCGGCGTTAACCCTCAACACACCTCTACTGACATCACTCTTCATCATGACTGACTCACAGCGGGGGCAGAAGTACATGCTTCTGTCTATTTAAAGATACTTATGTTAAAAATATATATAAATAAAAAAAAGAAACAGGTACTAATACAACTATTTCACTCAGTACAAGTAAAAAAACAGCTGAAATGTACTCAGGGTATAAAATGTAGATGAAAAAGTATTTAGGGTCTAAAAGTAAATAAGTCTCTGAACTGTACTCAGAGAAAAAAGTACAGACTGAAAAGTACAGGCTCTGAAATATACTCAAAGTAAAAAAAGAAGGCGGTAAACCGTACTCAGAGTAAAATGCACAGACTGAAATGTACTCAGAGTGAAAAGTACAGGCTCTGAAATGTACTCAAAGTAAAAAAGGACAGACGGTGACCTGTACTCAAAGTAAAAAAGGACAGACGGTGACCTGTACTCAGAGTAAAAAGTCCAGACGGTGACCTGTACTCAGGGTAAAAAGGACAGACGGTGACCTGTACTCAGGGTAAAAAGTCCAGACGGTGACCTGTACTCAGGGTAAAAAGTCCAGACGGTGACCTGTACTCAGAGTAAAAAGTCCAGACGGTGACCTGTACTCAGGGTAAAAAGCCAGACGGTACCTGTACTCAGAGTAAAAAAAGTCCAGACGCACTCTGTACTAGGTAAAAGGACAGACGGTGACCTGTAATTAGGTAAAAGTCCAGACGGTGACCTGTACTCAGGTAAAAGGTCCAGACGGTGACCTGTACTCAGGTAAAAGTCCAGACTGCACCTGTACTCAGTAAAAGGACAGACGGGTGACCTGTACCAGAGCAAAGGACAGACGGTGACCTGTACCAGAGGTAAAAAGGACAGACGGTGACCTGTACTCAGGGTAAAGGTCATGTGGGACACCATTACCAGGACGGGGAACAGTTTGTTCCGTCTGGATTAAGAACCAGAACTGATTTTCACCTTCACTGCTACACTTAAAACGGCGCACTGAGCCATTCTCCATATTTATACACGGCTTCATGTTTTATTGACTAAAGCTGCTGTTTGCACATTATTTATTCGTTGTTTCTGCAGCTCAGTCTTTTTGCACCTTGCACTTTAATGACCTGCTGCTAAACAGTGTTTACACCACTGTATTCTCACTTTAAGACTTTCCCCCGATCCTTTATTCAGCACTTCCACAGTAAAACTGTCTCGGCTCTGTGTCGACTGGATGTTCTCTGTTGTGTTGCAGAGAACGTTGTTCCGTCTGAAAACGTGTGGTTTCATGTCATGTTTGGTGTTGTCTGTGCAGCTCCGCGGTCCTGGAGGAAGGTTGTTTGGATTCAGTGTCTGTTGGGGAAATCGCTGAAAAGACCATAGAAACCGACTTGACTTGGGTATAAAATTCAGGCGCTGAAACATCAAAGTGAAAGTGACTATTCTTCTCATTGTGAAATGCAGCACAAGCACAACACAACGAAATTCAACCTCTGCTTTTCACCCACACACACATGCAGCAGGGGGAAAGTGCCCGGGGAGCAGTGATGGGGACAATACCTTGCCCAGGGGTACCTCAGGGCAGCCTAGTGGCCTGGGAATCGAACGAATTGATGTACTCAGAGAATAAAAGTGAAATAAGGCTGTGAAAGGCACTACAATCAGCTAAACTTCCTGCGGGAAGATTGATTCAGAATCAGTCCTAAAGACTGATCCCAGATCAGTCCTGCTTTGTTATCAGCAGCCCTGTTATTTGTCTGGGATCCACATTCAAACTGGATGAAGGCTTTAGGAGTTCCAGCTCCTTACATGTGCCACCCTCTTCATAAAGGGGCCAAAAGTAATTGGACAACTGACTCAAAGGCTATTTCATGGGCAGGTGTGGGCAATTCCTTCGTTATGTCGTTATCAATTAAGCAGATGAAAGTCCTGGAGTTGATTTGAGGTGTGGTGCTTGCATGTGGAAGATTTTGCTGTGAACAGCGGTTGAAGGATCTCCATGCAGGAGAAACAAGCCATCCTTCTGCTGCGAGAACAGAAAAAATCCATCTGAGAAGGAGGCAAAATCTACAGTTTGGTCCATCCTGAGGAAGAAAGAAAGCACTGGTGAACTCAGCAATGCAAAAAGACCTGGACGTCCACGGAAGACAACAGTGGTGGATGATCACAGAATCATTTCCATGGTGAAGAGCAACCCCTTCACAACCCTCTCCAGGAGGTCGGCGTATCGGTATCCAAGTCTACCATTAAGAGAAGACTGCATGAAGGTAAATACAGAGGGTGCACTGCAAGTTCCAGGACACTCATAAGCCTCAAGAACAGAAAGGCTAGACTGGACTTTGCTAAAGAACATCTAAAAAAGCCAATCACAGTTCTGGAAAAATATTCTTTGGACAGATGAAAACAAGATCAACCTCTACCAGAAAGAGAAAAGTATGGAGAAGCTCATGGTCCAAAGCATCACATCATCTGTAAAACATGGCGGAGGCAGCGTGATGGCCTGGGCGTGCATGGCTGCTAGTGTTTATCGATGGTGAGACTCAGGACAGAAGCCGCCGAATGAATTCTGAGGTGTTCAGAGACACACTGTCTGCTCAAATCCAGCTCAATGCAGTCAAACCGATTGGGCGGAGTTTCATAACACAGATGGACGACGACCCAAAACATACAGCCAGAGCAACCAGGAGTTTATTAAAGCACAGAAGTGGAAGATTCTTGAATGGCCGAGTCAGTCACCTGATCTGAACCCAATGGAGCAGAATTTCACCTGTTGACTAAATTTCGGACAGAAAGGCCCACAAATAAACAGCAACTGAAAGCCGCTGCAGTAAAGGCCTGGCAGAGCATTAACAAGGAGGAAACCAGCATCTGGTGACGTCCATGAGTTCAAGACTTCAGGCTGTCATTGCCAGCAAAGGGTTTTCAACCAAGTATTAGAAAAGAACATTTTATTTTCAGTTATTTAATTTGTCCAACTTCTTTTGAGCCCCTGAAATGAAGGGATTGTGTTCAGTTCTTCACATTTTTATACCATCTTTTTGTTCAACCCAGAATTAAAGCTTAAAGTCTGCTCTTCAATCAATCGGAGTTGTTTCATTTAAAATTCATTGTGGTGATGTACAGGACCAAAATTAGAAAAAAGTCCAAATATTTATGGACCTAACTGTACATCCATGTTTAAAGTAAACAGTCATACACTGTCAGAAACCACATTTACAAATCTGTTATTGATCACCACGTCCAGCCAAAGTTTTCAGGCTTCAATTATTAGAAGGTCCTTCAGCCTGGAAGCTCCAGCGCTAAAGAAGCAAACGTCCAACACTGAACAGGTCTCGGCTGATCGAGTGCAGCCGACGTATGGGGATGGAGGTCTGCAGATTCTGTATTTTTTTTTACTGCTTTTTAGATGGAATGAAGTGAAAGTCTGCTGATTTAGGAGCCTTTATGGCTGCTGTGAATCTCTTTACCAACCTGGGGAACGAAGTGTCGGTGGGCACCCTGTTCAAAATGAATAATCCCCCCCTCATTCTGTCTCACAAACAAACAACCGCCTGCAGCACAACAACCTGACGGCTGTGTTCTTGTGAAGCATATGTTGCTGTTGGCATGGCAACTGCCTTCCTATGTCTTAGGTGCTTGGGGACCAGGCTCGACTCATACGCATCAGACATGACCGTTAAAGGGATGGTTTTAAGAAATTTGATATTTTATTTGTTTTATTCTAGTTTACTATGGTTAATTTGATTTTATTATTCAGCACTTTGGTAACACATGCTGTCTTTTAAACATTCTCTAGAAATAATGATGACTTGATTGAAACTTTAGGCAGACATTAGACTGGCAATACTCTTTTCTGTTGTTTTGGTTTTGTGTGAGGAAGTCAGGTGTTACAGAGAAGTATGTGAGAGTAGTTTAGGATATGTATGAGGGCAGTGTGACAGTGGTGAGATCTGCAGTAGGAGTGACGGATGCATTTAAGGTAGAGGTTGGATTGTATGAAGGGTCAGCGCTGACACCTTTTCTGCAACAATAATGGACAGGTTGATGGATGAAGGTAGACAGTTGTCCCCGTGGACGGTGATGTTTGCTGATGATATTGTTATCTGTAGGGAGAGTAGGGAGAAGCTTGAGGAAAACCTGGAGAGATGGAGATCTGCGCAGAGAGGAGAGGAATGAAAGTGGAGAAGAGTGACAGGAGTGATCTGTAACAGACCGGTACCAGCTAGAGTAAAAGGGAAGTGAAAAGGGAGTGAAAGGGATGGTTCACAGGACAGGTGTTAGACCAGCTAATTTGAGTAAATGAGTATATTAGAGAGACAGCTCAGGTTGGACGTTTTGGAGACAAATTTAGAGAAGCAAGGTTGCGTTGGTTTGGACAAGTCCAGAGGAGAGACGAGGATTATATCGGGAGGAGGATGTTGAAGATGGAGCTGCCAGGAAAGAGGAGAAGAGGAAGACCAAAGAAGAGGTTTATGGACGTGGTGAGAGGACATGCAGGGGGACGGTTTGAAGGAGGAAGATGCAGAGGAAGTTTATTAGTGAATCTAATGGTGATTGATGAACAAAATGTGATTTTTGTTTTATGATCAGCTTGAACTGAGAAGGAAGAAGCAGCGGTAGCACAAAACGTGATGTTTTTATCAACATCTCCCATGATCCACTGCACTTAATCCAGATAAACTGGACTAATTCTGCTCGTCTTGTGAAGAAACATGCAGTTAATCAGCTTTCCTTAATTACTGACACTATCATGATAAGATCAGAAGATAATATTGTGATATAAAGTATCACGGTTATTCTAAATATCGTCTGATTGCCGCGTACAACGGATGGGAGCTCCAGCCAACACTTTCTGTCGTTCTACAGTAAAACGTTTGAGTAAAATTACAACATATAGAGACATTTTATTACATACATTTTTAAACCATTCTTGTTGTTTGTTGTTAATAATAGTAATGATATGACAATGGTGATTTTTAGGTTTTTTCTATCATTCTATCATTTCTTTGACAGATGGGCAGATAATCTGTTTGAAAATGGACCAATAAGCCATCAGAAATGTGGTTGCGAACAGTTTATAAAAAAAAAAAATAAATAAATAAATAAATAAATAAAATAAAATAAATAAATCAGCAGCAGTGATTGGAGAAATTCTATGGAATGAAGGACAGAGGGGGTTAAAGAACAGAGAGAGAGAGAGAGAGAGAGAGAGAGAGGCAGAGTAAAGGAGTGGTGCGGCGTGAAGGATGAGATCAGGCAGAGGAGCTGATTGGTCGTTAATTACGGCACATTCACAACTCCTGCGCACACATTACTTACAAACAATACAGACCCGCCGCCAACACCACCATCTCCATTATCATCTACACACCACCCCCGGCACACTTATTACACACACACACACACACACACACACACACACACACACAAACAATCACGAAAAACACAAACACAGAGTCCCAGACCCCTTCACCCTAAAACTAGGCCCAGGGGTCAAAGGTTAAATGAGTGTTAATGAGGGTTAAGACAATGAATTCTGTGCCCATGGCAACCAAGGCCATGGAATTGAGTAGAGAAGAATGTGTAGGACAGGAAGAGAGAAAGAGGTGTATACACCTATACACACACACACACACACACGCACACACACCTCTCTCTATAGAGAGAAGGGGGCAAGAGGGAGAGATGGGGGGGCAAGAGAGTGGGAGCGAGAGAGAGAGTGGGAGCGAGAGAGAGAGAGAGAGAGATATTATTTAGTGCGGTGATTTGGCTGAGGGTTTCGGACAAAAGGTGTGAGAAAGGAGAGCGATTGTGTAAAACACTTCTCTTTGTGTTCGGTCCCTCTTTGACCCTTTTCGTCCAATCGATAAAGCTTTTAATGGACCGTCCCTTTAAACCGAGTCCAGAACAGCAGAAGAGCCTTTGACATTATCAGAGAAATGTCATGTCAGCCAGAGTGAAATGGACACCACGACCAAGGCCTTTCAGGGACAAGAGGGAGAGGGAGAAGGAGTGAAAGAGAGTGAGTGAGAGAGAGAGAGAGAGAGAGACATTCTGGATGGAATAACATGACATTGATGGTCAGCTCTCAGTGAAAGAACACACTGAGGCCATTTCCAAAGTCCAGGAACGTCTCTGAGCTTTATGACAGTCAAAGAGACCGTCTCTTTGGGCTGAAGGGTGAAAACGTCCCCGCATTCAATGTTTCTGCCTTTTAAAGGGATAAAAGAATTAAATAATGATGCATTTTTCAATACTGAATGTAAAATCTGCTAAAATGTCTTAATAACTTCATTCTCAAACCTATACGGTTCAGAAAAGTTGAAAAAAGGCAGTGTTGAAGTTGTGATGTCACAAAAATGAACACATTTCCATTTTCAGTTTGCAGCATTTTAGCTCCGCCCCTCCGAGCTAAAGTTACTAGGGCTGTGAAAGGCGAATGAAACAGAAAACGGCAGGACATAATCTCCACTTGTCCAACGTTGTGTTGAGCGCTAGTGAACTTTGACCTTTTCGTCCCCTAAATTTAACCCAGAGTGCACGGGTTGAGGGACAGAATCATCCGGAGCGAGCCGGGTTCGGATTTCTTTACATCAGTGCTGAATGGAACCAGACGTCACACATCTCTGCATTTCATTTCCACCAGTGAAACTCTACGTGTCTCTGAGTGTCTCTAGGGGACGGCGATGATGGGACAACAGTCTGAACTGAACCAGAATCTCACAACACCCTGCATGTGTCCCTCCACCATGAACGGGTTCAGTTATAGTCCAAAATCATCTCCAAACTGAACGTCTCAGGTGTCAGGCAGCGTCTCCATGTCATTCAGACATCTGGTTCCATTCACCACCACTGTGAAGTCAGAGAAGTGAGACTGCTTGGTCTGGACATGTCCAGAAGAAAGACGAGGAGTACATCAGGAGGAGGATGTTGAAGATGGTGCTGCCAGGAAAGTAGAGAAGAGGAAGAACAAAGAGGAGATTTATGGACACGGTGAGAGAGGACATGCAGGAGGTGGGGTTGAAGGAGGATGATACAGAGGACAGAAAGACATGGAGATGGATGATCTGCTGTGGAGATATCTAAAGGCCCTGTAAAATATCTATATTCTTTTCACATTTTTGAAAATAAAGCTGTAAACAAACTGTAGGAATAGGATTTTCTTCAGCTATGTTCAGGCAGGCGACGCACCGCGGAGGCCGTTTTCCAATTTCAAGACTTCCTTCATCTTCTCTTCCTTTGAAGAACATGTCTCTGAGACGCAAAGCCCCACCAGAGTCATTCTACCTTTCTTTTTTTCAGGGGCTGTGGCTTCATATCCTCTGAGATTTTCCCATCGGTGTGCGATGTGCTGTGATCAGTGCGCCGCACTGTTTACTTCAAACGCAGCGCGAGGGCAGAGGACGCGCTGTTCCTCAAGGTCAGTCCGCTTTAGGGACGAGGGTCAAAGTCTCCCAAGTGCAGTCGGAGGAAAGCTCTTCATGATGTACCACTTGAAACGGAGGAGGAAACAAACTGCAGCGCATTCGGAGCTGCAGTCTGTAATTTAAGCGAGTTGTTTCAAGTCACTTTTTGGAGGCGTGTGCAGAAAAGAGAGTCGAGTTTCAGCAAAATTTAGGAAACGTTGACTTTCTCGGTCGTTTTAACCAAGTTTACAAAAATAACTGATCTCTCTCACACGTTAAAACTGACGACTTTAAATGCAGATGTTTGTGTTTTTGTGTGATGCCGAGGATCTTAAGGTTGTGGGTTCGAATCCCGGACCAGCGGGTGACCATGAGTTTCCCTTCAGCAATGTACCGTTCTCATTACTGCTCCCTGGGTGATATGGCTGCCCCCTGCTGGACGGTGTGTGTGTTAAATACAGAGGATGTATTTGGTTGTGGTTCACTGTGTGCTGTGTTCATAATCACAGTCACTTTCAATTTCACTTCACAATAAGGATCTATAAATTTAAGCTTCATGTCAAACGAATTGGATCTAAACTTAAAAGTTTTCCTGCCCGTTTATTCTTTTGTTATCCTCGTGCACGTTTCACCAGGTGCCACCCCTCACCTAAACCACATGGAGTATTTCCTGCAGGTGAGAAGGCGTCCCACAAGGAAAACCTCCTGCCATGCGTGTGAAAGGACAACTCTGGACAATGTCCACACCTGATTCTCCACTGTGCTTCAATCATGTGGGACGCGGCCAAACGATGTAGGTATAAGACACTAAAAAAAGTTTATGCAAATGAGACAAGCTACACCTGCAGATTCTTCGTTTCATTCTTATTGTATTCGTTAATTCTCGTTTTTGCACGTGGAGACGCTTCCGCTGATGTTAAGAGAGGCTGAACCACTTCCTGCCAACTGTTGCCATGGACTATACAAAGTATTTCTCTAATGTTTGAGATGTTTAGTGGCTAATTGACCATAACGCTTCAATATATTTTTAATCTGCTCATTTGCTGGAAGTAAAAACGATCAGATTGTTGGACAAAGTTGTGATTTTGGTTCTGGAAATAAAAAAGTGATCTATAGCCAAACTTTTTTTCATTTTATTTCCTCCGATGAACAACTACATCCCAAAAGCCGCCCTTCTGTTCTCTTTTACAACCTCCCTTATCGGCTAATCCAGTTAAAAAGTGAAAATTTGGATTGGACGAGGGATCTTCAGCTGCTCCAAGATCTTCCCAGAAGAGGTTCGGGAACCTCCCCCTATTAATACCCTTCATTTTAGATTGAAACGTTGGCGTCCACACACTTTGGCATGTGTGTATCCGTGATATGAACCCAAGTCTGGATCTCAGTGAGGATCCATCGCTCCGGGATATAGGCCACAGTCTCCATAGCACAGGAAATGAGGCATCGAGCTCATCTAAGCCAAGAACCGAGCAGTTACAGGCTGGAGGACATCAGTGTTTTCCCTGTAATCACCCTGTTACAGCTTGTTAATGGTAATCAGATACAATGTCTGCACGTGTATGTCCCCGTTCCCCAAACGCGACACCGCTCAGATGCTCATGCTGTGCATCGGGAACGAGATGGAAGCGAAACGATGCAAAAAGGAGTAAAATTCCATCAGGGCAGGAGGAGGAGGAGGGGGACGCGTGGAATCGAGGGCACGCGAAAAGCTAAAGCCTATAAATACACCCCACATAAGCCAATCTACTCCAGTGAGCGCCTCGAACCCCGCGATTTTTCAAAGCGCCTCATTCATAAGCATGACACAGAACGCTAGCGGAAAAACGGAGAGATGCTATTCTGAGGGAGAAATAATCTCATAAAACCATTACGGGAACAACGTAGGTGCAGTGGGGAAGGATTACGTCGAGCGCGGCAAACGCCATGTCCCATTTCTCTCCCACTTTATCCTGGCGAGAGAGGGAAAAAAGAAGACAGAAAGCGAACAACGTATCGCCGTAACAAGCTTAAGTGCAGAAACCACGGAGAACATCCAGAATGTGTGCGTTGACATCGCAAGGCCAGCGTGAACGTTCTCCTGCAGCTGTTGGACTAAAGTGCAAATACATCCAGTCAATTCTGATTTTCAGAGTCGGGGTAATTCCTGTCAAATCCCTGCTTTGGCTCAATCGGTCCTTCGTTAGAGATAATCAGGCTAATCAGGTTAATCGGGCTAATCAGGGGCTGCTTCTGGAGCTTCACGCATCCATGAAAACGACTGGAGGGATTGAGGAGAAATCTGGAACCTGTGATCTTCAAAAAAGCTCTCAGAACATCAACTTTACACAGTGAACTCATCTGGATCCTTTTCACTGCTTTCATGGTTTGGTTTACACACACACACACACACACACACACACACACACACACACACATATATATAAATATATTTAAAATAAATATATTAAATAATACAAACCAGGAGGGAATCCCTTGTTTCATTGCCATCAAAAGGATGTTTCTTGAGACTAAATGAAGGAGTTCACATCATAACTGGACCCTCTTGATGTAAAACAAGCTTTTATATGCTTAAAACCTTTAACTAATCGTGTAACAGCGTAGAAGAAACGTTTATTTCAGAAAAGAGGTTCGATTTTGTGCTGTTTGAGGACACGAAGCTCCACACGCTTTTTTTTTTTTTTTTTTTACATCATGTGACCGTTGACCTTCTTTCTTCATTTTCGGGGACTCGGAAATCAGGAGCGGTAAACTGTGCATTTGTCCTGTTCTATGCCATGTTCTATGTTTTCTCACATGTAGTGCCGCGGTTCTGGAGGAACGTCGTTTCATTTGATGGTGTATACGGCGATAAATGACTATAAAGCCTACTTGACCTGAACCGACCTGCTCCGTCAGGAAGGACGTCCGCCGCAAAACTTCCCAAATCGGGAGCAGCCGAAAGAAGATACTTATAAAAAATCGCCGGGGTGGATCCCAGCGCTCACCGTAAAACACCCGGGACACCCGGGGGGAGTTAAGACAGGCGTGTCTTTGGACTGTGGGAGGACAAACCCAGAACCTTGACAACCAAGCGACAGTAAACCACACACACAGATCAGATTAGATCAATGAAGTGAAAGTGACTATTCTTGTCATTTCGAGGTCACAGCACAGCACACAGTGAACCACAACAAAATTGGACCTCTGCATTTAACCCACGCAAACACCGTGCAGCAGTGGGCAGCTATTAAAGCTGCCCGGGGAGCAGTGACAGGGACGGTACCTTGCTCAAGGGCAACCTACTGGTGAGGGGTTTGAAGCCACAATCTTCCAATTCTGTGGCCGACTCCCTAAACACTAGGCCACCTCTACCTCTGTGTAGACAGAAAGATAGATAGACAGACAGACAGACATATAGACAGACAGATAGATAGATAGATAGATAAAGATCTATAGACAGACAGACAGAGACAGGTCTATAGACAAACAGACAGATAGACCAAGACAGGTCTACAGACAGACAGACGTCTGTGGTATGATATGGGTAGATGATGGTAACTTTAAGGGTTTTGTTTAAACAAAATGTACAGAAAGAAAAAGAGTCAGCTTTTCTTTGGAGGCACCGATGTTCTAAAAGGGTCTTTTCACTTACAGAGGACAAATATTGCCACTGTGCACCACTCCACTCCTCCACTCCTCCACCACTCCACTCCTCCCCTCCCCCCGCCCCCTCTGATGAGCTGATGAATATCCGTGAAGCAGCGGTAATGAATTGGGCTTTATGGGAGTCGTGTGTCCCTTATCGTTAATTATCCCGGAGTGGCCGGAGGGGTTCGGTTATCAGAGCGACGGCTGTTTGGCTTAAAAACAGGCCGAGCCAAAGCCCGCCATCAAGGACAAAACCGCGCGCCGTTTCATCTCCCGCTTGTTGTTTATTCATGTAATAAACAGGTCTGTTTACACACCTAAACACTTTCATTTTCCGCTGGCGCTCTGCCAGCCGTCCGAGGCGAGGCGGCGGATTTCACAGCAGAACAAACTGTACGTGCTTCGTGCAAAAGCTGCAGGAAAACAATTGCACGTTTAAAAAATATCAGATTGCTTTTCCCACCTCCCCCAAGGCCTCAGGCGCTGTTTGGTGCAGATTCAAGGTTTGGATTTGAGTGTGCAGATGGAATTTATATGTAAAGCGATAAATAATATCTTGCAGGACTGAGTGATATTGCTCACAGCTTTTCAGGCTCGCCACTAAACAACAATCACGTAAACAGCGAGCGGAACCAGACGTCTCGCTCACGCTGCCCGAGACGCTGTTTCACCAGAGCTCGGAGAAGATTTTTGACACATGCAGGGTTTCGGGATTCAGTACAGACCGTCGTCCCATCATCGCCGTCCCACAGAGACACGTGGAGCTTCCCTGGTGGAAATAAAATAGAGATGGGGCAAAGGTGGCCTAGGGAGTTGCCCCCAGGATCGGAAGATCGAATCCCAGAACAATAGGTTGCCCTGAGGTACCCTTGAGCAAGGTACCGTCCCCATCACTGCTGCTCCCCATCTTTTAAGATCGTTCTGGTGTCGCCACAGCCCTGCCTGACTCCATGTTTAGCTCGTTTCACGAACATGCTAAATAAATGCTAATGCTAATAAATCCACTTTCAAGAGTTAAAAAAATGTACACTTAAAAATAAATAAAACACTTTATTACAAATGTAAAAATCTATGCAAATTTAACAGAAAAATCTTGATAAATTTTGGGCCGCAAAATATAACAATAATTCATGTAATAGTAATAAAAGCCCTGGACCATTTGGATCTGTTTAAATTATTAAATGTTTTTTTTTATTTAAATGTGATCGTTTATTTTATAATCAACTTTTATTACTTCTATTTCTTTTGTTTTTTGATATTTAGCTGCATTTGGGGCAGCGGTGCCCTAGTGGTTAGGGAATTGGCCGCAGGAGCGGAAAATTTGTGGGTTCAAACCCCTTACCAGTAGGCCCTGAGGTAGCCTTGAGCAAGGTACCGTCCCGTCCCTGCTCCTCGGGTGCTTTCATAGCTGCCCCCTGCTGCAGGGTGTGTGTGTGCAGGGGTTAAATGCAGAGGTCCAGTTACGCTGTGGTTCACTGTGGGCTGTGCTGTGACCTCGCAATGACAAGAACATTCACTTTCATTTTTTTTTAAATCATGAAATTACAACAGATTAAACGGCATTTCTTCATTAATTCCTTAAAAGTTCCACTCTGTCATGTGATGTAAAATTTGTGGAAAATGGATAAAAACGATTGTGCCAAATGAGTGTAATTCCACACTGTAATAGTAATAAACTTATAAATTTCTCTCCTGTGG
Organism: Hepsetus odoe; assembly: GCA_017165825.1. NCBI lineage: Eukaryota > Metazoa > Chordata > Actinopteri > Characiformes > Hepsetidae > Hepsetus > Hepsetus odoe. The sequence continues at coordinate 17,471,472 of CM029391.1, forward strand.
GGTCATAAATCGAGTGCGCTTTGTTATACAGGCGGTAAAGGAAGAGTCTTTCTAAAATACTGATGTGAGGCTTTTATTAGGCTTTTGTTTTATGGACACGACCCAAAACAAACCACCGAAATCAGGCTGCAGAGAGCGAGCGCGATTCTGTGAGCTCGGCTGTATCAGGATTAGAGGAAGACAAACACTCCACTGGATCATGAAATTAATGTTTCATCAGCACAGCGGTCCCTGAACTCTCACACAAACACTAATTAGACGTCTAAACTGTGTCCATTCTGTAGAAACCGATCCCGAAAGCGCTGCGATGCTCCTCCATCAGGCAGAGAAATAAATAAACAAAAAATAATAATCATCATTTGATCAACTCCCACTCCACCAAGTTCCTAATGTGGAAAATCTGCTTCTTCCACGTTACTCTGCAATTAACTTGTCGCTCTCGGCCCGAAAGGCTCTCTAATTGGCTGCAGCTTGCGGCGTTGTGATTCAGTGTTGCCTAGCAACCAGCCACAAGGCAGCATCAGTATCTTTTGTGCATATTTGCACATAATGACATTCATAATTATTTGGCAGGTACCGCCTTCAGCCTCCCCCCGGGTGAGTCAGTCATGCAGACAGACAGACAGTCAGTTAATCAGCAAGTCAGTCTGTTACTTATACAGTCAGGCAGGCAGTTAATCTGTCAGGCGGCGGGTCAGTTAACCATTCATTTAATCAATCAGTCAGTTGTCCATTCAGCCAGTCAATGGACGGGCCAGTCAGTTGGTCAGTCAATCAGCCAGTCAGTCAGTCAGCCAGCCAGCAAGCACGTCAGTGAGCTAGCCAATTCATCAGCCAATCAGTCATCTAGACAATCAGTCAGTCAGTCAGTTATCCTATCTCTAGTCTGTCCATTAGCCAGTTGGTAGGTTGGTCAGTCAGTCAGTCAGTTGTTCAGGCAGTCGGTCAGGCAGTCCGGGACTCAATCATGTAGTTAATTAGTTCGTTCAGTCAGTCAGACTGTCCATTAGCCATTCTTTTAGTCAGTCAGACTGAAAGAAACATCAATAAGTCAGTCCGTCAGTCAGCGCGTTCATTAGCCAGTCGGTCTGTCAGTTTTAAAGCTGACTCTCCAAGGTGCCTGGGTAAGCTGTGGAAATGATCAAAGAAAGTGCAGTTTGTTATCAAATAATTCTATAAAGGAATAAAAATACAGGTTTAAACGCCTTTATTCCGAAGCTTTTTGATGCTGGACGGCTGATTTGGCAGCACTTCCTGCCCTCCGCCTGCGGTTTTATAAATCCAATCAAGTCGGCCTCCATTGGCCCATTAAGGACGCTGTGCTGCAGTTAACCGCTCACCTCTGTCTGCGGTAATCACCCACCGTTCATCCTAATAAACCGACAGGAACTCGGAGCAGATACAGGCCCAGAGAGAAAACAGCAGCCGGCTTTTCAGATGAACGTTTAAAAAGCGGGGTCGGACAGAACGGCGCTCCTAAAGCAGAGAAAAGCTCTGATAACCAGCGTCCATCTTTTTACCCTCAGCTCAAATCCCAGAAACATTCCCAAACAGTCTCTCTCCGGCCCAACGTCTGTGAGGTCACAAAATCAATGCAGTATAATTGAAGTCACCAGCATATAGAAGTTTAGCCCCGCCCCTCGGAGGAAGTGATTTCTCCATGAAGCGCAAGTAGAACAGAGATCACAGACTGTTTAACTGCAGCCAATAAAACAAGATTAGAAAAGGTTCAGAGGAAAAACGACAAACTTTAAGAATACCACACGCACATCATCAAGGAACGACAGGAAAAAAAGAAAAAAGGAAAAGTAGGGAATTAAGTAAGGTGGGGAAAAGGAGAAGTAAAGAAAGAAATACAGAAAGAAAGGTGGTATGAAGTAAAAGAATTACAAAAAGAAAGAAAGGGAGTAAAGAAAGAAAAAAGAATGGAGGAGAGAAGTGAAAGTGACTACCCTCATTATTTTGCAACGCAGCACAGCACAACGAAATTCAACCTCTGCGTTTCACCCACACACGCACGTGCAGCAGGGGGCAGCTATTGAAAGCGCCCGGGGAGCAGTGACGGAGACGGTACCTCGCTCAAGGGTACCTCTGGGCAACCTACGGGTGAGGGAATTGATCCGGGGGGCCGAGGGAGATCACCGTGTCCCCTGAGCTTGGAGTCTATAGTTTTCTATAGTTTTTACCTCCGGTCAGGCAGAGCCGATGGGACGTCCTGGTGGGGGTGGACAGTGTTGGCGATCTCCCTCCTCACAAACTCCTCTTAATGCTCCTCCTCAAACTCCATAACACGCAGAACACATCCTCTCTATTTAACCCACACACACTGCCCAGCAGGGCGCCCGGGGAGCAATGATGGGGACAGTACCTTGCTCAAGGGAACCTCACCTACTGTTCCGGGATTCGAACCCATGACCTCCCGATCCTGAGACCTCGTCCCTAAACACTGAAACACTTTAGTCCAGGCAACTAGGTCAGAGGATCGAATCCCAAACCAGTAGGTTGCCCTGAGGTACCCTTGAGCAAGGTACTGTCCCCGTCAGTGCTCCACGGGTGCTGGATATGAGTGCCCCCTACTGTGTGTGTGGGGGTTAAATACAGAGAAGTATTTTATTGTGGTTCAATGTGTGCCATCACAGTCACTTTCACTTTCACAGGGGGTGCTAATCGGGGACGATGGACCTCCAGAGAAGACAAGTCCACAACTAGTGGTGTCTTCAGAATAAGCCACGTTCCACAAACTTTTCTTCACGGTTTGTTTCGTCCTGCATTATGGAGTCAGATAAAGAATTAAATGAGCTAAAATTAAAGCCCCTGAATCCAGCCTAGCGTGGGCAGTAGATCATGTAGAGCTGCTGCCTCCAAACTCTGGAACTGCCTCAAAATCTACTTCAAACATGCTTTCCAAAATCTCCGCTTTCTCGTTTTCGCCTTTGCTTTGTGTCTGATCACCGTTTTTTGGCACTCTAGAATTCTTAAAGCGACCTTACGTTTGAAAAATGAGCTTTATCGATAAAACTCGATCAAATTAATTTTAGAATGGCTTAAATTGGATTTTTGGCAATAAAGGAATTGCTAGACTGGCAAAATAATCGAGAGATTATTTGTTAGTGGCAGCAAATGTGTCTCGGCTGATTGGCTGCATTTAGGACGAGGCGGGGGGACGCTATTCACTCGTTCGCTGCTCTGCATGGGACCCCGCGTAAATGAAAAGCAAAATCCGTCGTTTTGAGTGTCCAGGTGCAGCGCTATTCAAACTCCAGCAGCCTCCTCTTCCCGAAAAGCCCTCGTTCGTGCCCCGTGGGCCAAACCCTGACCCAGACAGACATAATTGCAGAGAAAGTGCTGAACGATTTAGTCCGGATGTTTTTTTTGCATGCATTTTTCCCTCTCCCTCATCCCGGCTGCCGTTAATCTGCTGAGATTTCTCTCCAGCTGCAGAGTGGTTCCTCTGCTCCGGCCTGCCAATCAGAGGGCCGGGACAACCTCCAGATGGTTCGGGAGCAGTTCGGATGCCAAGATCCATCAGAGAGGGTGGGACACGTGTGGTGGAAGCCAACGGACGGAACGTCTTCACACAGATAAATGGCTTTGGTCCCGGACTGTGAAGGACATCGTGACCTCTTCAGCCGACACTCACCGAATAACTGACGGGACGCACGGGGTTCGGCGTTTCTTCATTAAAGTGATGGAATGATGAAAAATGATGACCTTTTAAAGCAACGTAAACCCAGTTCAGAATTATACTGATAAAAAAACATTAACTTTACATTAAAAGGGATTACATCATAACCAACAGGAGAATAAGAACTATTAACTGAACTTTTAATAACTATTAACTTCATATATTAAACTTGAAATGTAAATAGATTGTAATTATTCATTTGTGATGCAATGTTAAGGTATTATGGCAATTTTAAGGGTATTTTATTGTAACTTACAGGAGGTTTATAATAAAAAGTGGTAAATTATACATTATATATAAAAAAAAAAATGTACATAGAATCATTGAAAGTGAAAGTGACTACCCTCATCATTGTGCAACGCAGCACAACACAACCAAATTCAACCTCTGCTTTTCACCCACACACACACACGTGCAGCAGGGGGCAGCTATTGAAAGCGCCCTGGGAGCAGTGACTGGGACAGTACCTTCCTCAAGGGTGCCTTAGGGCAACCTACTGATGAGGGAATCGAACCCACAATCGAACCCGATCCGAGCCAACTCCCTCACCGCTGGGCCACCGCTGGCTAAATAAATAGAATATATAAATAAAGAAATCAAAAACATGGCAATGAGGACCTGCCGTTGAATGTATGAGACTGAATCCTGGAGAAAAGCAAAAGGACGAGTGTAAATCACCTTTAATTTGACAAATAACCGAGCAATAAGGATAATTTAAGAGAAAACTGTATTTCTGCAATTACAATCCATGTATTTCCTGAGATCCTGCTGGTGTAGGTTTCCTCCCTTTCAGTGACGCTCACATAAGCCGTGTCAGTGCCAACAGCTCCCCCTTGTGGAGAGAGTTCAGACTGTGAAACAAGGCTTCAGAACCAGTCCCTGATCATCAAACGATTCTATCAACTCAGTCCATTTTAATCAAGTTTATTTATTTTTTAAACTTCTTGACCATTTTGTTGCTCGTTATTCATTACTCTTGGGGGATCGGCTGTGGACTCGTAACAAGATGTCCGTTAGATATTATGGGATGAATGTAGGAGGGAACGAAGATTTATTTAACAACTTCAGCGTGATTTTTGCTAAGCCTGCTCTCATGAAGGCGGGGCTTCAAGTAGGGGGCGTTTAAAACGAGCCCGTCATTAGCTCAGGGACGTTCGCCAGCTATGAGGACCGGACCAGGCATCGCTAGAGACAGATTTTAAGGAGGAGAGCCTCGTTATGAGATCTGGCCTCAAGAAACCAGGCAACCATGTCAGAGGACAGTGTCTCAGTTTTCATCACTGATGATAAAATAAATAAACGCAATTCCATTTATGCAATTAAAAGTGTCTTTTTTAAATTCACTTTTTGCAAAAATAAACCAATTATGTGATTTTGTTTTGATCATCAATCATAAATAAACTGGCAACTGAATATCTGAGGGTTTTGATTATAAGGATGACACAGTGCAGTGCATTTCATGAATTGATTAATCGGCTGATTAATTAATAACACTCAGGGCAGTTAATACATTAAAGACATTTTTTTTTTTTTTTTAATTGTTGCACAAAGTTTCTGGCTCAGAAAATCCCTTTTCCTGAGCAGGACAAGGGCAGGTCAAGGCAGAGAAAGAAACGGATTTCGATCATTTTTCTTGGGATCTCTGGTGGGAAAAGGGCAGACGGCGGTGACGGTCAGCTGGTAATATTAATCACGCTGCTGCGGGAGGATTAACCCTCGGCTGAATCCGGTTTGATCTTTATGTTCAGGGCGTCCGACCGCGGGCGAAGTGGGAACTCAATCTAGAGCGAGTCTGTGAGCAGCGAGATTATTACAGTCAGGGTGACGGACACTCGAGCTTAGTCCTCAAATCAGCCTGGACTCCAGTGAACAACCCAAGAGCTCATCTGATTTAAAAGGAGGAATAAAGTGACAGATGGGTCTCAGAAGTGCCTTTAAATAAGGCTCTCAGTTTTTAAACTCCTTCTGCCTCGCGCTCCACGAATTAGAGGACTTTCCAGTGCAGGAGACGGGCCGTCCCGCTCTCTTACGGAGCACTATTACATTAATCTAAGTGTCCACGTCTCAGAAACACACAGAGACACGATGTGATGGACGACAGGATGAACTTAAAACGACAGGAAGGAAGGAGGGAAGGATGGAAGGAAGGAAGGAAGGATGGATGGATAAAAAGACAGACAGACAGACAGACAGATAGATGAAACAGCCGTAAATAAACGGCTTAAAACAGCAGAACCGCTAACAAACAAACAGGCCGAACTCAGGCGGAGGGAGCGGCGCAGGACGTGAAGAAACGGATCTGCAGCTGGATATTTGAACCGGAGGACGAGTGTAATCCCTCGTTCACTGAGGTGTAAAACGTGCGCCTGTGATTCGCTGCAGTGCCGCGTGATCAGAAGTGCACCGTCAAACCTCGGGGTGGCTTAAATATTAAACACACCAGCAGTTTAAACATCACAGCCCAGTGAGCAAATAAAGGAGGGTCCTTCACACACACACACACACACACACACACACACACACACACACACACACACACACACACACACACACACACACACACACACACACACACACCTCAGGACCTGGAGCTCCTGGACTGGAAGCTTGTTGGAGAAAGTATCCGTCTTTGGCGACACGGTTCTCTCCGCAAAAAGCAGGCGGTAAAAACAATCAGCCGAAGGAAGCTGATTTATTTATTCACTGGTGAAGAAAATGGAAATCTCTCCTCTCAGTCGAGTTGAAAATTGAGGAACCCCAGTTCACTTCAGTCCATCACTGCTGGGCTTAAGAGGCACTTAAAACACCAGTGTGGGCCTTAAACCAGATCAAGGGTGTGTGTGTGTGTGTGTGTAAGAAAGACTCAGGTGATTTCTCCACTTCGCCGTTTCACAGTCTATGACCATTAAATTTACAATTAAATAAATAAATACAAATCACCCAATACAATTAGCACATTCATTTTGCATATAATTTAAATGATCATGGCTGCACATCAAAATCATTAGTAAATTATACTAATTGAATTATTAAATTTACATTTTTTTCGTTCATGTTTGTGTCTGTGATTGAAATTTTTTACTTTTGTCTTTTTTCTTGTTGTAAATTTCAAATGGCTGAATAAAGCCAGACAGATGCGGGGGCAGTGGCGGTCTAGTGGTTTAGGACCAGGTCATGGGTTCGAGTCTCAGACCAGCAGGCTGCCCTGAGGTTCCCTCGATCAAGGTACTGGCCCCAACACTGCTCCCCGGGCACTGGATACGGCTGCCCCCTGCTGGACGGTGTGTGTGTGGTTGAAATACAGAAGATGTATATTGTGGTTCACTGAGTGCTGTTTCACAACGATGTTTTGAGCTTTAAATCGAAGTTAATCTAAAGAGAAAAAAATAAAATTTACATTTATATGAAGAACGTTTCAATTCCATGAGATGATGTCCACTGTTACGGGCTTTTAAAAGGTCAAAAATAAATGGATTCTAGGCAGAAATTCCAGCCCGTAAACCTGGTCTCAGAGTCGAGGATGTCTCACCTGAGCGGAATTTTGGGATCTGATTTTGGGATCTTCTCCAAAAATTCAATGGGTCCTCCTCCGATTCAGGGTTTATTCCGTGTATCGTTTACGTTTTCGGCCTTTAGCCGACGCTCACACCCAGATCATCTTCCAGTCTCCCTGGAGCAAGTCAGGGTTCAGGGTTTTGCTCAGGAACCCAACAATGGTGATGCTGGAATTGGGATCTGAACCTGCAACCTTCTGGTCCCCAAGCGAGAATCAACCACTAGACCCCACGACCATATTTATAGACTATTACATGCACATGTTATTATTGTCCTTCAAAAAATCTTCAAATGTTATTATTGTCCTTCAAAAATCAAAATCTTCCCTGAAATGAAAATGTGATTAACTGAGCAGCTCTCTTTAGAGCTCCATCACAGGTTCAGAATAAACCACCAGCTGCTGCTTCGTCACGAGCGAACACTCATTTAACACAAAGATCAACTTCCTGTCTGGTTGGGCGTCACGACAAAGATGTAATGTCCCGATACACAATGTCATTTTGCCACAATTAACCATCGTCGCCACGGTAAACCATCTCACCACCCCATAAAACTCATCGTAGCAGAGGAGATGAAGTCACTCACCAGCGGTGAAGTCCTTGTTCAGGTCGATGAAGGCGTTGGAGTGAGGAACGCGCATCTTCACTTCAGAGTTGAGAGCTTTCACGCAGCGAGGTATTCTGCAGAACCAAATGAACGATAAATGATGGACCTACTGATCACATTCAATCGTTTCCAGTTGTGCCCACTAGCTAGAACCCCCCAAGAGACCTCCTCTGAATCATGAGTTCCACCATATCCTTTACAGTTAAACTCTGGACTCAACGTACATTGATATTTACTCGTTGAGGAGTCACTTTTCTCCAGTTTGCTGGAACAAAGTTCAAGCTACAGCGCAGGAAGTGCTTTACATGAAGATGAAACGCCACATAACGTAAGACTAAATAAAATTTCAGTGCATTAAAACGAATAAAAGTGAGAAGTAAACACTGAGTCAGATAAACGGCGATTAAGAAGTGTGTAAGTGTTAAACTGTTGTTCGTTATCAGCTCATAGATGCCCAAGCTGGAGGACACATCCAGAGAGAACCCAATGGTGCTCTGCTGGAATGCCGGCCTCCGGAAATCTGCCTCCCGGTGAACAGCCAATGTTTAAACGGCTGAGGAGACACTTAAATATTTGCATCCGCTTCGTAAACAAATACAGGGTTGGACTCTCCAACAAGCTGATCAGCAAATGCAGGTTCTAATCAGTAAATTCAGGTTCTTATTTTTTATCAGTGTCAGGGGATTTGAGTTTGCATGACTGCAAAGATGGTCTTTTCTGGAGTTCTTTTAGAAACCGAAACTAGGAAAACCAGGAGAAGACCAACAAAGTGTTTCCGTTAAAGTGGCCTCACCTGTCACGGAGAAAGCAAACTTCCGTCGACTCGCCCACCGTTCCGAAAACGTCCGGAATCATGTCGCCGTTGAAGCTGCAATGGAAGCATGGAAGTACAAAATGAATTAAATCAGGTTATCACAGCCCTTAGTTCACTAATGTGACCTGGGAACCCACACGCACACACGCAGCAGGGGGCAACCATATCCTGCACCCGGGGAGCAGCCAGGGGACGGTACCTTGATCAAGGGTACCTCAGGGCAACATACTGATCTGGGATTCAAACCCATGACCTTCTGATCCTGGAGCCTCGTCCCTAAACACTAAATAACCGCTGCCCTCGGTGAAGCTTAGATCTAGAATGTGGTGGGACACGAAGAGGGAAGATCTAGAACCTGGTACGACACACAGTAAAGTTGATCTAGAATGTTATGGGACAAACACAGAAGGGTATATCTAAAACTGGGGATAAGCGCAGGGGAGTGGATCAAGAACATAGTGGGATGGGCAGAAATGGGTAGATCTTGAAAGAGGTGGGACGAATACAGGAGGATGGATCTAGAATGTGGTTGGTCACATTCAGGAGAGCTGATCTAGAACCAGGTGGGACACATACAAGAGGGTAAAATTGGAATGTGGTGGGGCACATATAAGCAGGATGATCTAGAACTTGGTGGGACAAATACAGGAGGGTTGATATGGAATTTGGTGGAACGCATAGGAGGTTTTATCCAGAATCAGGTGGGACATACAGAGGAGGGGTGATTTAGAACATGGAGGGACCAATCCAAATTGAACTTCAAAAAGTTGCAAAGTGCCAATTACTGGTCCTTCGTTGGCCCTTAATTCTTGTCCTTCACAGGTTGGTTACCACGTGACCAGGATAACGCAGAACCGGCAGGAAAAGGGTAAAAACACTTACTCCATCACGAGGGGCTGGTCTTTAAAGGTCCTGTTCAGGTCCACCCTTCCACTTTGATCTGTAAGAGAACGTCGTTGTGACTAAACACCATTGGATTGATTTTATACATTTTTCATAACCTCGTAACCTCCTTCCCCTGGTGAGCAATTAGAACCCAGTCCATCTGTCTGAGTCCTCTAGTCAGTCCTGCACTGGACACTGGCTTTCCAGGACGACACCCCCCAACCCCCCCGTCCCGTCCTTCATCAGTGTCCATTTTCTGAACACAGAGTCATTCTTGGCACCCCTGACCCAGCGGAGACGCCCCTGAGTAAAAATTCCAGAAATGCCATTATGCCTGAGTTACCAGCGACACACACACACACACACACACACACACACACACACACACACACTTGTCAGTGACATGTGTTTGTGCCCCTGCTGCGGAGAGAACAGCGGTCATGTGACCAGAAACTGAGGTATGTGGGTCGAGGGGGGGCAATAAGTACTGCACCAACAGTCTGTAACTGTACCTTCAGACTGGAGCTGTAAAAGGAGTGTTTCAAAAAGAAAGAGTGTGCAGTTAGATAAACGAGGTAGGTGTTTCTAATAAATTGGACAATATGATGGCAAATCAAAGTGTCTCTAATAAACCGGCCAATAAAAAAGTAAGGAAAGTACAGCAGCCAATAAATGGAAGTAAACTGTAGGAGTTTCTAATAAACTGGCCAACAGACAAAACTACAATGTAGGTGTTCCTAATAAAGTGGCCAGTGAATGGACGAAGGAAGGTGTTTCTAATAAAGTGGCCAGCGGATGAATAATGAAGTGATCATTCTGAATCCACTGCTTTACCCAGAGTCTGATTTTTCCCCCAGAAGATGAAGACACTCGTCTGCAGGACGTCTGAGACTTTCGCATGTCCAGTGAGAAGAACGTCCATTTGAGAATCTCCATCATAATCTCCGGGGACAACACTGCTGATGATGCTGATCTCACTGAAAAAACGAGACACAAAACAATCACTTCATCAAGAGCGCAAACTTTAGCCCTGTCTGAAGTGTTTGGACCGTTTTGGACACGCAAGATGATCTTCAGTGTTTCCGGGCGTCCTACCTGGGGAACGCGTCCTTGGAGAGACGTACTTTAGGTTTGAAATAAGGAGCTTTAAGATCCGCCAGGAAAATCAGCAGCTCAGACTCTGAAAAAGACACCAGAATTGTTATTAAACTAATAAAGCAGTTTAATAATAAAGCAATAAAGTTTAATATATATATAAAACTGACATAGCTGGAGGCTACAATATACAAATGAGTCTCTAAATAATCAACGCATGGTTTCTTTAACTATTAAAGAATGTTTTGTTCCTGTGCCTTTAAGATTTATATATGCAAATGACCTCTTTTCTGATTGGCTGGTGTCCACTAAAGCACACCAGAAAGGGCTGAACCGCTTTTCTTCACTGTGGGCTGGGCTACTTAGGAACACGGAGATATATGCAATTGTGTTGGTTTTTGTGACATCACAAAGACATGATGATTGGGCGGTAACGGTCTCTACACCTCAAGCCCTTTGAAGTCCAGAAAGGTGAGGATATCGGCCCTTTAATCCTCTGAAAGAGCTTCACAATCACGGAACAGCAGTGCTGATATTCTGTCCACATCACGCAGCCCCAGAACCCATTCCCACAGAACTGTCTGGAAACTGTGGGATAAGTGGAAAACTGTAGGGGACATCTAAAACTTCCCTGGACAAATACAGGACGGAAGATCTCGAAATTGTTGGGACACAAAGGAGGGCGAGTCTAGAACTTGGTGGGTCAAATGTAGGAGGATATGGTGGGACACATACAGGACAGTAGAACTAGAACTTGTAGTTACAACAGCCATATGTGTTCCCACAATTTAGGAGGACACATACAAGAGGGTAGATAAAGAACTGATTCAAATTTAGGACAGTTTGGTGGGACACACACAGGATGATGCATTTAGAACCTGGTGGGACACACACAGGATGATGCATTTAGAACCTGGTGGGACACACACAGGATGATGCATTTAGAACCTGGTGGGACACACACAGGATGATGCATTTAGAACCTGGTGGGACACGCACAGGAGGATTTGGTGGGGTACATGCTGGAGGGTAGGTCTAGAACTTGACAGGGCACATACAGAAAAGTACACATTGGTAGAAAATACAGGACAGTAAATCTAGAACAGTGGAACTCAAAGGAGAGTAGAATTAGATCTTGATGGGACCCATACGCGAGAGTAAATCTAGAACTTTGTGGACACTAGCTTCCAGAAGCAGAAGAGGGTTTGAAGAAAAGAAGCTCATTCCAGATCATGACAGTTCATCAGGCTGAGAGGGATGAGAGACAGCAAAGTGAGAGTCCCCTCTGAGACCCTGAGCTGGACATTAGAACGGTGTCAGGTTTACACTGACAGTGGCACAGAATGAGAGTTTATTACAGGTGCAGGATTAGCAGCCCTCGAGCTGGAGTTACAGTAAATAAAGGCAGTTTAAAAAGACGAGAAGGGTTTGAATGGTAGATTACACATGAATCAACTTTAATGATCCACTTTACGACGCTGCTGTAGAGAAATTCCTCCAGACTGGACAATAAATCAGAATAACTGATGAGGGTTAGCATTAGCTTGAGCGCTGTACTTACGCTCCCGGATGATGAAGATGTCAGTCTGTTTATCCGAGTTAAAATCACCAAAAGCGGCCACCGTGCCCTGGTTCTGAGAGCCGAACAAATCTCCCGTCACATCCTGAAGTGCAAACGCCGCGTTTGGAGCGAAAACGGCCCAAAAAACCACGAAAATCGAGCTGCAGTAAGGCGTCCCCATCCTGACAGCCGGAGTTGCGACGAAAAACTACAAAAAGCGGAATACGGCAACCTGCTTTACGGCAAGTGTTTTTTATTTTATTTATTTTTTGGAGCAAAAGAGAAACAACCCGTCTCAGTGAACCATCTCCCCGCGTTTTAGGGTGCATCTAAAATGCGTTTAACTGAAAATATTTGTTAACCACAAAAAGGAGGAACTAGTAAATGGTCACGTGATGTCGCGACTAGCCGTCGTAAAGCTTTAGCGGGAGGTAAACATGGCCACTTTGGCGGACGTAGGTTGGAAGCTGTTGGAGTTTAAATCCAGATCTCGACGTTCAGGTTCGGAGTTTCACACATTTTGGCATCGTTTGTAACTCTGACATGTTGCTGCTGTTTATGCCCGGGCTCCCTGCCGTGTGTCATGCAGGAAAAAGGCGTTAAATCCGCGAGTTTCTGCTGCTGTGTGTGTGAGAGTGGCTGAAAGGTCAGATCTGTGTTGGGGGATATTTTAGGAGCCTAACTCAGGCTTCACTCTAGATAATGTACAGAACGGAGCTTTAAGAGCCTCCTGCAGGCTTTACTCTGAGCACATTTCAGAACAGGACTTTAATTCTCTTCCTGTGCTGGTTCTGAGAGTGTTTGGCCTGCATTGAGCTCAGGGCTGCTGGATCTGAGGTCACTGTGTGGCCTGGATTCAGATCTAGATTGGTACTTTAATTCATTTATCCCCAAAAATACACTACAGCAGCAAACACCATAACAGTAGAGATGCTGGTATTATGCATAACAAGTGATAACAAGGCATTTATATAATTACACACTGATACACACACATTATGCATATATTAAATAGTCATTCGCTCATTTTCTGAGCTGCTTGTCCTGGTTAGGGTCATGGGCCATGCTGGAGTCTGCCCCAGCTCTCACGGGGCAAAAGCCAGGGACACACCCTGGACAGGTCGCTAGTCCTTCACAGGGGAGACATGCAGTCAAAGACACACACCCAGAGGGATAATTTAGGATCTCCAGTCCATCTGACGTGTAGGTCTCTGGACAGTGGGAGGAAACCCACACGGAGAACCGGGTCCACAGAGAAAGGACCCGGACTGTCCCACCTGGGAATCGAATCCAGGACTGTCTCGCTGTGAGGAGACAGCACTACCCACTGTGCTGCTGCAATAATAGTGATACATTTAGAATATGAAACTTGAGTACTGGCAAAAATTAGGATTACGATCACTTTCGTGTCTTTTAATGATCACCGTCTTGTTTGCTGCTGCAGTGACTCGTGTGTAGGGATTAATAAAGTACTGCCAAAAAATGTAAATAAATACAGAAATTTAAGCTCCAAACACACATGATCCAGTTGAAGTCTGTAGATGTGAAAGAGCTGTGAATATAAAATGCAGAACCCCAGTTTTCAGCAGGTCAAGGGAGCTACAAGGTTTTATTCTCTGCTCTTAAAATGAGCTGCTTTGCTGTAGAAGAACCTCCTTTGGGCTTTGGGCCAAGTTTTTAAAATGCTGTGCAGATCAGTAGAACCTAAAGTTGAAAGAACATGCACTTGGAAAATGGTATAGACCATATTTTTTTTCGAACTGTCCAGGAAACTTAATTTTCATCTGTTTTATGGAGCGACCTTTGTCTCCAAATGGAGCTTCAGAAGCCAGAATCGAATGAAAATCTTCACTTAAGCTGATCCCTGTGGTTTCCTTTAGAGGAATTTCCCAAATTCACACATAATTCAGGGTTTATGACCAAGTCATCCAGAGTGGGTTTATGTGAAGTGGTTCAGAATCTTCTTTACAGTGGTGGTGAATGGAACCAGACGTCAGACATCCATCCATCATCTCAAATCAGGGTTTGCTGGAGCCGGTCCCAGTGCTCATGGAGTGAAAGGTGGAGTGCCATCTTGAACAGGTCACCAGTTCTTGAAAGAACACACACTGTCACACCTAGGGGGCAATTTAGCTTCTCCAACTCAACTAATATGTCTGTACTTTGGGAGGAAACCCGAGCTCCTGGAGGACACCCACACAGGCATGGGGAGAACATGCCCACTCCACACAGAAAGAATCCAGCCTGGGACTCGAACCCACCACCGCTCCTGCCACTTTATTTCCCTTTAGAACCCACCAGTGAAGCTCTGGTGTCTCAGAGTTGGACGGTGATGATGGTAAAACTAAATCAGAACCTCGCAACCCCCTGCATGTCCCTCCACCATGCACAGCTTCAGTTTTAGCAACGCCTCAGGCATCAAGCAGCGTCTTCATATCTGTGAGGGACGTTCAGACGTCTGTTTCTGTTCACCACCACTGAGTGGTTCACACGAACCCACTGTTTAATGACATTTGGAATAATTGGGGCAGTTTAACAAAACAGACAAAATGCATGAGCTCAAGATGGAAATCCATAAGAGGTCCTTTTCGTTTTTGACGTTTCCTGAACTGGAGTGTCGGATCTCCTCGGTGTGTGTGATTCTTCTGCATGTTCATTCACCAATGCTTGATGACTTGCTGTGTAATTCACTGTGATTTGTCCTTCTTCCACTAACGCTCTACTAACCCGCAGAGATTCAGTAGTGTTGTAGTATAACTGAGAGAGAGGATTGCGTTCCGCTTACGAAAAATGGCCGCCACTTCCAATGAGAGTCCGCGACACAAACTCAACAGATATGGTAAGTTGCGTTGCAGTGAATGGGTTCATGCTCACATAAACCAATCCGTTCAGACACTCAGAGTGACAGGGCTGGACTGGGATCAGTTTTAAAACTGGACTGCATGAAAAGATGCTTTTCCTTTCACACAGCAGGAGTTTCTCCTTTTCTCACCTGCTGGAAATAGTGTGTGTGGTTTGGGGGAGGGGTGGCACCTGGGGGGAGCGTGCAGGACGAGCTGTTTCTTCATTTCGTCCCCAAATCCTCTCATCTCTCCAGGTTTTTAGTCGTTTTTCTACAAACCTTCAAGGGTGGTGGTGGTCTAGTGATAGGATCTCACCTCCAGCACTACCACCATTGGGTTCCTGAGCAAACTTCTTGATACCCCAAGTTGCTCAACGGAGACTGTCCCTGTAATTAGGAAACAAAGATTGCTCTGGATGAGGGAGCATCTGCTAAATGCCATGAATGTAAATGAACTACTTCTTCACTCTCAGGAATGTCCAGTCCAGTCTTTCGCTCCGAACACTTTTAAAACCCAATCCCACTGATGGGGACACGTGTAGCTCCTCCGGGTAACATCTAGAGCGGTCCAAGATCAGTGCATGACTTAGAGACTCATGCTAGAACATCTAGTGATGCTAATCGAATCCGTATCTGCAGATATTTAGATTTGGCAGATGTTTCCAATCCAATATTTACCTTTTAGCAGACACGTCAAGAGACTTCAAAGCGAGGAACAACCTTCAGGCTAGAGTGTAGTGATGTTTCATTTATTCGGATTAAACAGAACCAGGACGATGTGGATTTAAAACTTCTCACCAACCTCTCACCCACTAAACCCAGCTAAACAGGATCGATTCTTCTCTCATTTTCACAAAAAAACACTTCAGGTCAGTCTTCTCACCACCATACGCTCAGAAACGAATATCATGTTCATTTATCACAATCATGATTAATATCATCACATTCCCCAGCCGTGATTTCGGTCTCCGCTGATCGAATTCATCATTAATAATAACCTGAATTACTGTTTGGGAAAAAGTTGAAGGATCTTGTGAGGTTCTTCGCGCCATCTCAAGCTAAGATATTTGCTGTATAGATTAGATTATTGATTACACAAAATGAGATTAAGATCTCGCTCTTGTTGTGATTAGTTTAAGGTCCATTTTTAACCCGTTAGAGCTCCGAACACACCTGAAGCAGGTCGACCAAGGCTGGAGATGTGAAACCAATAAAGAAGATCCCTTGCTTTCAGTAAGCTAACCTAACATACGAGGTTTTCTCTTGCAGAACGAGCCAAAAAGAGGCCTCTCTGCTGTAGAAGAACAACTTTTGATTGGATCGAACATAAAAATGACAAGCACAGACGTGTGCTCTCCTAAAAGACCTCCTAAACGTATGTTTGATGTTATTGTCTAGATTGTGATTTCATGTTTCAAAATTGAATATAATCACTGATCCCAGGTCAGCACTCTTATTCTGAGGACTGAATTCTAGTTTCCAGAACATAAATATCATCCCTGTTTAAGTACATATCCTGACCATCTTCACCGAAACCATTCATTGACCCTGAACTCACTCCTGAATGTTTTTAGTGCAGTGTTTCCCAAAGTGTCCAGCCTGTAGGGGGCGCTAGACTAAACGAACGGCGGAAATGAAAGTTTTTTTTAAATCTAAAAACATACTTGTGGGCTGGTTTCTCTCATTTGAGGTCATTTCAGACTAAATTGGGTAGCGGTCTGGACTGTGGTTTACACCGTCTGCAGTGGAACATCGCGAGCTGTGCAGAAGTGTTGGCGCCCAACTCAAACTGGGACAGTGCCCCCATTTATGCACAGATATTCATGGGAATACTGACTATTAGAACTGATTATTATTCATCTGTAGCTGTCCAGACTTTCTCTCTCTACATATATACTGGATGTTCTGGGTAAGGATAAAATAAAAGACAAAAAAAGATACAAAAATGACACAAAAACTGCGGGAAATCTTGGGGGACGTCTAAAAAGTTCAACGCTGGGTGCGTCCATTCGGTCCTGATATAGGAGAGAACACTTGATCTAAAGACTTTGGGAAACACTCGCTGATTGCTTTGGTGTTTGGCTCTAATTGTGTGTTTGATTTTACATTGCGCTCACTTAAAGAAATGGATCATCGGGACAGTTTTTCCCAATTTAACGTGTCTGGCTTTGCATTGGATCTCTGTAGGTGTTTAACCCCTAGACGTCCATTTGATTAACCTTGTATGGTAAAAGCAGACCCGGCGACACGTCTCGGAAACGCAAAAGCCGATGCTTCGACCCATTCGTATCTTGATCTTCTCCATTTTTTTGGGTTACTTAGCAACTGGAAGTGAGTCCCGCTTCCATTGAGCGTGTAGGATAAGACTTAAATGAGATGAATCTCTCATTTGCCTGCTGGATGTGCGGCGCTTTAGACGGAGTTATCTTAAAAGAGATGGCTTTGTCCCTGCTACTTAAAAGCTGATGGAAATTATGCTAATTTTCCCGGAAATGGGGATTTTCGGTACCTGAGGTATTGACCCCGGGTCGATTCCATTAAAATGTAAATCACTCCAGAGTTAAATGTCTGAAATGGTGCTTCAGCTGAAGGGGCTTTCCCTCAGATTCCCTCGGAGCAAAAGCACCGGAGGAGCCTCGGTCTTCTTCGAACCGGAGATGGAGACTGAGGGGGTTGCCAAAGTTTGTTGAAGAAAATCTTTAAAGCCCCCATATCCCTCTTTATTTCATGATTTTTCTTTGGGGAGGGTGTTCGTTAACCACGTTTGTCTCTGTTTATCCTTCCGTTATCTTTTTTCCTGTTTTTGCTACTGAGTCTTAAACATTGCCATACAGGGTGAAAGTTTGGATCCTCTCACATGGGACAGTAGCTCAGTGATTTGTGTACAAACACATGTATCTCCAGTCTAAACACAAAGAGAGTTTCATTCTAACCAGATTTAAAGTCAGTATTCACCACCTCCACCGTTATTCTTCAGCACAGCCTCAACTCTCTTAGACCAGCTCCTTTCTTTAAATCGTATCAGGAACACGTCTCCAGGCTTCTTGAAAGACATCCCGAAGTTCTTCTTTGGCCTGCCTTTTGTTTTCCGTTCTCTGAGATGATTCCACACTGCTTCTGAAACTGCTCAGGTACAGAGACTGGACTGAACATGAGACACAACAACACTGTCCTTCAGGAAGATCTGGAGAACTGCTCAGGTACAGAGACTGGACTGAACATGAGAGACAACAACACTGTCCTTCAAGAAGATCTGGAGAACCTCAACAACACTAATAATACAAGGAAGTCTGGATCTTTGGAAGCAAAATATGAAGAAAAGAGAGGCTTTTGCACAACACTATGTAAATGAGCTCTGTTTTGATTGGTCCAATGAAAGCAGACCACTCCTTTTAAGTTCATAACAAGTGGGCGGAGCCAAATGATTTTGCGAGACTGAACCAGAGGGTTTCTTGACATAAAAAAAAAAAAAACTTTTTTGCTTAGTTGCTGTATAGACTGTAAGTATGAAAAAAGTTTTTTCATTATACAATCAGTTTTAATGATATGGGCTCATTAGTGTTGACTTTTTTTCCTGGTGAACATTTTGTAAGAATGTTGCTCCTTGATCTACAAAGCCGGATAATCAAATTGGGGCGAATCAGAATCGGCCCCCTGCTTGGTGAAGGGTAGATTGGCAGGTCTCTCGGGTTGGAGTGGGATCTCCTGAGTAAACGCTCGGCTCTGAAGTCCGTAAATGAACCGGCGTCCTCAGAGACGCTGAGGTCCGGACCCTTCTGAACCTTTTCTGTGTGTCTTCTGTGATCAGGCTCCATTTATGAACCCCTCAAGCTGTCCATCCTGCACCATGAAGATGAGCCGCTGTGGGAGAAGCTGGACCGGTTCTACAGCGCAGGTGAGACAAAAGGCCCAGGTGAGACGGGCCGGATCTGCTGAGAGGCGACTGCGTACCGAAAGCTCACAAACAAATCATTTAATTTGCTTACTTCTCAAATTAATCAGATACACGATCATTATTATGAATATAACGATGTGTATTTATAACATCTGCATGATGTCATCATAAAAAAAGAAAAAATATCTTATGCTGTGACAATAAATCCAAATTCATTATTTAAACTGAATGACTCGCCATTGCATCGAGTCGTTCATGGGCGAGTCGGAGGCAGATTCTGAGTCAGTCGCAGGCTTGTCAAAGCAGAGTAAGTCATGGTCTGATTTTGAGGCAGTGACAGGCTAGTCAGAGTCCAGTCTCAGGCTGGTCACAGGCAAGTCAGGGAGTCAGTAGTTGGTCAGAGGCAAGTCCGGAGTCAGCCATGGTCTAACTTGAGTCTAGTTGTGAGTCGGTCAGATCGAGTTACGAGTCTGCTTTCTGTTCAGAGTTGAGTCCCAACCTACTCACAGGCTGGATGTAGTTGAGATACGAGTCACACGTTCTTATCCGAGTCGAGTCATGATTCAGTCACAGTTTAATTTATGTCTACATGCGAGTTGGGTGCATGCGACCTGTCAACCTGTCTGTCTCGCTCTCTCTCTCTCTCTCTCACTCCCTCTCCCTCTCTCTCTCCTTTTCAAATGTGACTCGAGGCAGTATCTCTTGCTGCCTCTGTGGCAGAGTAGAACTCATTTACAGAACTGCTTTTCACTTTCTTTTAATCACTACTTTCAGATGTTCAGGCACATAGTTAATGATTTATGCTGGAAGGAATCTCTCTCTCCCTTCATCCCTCCATCCCTGATTTCAGGCTGTATCTCGGGCAGCTGTCAGATAAATGGAGGTTTAGTTTGGCTGTGGTGGAGCTGCGTTCCCTGAGAGATCATTAATTCGGTTAATGTTTTGATCAGAGATGAAATGAAGTGCAGGTTTGAGGTTTAGTGTCCAAGATCTCGTCCCAGTTTCCACACATCTGTTCAGACTCGAGCTCCAGGGTTTACGATCTGAAGAATCTGACATCTGACGTGGAATTCCTGTATTTTCATCTCCGCTTCACCCTCCAGTGAGTGGACAGAAGTACGACAGAGCTCCTAAACCACACCCACGAGTCCGTTCCACCTTAAAGAAGAACTGGAGGAGAGCATGTTAGGAGGCGTGAAGGTTTGGGTGATCATTGACTTCTAGTTTCAACCTCACAGCTCCAGCTTTGAAGAAAAGAAACACAATTTGACCACATCTGGGGTCTCTCTCTCTCTCTGTCTCTGTCTCTCTCTCTGTCTCTCTCTCTCTGTCTCTCTCCCTCTCTCTCTCTCTCTCTCTCCTCCATGAATAACAGAGTCTGCAGATCACTAAAACCCAGACTCTCCACAAGGGGGAGCCCTTTGTGAGCATCTCTACCTCTAGAGGAAATCCACACCAGCAGGATCAGCTGGACAGATTTACAGGAAGCTCTCACTCACTCATTTTCTGAGCCACTTTTCCTGATTAGGGTCGGGGGCA
Organism: Hepsetus odoe; assembly: GCA_017165825.1. Taxonomy (NCBI): domain Eukaryota; kingdom Metazoa; phylum Chordata; class Actinopteri; order Characiformes; family Hepsetidae; genus Hepsetus; species Hepsetus odoe. Next base: position 17,491,949 of record CM029391.1, read on the forward strand.
GACCTTTAATCTATACCAGCTCTCGCAGGACGAAAGACCGGGACACCCTGGACAGGTTATCAGTCTGTCACACAGACACACACTCACACCTAGGGGACAGTTTATCACCTGCCGTGCAGGTCTTTGGACGGCGGGACGAAACCGGAGCTCCCGGAGGAAACACTCACAGAAAAAGGACGCCGACCGTCCCGTGTGGGAATGGAACCCAGGACCTTCTCGCTGTGAGGACACAGCGCTACACACTGCTGCCCTTGACAGAAAGCAGAAAAGCTGAATTTGCTGATCTATACTACACGGATGTGGTATTTTAGAAAAGGACAGTTTGCTTTCGGCGATATCGGCCGTCTAAATGGCAGAATTTGGGACGGGATTAATGTTGGCGGGGATCAGCTGATCGGATCAGACGGTGGGTTTATCATCCGGAGCAGGTTTCTGTGGCTGGTTCTGGTGTGGAGCCAGAGGTTTAATCAGATAAAGAGGGATTTCTCATGCGCTTCATATTGTCTTATTCATATTTCCCCCCGTGGTCTCTTTATCTGCAGCCCTGCTGACTCGTCGCTGTATGGAGGGGTAAAAAAAAAAAACAAAAAAAAAACGGAGGGACGGAGTGAACGTCCCATTCATCTGCAGCGACTCACAAAACCCACTGATGGGAAATGAAGTGCCCTATTCAGGCTGATTGCTGTGGAGGGAGAAGCACAATACTGAGATTAATGAGCAGCGGATCCGTCTGAATAAATGAAAGAGTGCGGAGCTGATCTCTACTTTTATATCAGTTTTTATTTATCAACTGTTTTAACTTCCTCTGTACGGTCAGGGACGAGGGACGTGCTGAGGGGACGGAGATCCTGTCAGGTTTCAGGACTGCTCACCTGCTGATGCAAAAGTAATAATTCAAAAAAAGTTTTTTAAAACTTAGATTTTAATGTTTTAATTGAGCAAATTAAACACAATATAATTCATAACTGTTTACAGATGTTTAGTCTTCTTTCTGCCTGTCTATCTATCCATCCATATCTATCCATTCATCCATCTGAGTGTCTTTTCTCTTTCTCTGTCTATCTATCTGTCTGTCTATCCATCCAACCAAAAACTGTAAAAGTATGTTTAGTCTTCTGTCTGTCCCTCCATCCATCTTGATGTCTCTATATCTATCTATCTATCTATCTATCCATCTCAGTGTCTCATCTATCTCTCTCCTGTCTCTTTCTCTCTCTCTCCCCATCCCAATGTCTCATCTATCTATCATCCATTCATCTCGAAGTCTCATCTATCGATCATCTCTATCTACTTCTCTATCTATCTACATCCATCTCAATGTCTCATCTATCTCTCTCTCTCTCTCTCTCTCTCTCTCTCTCCATCCCAATGTCTTATCTGACTGTCCGTCTATCCATCCATCTATCTACCTAATAAGAATGGAAGTGGAAAATATAATAAAAAGTAGAATGAATGCAAGATTTTAAAATGAGTCACGGTTTAATAAATGGGTCGATTATTGATAAGTTACGATTCAAATGTAAAACGAAATGTAAAGTAGTCCTTTTATTTATTCGTTCATTAATTTGAGTGGTTCTTACAAGCAGGAAGAGGGTCTGAAGCTCTGAATGATGACGAGGTGAATCAGAAGAAATGCTGTCCAATTGTCCTCCTCTCACC
>CM029391.1:17513607-17638607 GCA_017165825.1 Hepsetus odoe
TCTCTCTCTCTCTCTCTCTCTCTCTCTCTCTCTCTCTCTCTCTCTGGGTGAGCCTTTGTTTGTTAATGAATAAATTGATTACCTGATTCTTTATGAATCAGTTCATTTGTTTATTCATGAATCAGTTGATTGATTTATTCATGAATTAACGTGTCGATTCGCTCATTATTCAAGTAATTGATTCATTCACTCATGAATCAACTGATTCATTCATTCACTCCTGAAACAATTCATTGGTTGAATGATTTCCTGATGAATCAGTTGACCGATTCATTGTTTAATTGATTCCTTAACCTACTGACACATTCATTCATTGATTCACTGGTTTATTGATTGATTGTTTCATTTCATTTTTCAATTCATTGAATGGTTCATTCGTTTATTCCTCACCCTGATTTTAGACCTTATAAACTGATGCAATGTATAAAACAAACGAGCAATTTCTATGTGCAACAAAGTGACTTTATCCCAAAAAACATCGATGCTGATGCTGAAACTGAAGAAGCAGAAGAAGAGATTCACTTGGTTTAATTTCGAGAAGAAGGCAGGTGTGGACCAGAACCATTGAGGGTATTGATATCAGAACAAAAGTGGGTCCTCTCATCACTTCTGGCCATCTTTACTTCGCTAAGTGCTCTGAAATGGCAACCGCGAGGTCCTTTCATCGCCAGAAAATAAAGTAAAGAGCTGTGTGTAAAATCAATGGCACCCCTGATGTGTTCTCTGCTTTGCAGTTCTGTTGGTTTGGCTAAAGCAGCCCTGGAGGCGATCAATGGATTCAACCTGTTTGGAAATCAGGTAAGTCAGACTCCTTTCTCCATTTATGCCTCCCGTTTCCATTGGTGGCCTAGTGGTTCGGAAGGACGTAGGTTGACTGAAGGGACCCTCGAGCAAGGTACCGTCCCCATCACTGCTCCCTGGGTTCTGGATAAGGCTGCCCCCCTGCTGGACTGTGTGTGGGATAAATACAGAGGATGCATTTCGTTTTGTTCCGTTGTGTGCAGTCACTTTCATTTCACTTTCACTTCACTTGCCCACCAACAGGGAACCAAATCTCTTCTGGTTCGGGCACCAAATTTGAAACCGTTCGGAACATTTTGACCAAAAATAAATCGGTTCAAAACCTAAGTGAGTTCCATGAGGACATCAGGGTCCTTTCATTGTTCATTTCTGTCCTTTAGCCCCTCCTGGTGACATGTCCTTGATGACAGTGGTTCCGCTCCAAACTGGGAGAAATGAGGGCTGGTTCTCAAGGTTTTGTCAGAGTTCCAAGGCTGTGTAGGTGCATGTAAGAAAGAAAACTAAATCAGCTTTAATGAAACTAAAATTTGTAGAGTCGTATGTTTCAATCAGTTCTAGATACATTACTGACTGTCAAGCCAAAGCTTAAAACGGTTTCAGTCAGTTCTAGATATATAACTCACTGTAGAGCTGGAGGTTACAATTTGTTCTAGATTCATCTTTGGTAGTCAAGCCATAGCTGAAGCAGGTTTTGGTCAGTTCTAGATATGTCACTAACTATAGAGCCGTAGGTTACTGTTCGTTCTAGATACGTCACTCACTGTCAAGCCATAGCTGAAGCAGGTTTCAGTCAGTTTTTGATATCGCTGGCTATAGAGCTGTAGGTTCAGTCAGTTCTAGATATACCACTGACTGTAGAGGGATAGTGTAAGCAGGTTTCAGTCAGTTCTAGACATATAACTTACTGTAAAGTTGTGGGTTGCAGTCGGTTCTAGATACATCACCGACTATAGAGCCTTATGTTTCGAGAGCAGGTCAGAGAGCAGAAATGTCTGATTTTCGGTGCCGTTTTCTTCATCAGGCTCCACCGTAGTTGAAGAACATCAGCTCTGTCTTCCCTTCGTCTGGGGTTGATGGTTGTCTGTAAAATCAACTCCGTGTGGTAATCTGTGTCTCCGCCAGAAGCGTCGATTTCGCTGCGTTGAGGCCGATTGTGTTCCGCGCAGGCCGGTGATCTATATCTTCCTTCTCCATCTCTGATGAATGGTTGGCGTTCTCGTCGCTCTCGTTTGGTTCCGGAGAAGTCGTTAGTGGGATTAATTTGTTTTGCTGTTGACAAAAAAGCTTCAACCGCAATGAGCCGCATTCATTACAGCTACTAATGGACTGGAAGACTGAAAAATCCTCCATTCTTCCGCGCAAGAGACAAATGTCCCACTGTATTGGATCCTCAGGATGATGAATCTGAGCTTTTTATTTTCAGGATTAGTCTTCAAATGAAACTTTATGGGAATTGATCATTGGAAAAGATAATGAACTTTTTAGGGTATCAAGTTTAATGAAAAAGTAAAAAACCAAACAAAAAATACACACCACCAGTAAAGTCACCCAAATTTACTGGAAGATTTAGTTTCAGGTGACGCCACAGTCATCCGTATCCAGAAGCCCAGAAAGTAGAACTGTCCCCTCTCTCTCTGGGTGTGTAGGGTGGTCCTCCCTCTCCCCCATCACTCAGTAGAACTGTCCCCTCTCTCTCTGGGTGTGTAGGGCGGTCCTCCCTCTCCCCCATCACTCAGTAGAACTGCCCCCTCTCTCTCTGGGTGTGTAGGGCGGTCCTCCCTCTCCCCCATCACTCAGTAGAACTGTCCCCTCTCTCTCTGGGTGTGTAGGGCGGTCCTCCCTCTCCCCCATCACTCAGTAAACTGTCCCCTCTCTCTCTGGGTGTGTAGGCTGGTCCTCCCTCTCCAAAAAAAAAAGGTAGCCATGCACTCTTTCAGGGTTCTTGTGTGTTAATCCCCCCGTTATCAAACCCTGAGGACATCACTGCTGTTAGAGCTCATGCTTCCTTGTTGTATTATTGTTACCTGTGGAGCAGTGATGGGGACGGTGCCTTGCTCAAGGGAACTTCAGGGAAACCTATTGGTCTGTGATTTGAACCCACCACCTTCGGAACCTGGAGCTTCTTCCCTAAACACTAGACCACCACTGAAGATCTAACCAATATTTATCCAGTAGTTCAAATGATAATAATGCAGTTAAAATAAAACTCTTCATTTGCTTTATTCTTTATTCACTTTTAGAAAAATCTTCTAGCCGCTGTTTAGTCACTAAATCTGCTCCCTCTGATCCCAAAACCCCGCTCATTAACGCCTGCTTTTTATGCATTCAGATCATAACTGCTGCTGAAACTCCAGTGGGACATTTAATCATCTGCTTTTTCCAAATCTCCACCCATCTCTTCAATCTTCCCTCGAATGCGGACTCAGAAGGAGAATAAATGCACTTTGCATTGGTTTTTTAACATAAACTCCGCTCATATTCCGGTTTGCTCGGTGCGGTATGTGAAGATAGCGTCCTGTCTGGGTCTGGAACCTGCTTTAAAAGGCTTCGGCCCGCGATGTGCTACAGCTCTAATTTACAAACGGAGCCACAAGGCTGGCGTACTGGAAGCCTCTGTGCTGAGACTACATCAGCTCTCCGATTCGGCTGGGTTATTAATGACTCTCTCTCTCCCTGGTGCACTCCCTGCCTATAGATCCAGAGCTTTCATCAGCGGTCCCTCTGCTCATCCGAGCACAAAAACGCAGGTGAATACAGATGGGTTTATCCTCTCGGCTGCTGGAAGAGGGCTTTTTGATGTAGCGGAGCTTTTACTGCACCCAAATACACTAAAGGTCCAAAAGTGTGTGGACGCCTGCATATAAATAGGAGGTTTTTGTTGCAGTAGCAGATTCTGCTCTTCTGGGAAGATGGTGAAACTTTGTTGTGAGGGTTTGATGGAGTACAGGTACTGAAGTTGGATCAGTAGGAGCTCCATCACTCCAGAGAACCTTCCAGCCCAATGCAGGGGGGCTCAATTCGTGCCTTAATGTGACTGAACAGGGGAGTCCGGATACTTTTGGACATGTAGTGTTCTAACATACATGCGTGTATAATCTGAGCAGCTTCTTTCCCCTTGGATTTGTCAGATTATATTCCTACATGACCATTTTGAAGACTGTGAATGAAAGGTTGGACAGCGGAGTGGTTAAGATGGAGGGTGTAGAGGAGGAGAAGGTGGAGGAGTTCAAATAAGTCACGGGGAGTGTGGAAGAGAGGTGAAGAAGAGAGTGCAGACAGGCTGGAATGGGTGGAGAAGAGTGACGGGAGTGATCTGTGACAGATGGGTAAGAATGCAAAGAAAGGTTTACAGGATGGTAGTGAGACTAGCTGTGTTACACGTGTTGGAGATGTTGGTGAAAAGACAGGAGGTGGAGCTGGAGGTGTCAGAGTTAAAGGTGCTGAGATTTGTGCCTGGAGGGACGAGGATAGACAGGGTTAGGAACAAGTATATTAGAGGGACAGCTCAGGTTGGACGTTTTGGAGACAAAGTTAGAGATTGTGTTGGTTTGGACATGTCCAGAGGAGAGACGAGGAGTATATTAGAAGAAGGGTGTTGAGGAAGCAGCTGTCAGGCAAGAAGAGAAGAGGGAGGACACAGAGGTTGTTTATGGATGTGGTGAGAGAGGACACGTGGGGGGACGTTGATCTATGCAGGGGGACCTGATTAACAATGTTTAGGAGCGATGCGTCCCCTTTAAGACCGTTTCCCTTCAGTTTGTGGAATAATTATTTAATGTTTAGTGATGTCATGGGTGGAAGTGTGGCACTGTCACCTCACGATGAGGTGGGACGGTCCCGGTCCTTTCTCCCCGTATCTGTGTGGGTTTCCTCCTGCCGTCCACATCAGGTGGACTGGAGATCCTAAATTGTCTCCTAGGCTTGAAAGCGTGTGATTTTCTCTCTGTGATGGACTGGCGACCTGTCCAGGGTGTCGCCGCCTTTTGTCCTGAGAGCTAGGATAGATTCCAGCATGGCCCGCGACCCTGATCAGGACAAGCAGCTCAGAAAACGAGCGCGTGAGTGAACCTGCAGATAAAAGCAGGAATAAAAACCCACTTAGAAACCGGGAGAACGGACTGTCCCGTTTGGGAATCGCACACTACATACTGTGCCACCGTTCCGTGATTTCGAAATCGCACCTGAAAAATATCCGATATCGGCATCTTATCAATCCCACATCGGTGCAGCCCTGCATTTAAATAAAGGCAAAAAAATTCAGTTTCGTGTGCAGCCTTTAATAAAGATCATCGTTCCTGCTCCCAGCACTTTCGCTTTCCTTCCCCGGTGCACGTAGTTCTCCGATTTTCTCTGTAAAACAATATTCACAGTATTTCATCCACAGTGCCGACGATGCCAGCGCTCCTGCTGATGGGCATTTACATGAAAGCGTGTGCACAATACAGTGCCCTGCAGCATGTAAATGAGAGGCTTTATGAAACCTCGCGGAGCGAAGAGGTGCTTTAGCTCTTTGTTAGTCCCGCTGATGGGTTAAGCACGTCCTGAGCAGCACCAGCTGTGTGTGTGTGTGTGTGTGTGTGTGGGTGCTGGAAATGAGGCTGGGGGCCGAGAGTAGACTCGAAACGGAGAAGTGTGAGGGTGCTGCAGCGGACATGAAGAGGCTTCGGGGAATAATTGGACACGCCGCTGAAATGATTGGAGAGCCCTCGATGGTCGGGGAGCTCCCACTCAGGGCGCTTACCTGACGGGAAAACAGAATGAACTCGAGAACCTCAGGAAAGTTTCGCTTCGGCCCAGAACGGCACCAAGCGTTACGCAACGCCGCCTCTGTTGGAGCTAGAAATGGCTGCGGAGGCGTCAGGTGCCGTTCCTGAAATGCTGTTGGGTTCCTGCCGCTGTTCGGGTTGTTAGAACATGGGTGGGAAATGTTCTTGTCTGCTCTCTTTAAACCCTTAAAGCTCTCGCTCCTGATCCTCATCCCACTTTATTCCGAGCTGAGTTTCTTTTTTTTAATAACCTGCTGTGATTTGATCCAGCGAGGCAGGATCGAGTGTCAGTTATTCAGTGAACACTTTTAATTTGTGTGTTTGATTTGATTTATTCAGATGCTGCTGTTAATTATTCAGCATCACTCATGAATTATTCAGTGCCTGCAATTATCTTTTATAAATTATACATCCACAAATCCGCCCTCGTTCCTCCCAACGCAAAGCCCTCGAACTCGGACATCTACAGCCCCTCTGCCTGTCTCCAGCCCATGTAACATAGCTGGTCTCACTACTGTATAAATATTTCATCCATTCCATCACCATCCATGTCCAGTATGCCAGGCATGGCAGCATATAGAAAAAAAGTTTAACTGGTATATTATGCAGACACAAATGGGTGTGTGTGTGTGTGTGTGAGATGAAGTGTGTCACCCTATGGGATAAAATTCCAAGCCCCCCCCCCCCCCCCCCTTTCATTTCCTTCCTCCCTTTCTATCTATCTATCTCTCTCCACTTCTTTCTCTTTCTCCACCATATTACTGTATTTTTCTCTTTTCTTTCAGGGCCCATATCCTGGATTTATTTATTTTTTTTTCATTTCTGCTTTGCACGTTTGTCCATTTCCAAGACCATTTCCAACTTTCCTTTAGAACTAAAAGCTAAGTTCTAGTATCATTAAAAATCCTGAATTATTTTGCATTTCAAAATGATTTAAAGTGTCCAAACGACGCCGATAAACTCGAACTAATCCGATATGTAAAGTCGTTTAGGAGGCAGATTCTTATCAGACTGTTTTATTTCATCTTATTTCACACCTGGTGTCAGGCTAAAGCTAATGCTACATGTCTACAGTTTGCAGTTAATGCTATGTGTTACAGTGTAGCCCCGGGACGATTGATCACCCTCCCCCTTTAATGTATTAATGGAGTGGGACCGCCGGTGAGCAGAAACGACTCTGTCTGAGTGGGGTTTGGGTCTCAGCGCGGCGAAACAGTGCTGGTGTTTTCTACACTGGTGGGGTGGTGGAAGTGCCTGAGTCTCTGGGGTTTAGTTATTTGTTTCTCTGATTTCTCTCTCCTGTGCGAGTGTGTGCGGATGCTCTTCATCTGCTGGAATGTGCAGCACACTGACATACATCCAGGACACACTCGGGTTTGGGTCGGTGCCAGACTGATGTAGTTCAGCACAACAAAATGAAGCCTCATGAGATTCAGGATGCTTATTAGGCTGGTTGAGGGCTGTATTTCATAAACAAGACTGGAGCTCCCTGCAGGCGTGTGTGTGTGTGTGTGTGTGTGTGTGTGTGTGTGTGTGTGTGTAAAATGCATCATTGTCCTGCATCAGCTTGCTCAGTGTTAGAATAAAGCACAGATGCATTCCTACAAGAAGATATGATGTGTGAATTGCGTGGTTACAGTACCAGTCAGTCAGAATTTTTTCCCAGAAAAAGTTATTTTGGCTTTAAATCAAACTTGATTGTAGGTAGTGCTTTATAGTTCACCCTCTATAAATGTTCAGAGTGACCCAACACACACACACACACACACTCACACTCTTCTTTAAAACAAATCTCAGCTCAGCTGTTGTTTAAACTACCTTAATTCATGGGATTAGATGAAAGTGAAAGTGATTTTTTTCCATTGGGGGCAGTTCACAGCCATATCCAGCATCTGGAGAGCAGTGTTGGGGACGGTACCTTGCTCAAGGGAGTCTCAGAGCAACCAACTGGTCCGAGACCTTCTGATCCTGCGGCCAACTCCCTAACCACTAGGCCGCCGCTGCCTCGCCCCATTTTCATTCTCCAATCTGTTTCCATAAGCTCCTCGGGTTACTTTGTTTAAATGACCAGACGAGTCCTTTACCATAAGTGTGTATTTTGCTGGTTTTACTGTATTCCTGGGGACCGAACATGTGGACATGGGTAATGACGGCTCAAATTTTTTTTCATCAAAGCTATAAAATCTTGTCTGCGAGTGAGAGCTTCTCCATGCTCTGCTTTTTCAAATCCACTCCCGTTTGCTTGTGTGTGGGTCCGAGCTTTTGTTAGGTGGGTCTAATTTGCTTTTAGAGCGCCTCGTGCTCATCCAGGACCAAATTGGACCAGACTAACCACAACCATCTGCTGAGAGAGAGATTTTAAAATGGCGCTCAGAGCTTTTAAAGCAATTCCAAGCGGTGCCGCTCGCCACTTTGTGGCAAATGGCCGGTTTCTAAAATGTCATTTAGCAGGCATTGTGCTCCTGCTCTGAAGCCTGCTATCAGCAGCAGCAGAAGACGCTGTTGAACGTCTCCCAAACAGCGGCGCCGACTCCAAGACAATGCTAATTGAGCCGCCCGTGTGTTTCTGCTCTACAGGGATGCTCCTGGTCGGTGATTTTCGTCGATTTGGATGCTCACAACCGCAACAGGCAGACCCTCTGCTCCCTCCTGCCCAGAGAGAGTCGATCACACGTACGTCACACGGCTTTTTCCCATTTGCCAAACACACCACTCTCATTGTTTTCCTTTTCAACTGCCATGAATCTTTGAGTTCAGCCAAGTAATGGAAGCTTATACCCACCAGTCAGTCCGGTCTACCTGCCTAAGTTGCCTCAGACCACATGGAGATGTTCGGATCTCCCCGACAGGTTTACTCATTAACTGTTTTGAACAAAACTACATTTGATTCTGCCGTGTGAAATGGTTCTGACTTCTCTACGGAGGTGCTGAATGGAACCAGATGTCACAAATCTGTGCTTTTTACTGAGCGTCTCAATGGGACGCCGATGATGGGACAACAGTCCGAGTTGATTCGGAGCCTCACAGCACCCTGCATGTCTCCTGCCACCAGGGACGGGTTCAGTTTTAGTCCCAACTTAAATGTGTCAGGCAGAGTCTTCGAGTCTGTGAGGGACATTCAGACGTCTGGTTCCATTCGCCATCACAACAACGGCTGAAGGAAACGCCAGATTATGTGAGATATTTCTCTCGTATGTTGATGATTAGAACACAGATGCCGCCCTGTTGCCCTGCATCAGCTACCCGGCCTTCGCCGTGGACGACGACGCCCTTTACAGCCAGACGCTGGACAAGATCATCCGAAAGCTGAAGGGGAAATACGGCTTCAAGCGCTTTCTGCGGGACGGCTACAGGACCGCGAACGAGGACAAGGACCGCAGATACTACAGGCCTGCAGAGATGAAGGTGAGCTTCAACCATGAAGGTTCCTTAACATGTTTATGGGAGCAATTTCCGATTCTTGGAAACGAGTGGAGAAATTGTGTGGACGTTTTAGATGTTCATCCACACTTTTAAATTTTTCACTGTGAAATGCTTAAGTTCTTGAACTTGGAGGAGATTAAAATGAAGCATAGAGATGGAAGGATTTTTAAGTTATTAGTTATTTGTGCCTCACAGTGAGAAGGTTATTGGTTCGAGTCCCAGGCTGGGTCTATCCTGTGTGGAACGTTCTCCCTGTTAGGGTTGGTCGATATACAACAAAGTGCAAAAGACTTGGTTCACCACTCGTTTCTGTCTGCTCTGCGTGAAAGTGAGAGTAGGTTCAGTGATCTGTGCACAAACACATGTAACTCCAGTCTAAACACAAAGAGAGTTTCCTTCTAACCAGCTTTAAAGTCAATATTCACCACCACCACCGTTATTCTTCAGCACAGCCTCAACTCTCTTAATCACCGTCCTGATCATCTGGAATCATCTGCTCCTGTTTCTTCATTGCTTCTTGTCTTAAGTAGATCACTGTGTGGATTAACCAACACAGAACTATCAAACTGCTCAGGTACAGAGACTGGACTGAACATGAGAGACAACAACACTGTCCTTCAGGAAGATCTGGAGAACTGCTCAGGTACAGAGACTGGACTGAAAATGAGAGACAACACCACCCTTATCTCTTTTCTGGAATTAAAAAAGGGGAACCGGTGCTTTAGTTTTGTAGTTTTTATGTCAGGGTTCTGCGCTCTAAACAAGCTATATAGGATAAAATATGTGATATAGCTGTACATATAATTATTCATTATATTACATTATTAATAATATAACTGTTTTAAAAATATGTGCAATAAACTCACATTTAACAACAACCTCTCAACTCTCATTCACGATTGTTAAAGAAGCGATGAGACTTTTATTATGCTTAAAAAAAAAAATTAATAAAAATCTGAATGTGAAACTAAATTAAAATGTGGAAAAAGAATATATATATACCCATTTTTTTCAGATTAAAAGTGAACATATATTCTAAATTATATTAAAAGTGTATATTTATAATACTATATTATAATGTAGAATTATATTATAATGATATTATATTATAAATGTTACATATAAATATAATAATGTATATACGTTCAGACAAAAATGTGTGTGGTGTAGAAAATGCCCAGTGTAATAGTAATGAGTAATATAATAACTATAAGATGTAATGATTGTATTATTATAATGTTATTTTTTAATATGCAAATTATATATATATCATTTTCATATGTTTTATATCTATAAAAAATTCTATTAGGGAAAAACTTTACATGCAAATAACATTTTTGTATTTATTCTGAACCGTGTGTTTTTCTGGAGGCGTATCCAGAACCGGTCCAGTGAGACGCTGGTTTGTGTATTAGAGCAGAGACCCGGTTGAAGACTGCACTGCGGTGTGTGTGTACAGAGGACACTGTGGTGAAAGGGTTAAATCTCAGACCACTCTGATTTCAGGGCAGCGGGACGCCCCTGGGACGGTTCTGGAGGTTCCATCAGGACATTGTCACAGCCTTTATCTCTCCTTGTTAGAGTCAAATACTCAGCGAGAGGGCGTCCTCACCAAGCACACTATTCTCAGCGTGTCCAGAATGTCCAGACTGACTCAGTCTTTACCGCTTCTTGTCCAGCGTGTGTCCCAGTCTGTCTCGAACCCTGGAATGTGTTTGTTTGACTTATCCAGAGCGACTTCCATGTCCTGATTACAGGGACAGTCCCCCCTGGAGACACTCAGGGTTCAGGGTCTTGCTCAGGGACCCAGTGGTGGTAGTGCTGGAGGTGGGATTCGAACCTGGGACCTCTTGAGCCACAGGTCCTTAGACCACCACCACGCCAGTATAATGGCAGAAAGCAGTGATGGCTTGCTCAAGGGAACCTCAGGGCAACCTCATGGTCTGGGATTTGAACCCACAACCTTCTGATCATGGGGCCTAGTCCCTCAACACTGGTACCAGTCCAATATTTACCATAAATATTGCAGTAGATAAACATGTCCATAAATTTGACTGTAGAATTTGGGTTCTGGATCCCGCCCGGACCGCGTCGATGTGGTCCGGTCTGAGACGGACGCCCCTTGCGGCCTTGAGGAACGCTCCTTTCAGACAGATCGGGTTTCCAGCTGTGCTGCGGCGCTGGATTAACTTTATTTTCTTCTCAGGCTGCTAACTCTCCCCGTTGGATCCTGAAGCAGATTAGGCGAGATACCGCAGCGATGCGAGGCCAGTTCAATTAACATCTTTTATTTCATTACGCCGTAATCTCCCGCTCTCATCTCCCGAGCGTCCGCCGAGATCGCCGCCACTGATAGAAAAGTCTTAATTACATCTAGGGAAAGTTAAGAGACAGGGTGTTTCCCTCAGCACAGGCTCTAGAGTAGGACAAAGGCAGAATGAAAGTGTGAAATAAAGTGAGGACAGTGGACGGGTTAGGACGCAGGGAGTAGAGGGGGTGAAGGTGGAGGAGTTTGAAGGTGAAGAAGAGAGTGCAGGCAGGGTGGAATGCGTGGCTGGAGTGATTTGTGACAGACGGGGACCAACAAGAGTGAAAGGGAAGGTTTACAGGATGGTAGTGAGAGCAGCTATGTTGTACAGGTTGGACGTGGTAGTGACACCAGCTATTGGACATGGTAGTGACCCCAGCTATGTTATACGGGTTGGAGACGGTAGTGAGAGCAGCTATGTTGTACAGGTTGGACATGGTAGTGACACCAGCTATGCTACATGGGTTGAAGATGGTGATGAAAAGGTGGTTTGTGTGTGTGTGTAAAAACAACACCAAGACTGAATAGATAACGAGGGATGAATTTGTTGGGAAGGAGGTGTTGAAAATGTCCAATCTTCCCTTTTTCCTTCACCGACTTCAAAGTGCTTGTGAAGTTCTCCAGGGAGCTTTGGAGAACTCCAGAGTGGAGGTTCTGAGCGTGCTGGCGGTGGTGTGGACTCGGATCGGTGTGCTGGTGGGGAGGGAGCGGCGTGTTTCTGGTAATCGGCTCTGCAGCCTCTCTGAGGGGTTTGATCTTAATTGCAGTGCGGAGACGTGTTGCTAAATACGGACGCTGTGATTGTGGGTTGAGACTCGAGCGTCACGCCCACGCAGGCGGACCAATCCGGAAACACTCCCAGCGTTAAACGAGTGTTTGTTCTTCGGGATTTGAGAGATTTGTTCCTGTTTGTGTTTGAGCCGCACGCGCTGATATCGCTCAAGGTTCACATCTTCTTCATCTTTCTCTGCAGAGTGATTCAAAGTTCCCCTTTCATGTGGAAGCGAAGCTCCTGTTCTTGTGAGGTCTTTTGGAGAAGGGGTGTGTGTGTGTGTGTGTGTGTGTGTGTGTGTTTGTAATTAAATTAGCAAAATATTAAATTTTATTATAAAACTAGGGCTGAAATTAAAACAGGTTTCATGGATGGAGAAACGAAAGTCGCCTGTGGACCAAGAGGTTGCAGGTTCAGATCCCAACTCCAGCACCAGCTCTGTCTGTCTGTCTGTCTAATGATCTGTCTGTCTCTCTGTCGGTTTATTCACCTGTCTGTCTGTCTGTGTATCTATCTGTCGGTTTATTGATCTGCCTGTCTCTCTCTCTCTCTCTCTCTTTATCTGTTGATCTCTGTATCTGTCTGCCTCTCTTTCTATCTATCTATAGTTTCTCTATCTGTCTTTCTTTCTGCCTGTCTGACTCTATCTGTCTATCTGTCTCTCTGTCTGTCTATATGTGTAGCAGTATCAGCAAGGCAAAATGTTTTATCAGCCTTTATTTACAAATAACGAAGTAAAAGTTATTTATACATTTAAACACAATTAAAATGTTTTATAATTATATTTGTGTGTGTGTGTGTGTGTGTGTGTGTGTGTGTGTGTGTGTATAAAATCTCACTCTTCAGCTCCATTTACACTCATGTAACCAGGAGTGTTTTAGCACAATCTGCTTTTTGAATAATGCCACAATGCTGGGCAGCCAATCAGAGCAGAGCTCATTTGCATATGTAACTCTAAAAAGTCCCTGAACAGGAACAGCCAGGTGGGAAACTCTTGTGCGGAATGAGTTACGGCAGCTTTCGGTGTTGAATTCCACAAAGCCGTGATCTGGAGAGCTCGGGGTGAAGTTCTGGAGAACTGTGTGGAAGTGAGGGCCACGGGCTCTTTAAAGGACTCCAGCCAGCCGTTCAGCTGTCGGGCGGAGGCGACCAGACGAGTCGCGTAATTTAAATGAATTCTTCGCCGTTTCACGTTCACAAACATCTCTACATCGGCGGTTTTAATTTCAAACCCAGCTGATTCGGGCGGAGGGGCCGCGGGGGGGTTTAATGGAGTTTCTGCTCGGCTGCCGCACTGATGGCGGCTCAGACTTAATTGTTTTGTGTGTCGGCTGAAGCGCCGAGGTTCCCCGTCGGAGGTTTTGTCTCCGTGTCTTTGGACGTTATCGACACTGTTGTGGAAAAACGGCGCCGGCAGCCGTTCGGACGGAGCTCATCGATTTCCACGTCTTCTTGTGTTTACTTTATTAATCTGTTCTTTTTTATTCACACGTCCAGACTCCACTGCTCAGATTAACTGATCTTCTGGATTAAAGAAATCCACGTCCTCTCGAGAGACCATCCATTCATATCGACATCCATTCATATCGACATCCATCCATCCATCCATCCATCTCAACATTTCCATCCATCCATCTCAACATTTCCACATTTGTTCATCCATCCATTCAACATTTATCCATCCATCCATTCTAAACATTTCCCATCCATCATCCATCCATCCCAAATATATCTATATCCATCTATCCATCTATCTCTAACATATCCATATCTTAATTCATCCATCTCAACATATCCATCCATCCATCCATCCATCTCAACATTTCCATATCCATCCATCCATCCATCCATCTCAACATATCCATATCCATCCATCCATCCATCTCAACATATCCATATCCATCCATCCATCCATCTCAGCATATCCATATCCATCCATCCATCCATCCATCCATCCATCCATCTCAACATATCCATATCCATCCATCCATCCATCTCAACATATCCATATCCATCCATCCATCCATCCATCCATCCATCCATCTCAACATATCCCCATCCATCCATCCATCTCAACATATCCCCATCCATCCATCTATCCATCCATATCCACCATCCATCCATCTCAACATATCCATATCCATCCATCCATCCATCTCAGCATATCCATATCCGTCCATCTCAACATATCCATCCATCCATCTCAACATATCCATATCTATCCATATCCATCCATCCATCTCAACATATCCATATGCATCCATCCATCTCAACATATCCATATCCATCCATCCATCTCAGCATATCCATATCCATCCATCCATCCATCCATCTCAACATATCCATATCCATCCATCCATCTCAACATATCCATATCCATCCATCCATCCATATCCATCCATCCATCCATCTCAACATATCCATATCCATCCATCCATATCCATCCATCCATCCAGCTCAACATATCCATATCCATCCATCCATCCATCCGTCCATCCAGCTCAACATATCCATATCCATCCATCCATCCATCCATATCAACATATCCATATCCATCCATCCATCTATATCAACATTCATATCTATATCCCTAACCATCCATCCATCCATCATTCATATCCATATCTCTGTCCTTATCAACATTCATATCTATCCATCCATCCATCCATCCATCCATCTTATTCAGCAAAGCACTCAGTAGTGAAATGAACAGGTGTGTAAAACACTGTAAACAGAACGCTTTCAGAAATGGAAGTGTTGATCATTTATTTTCATCAATCAACAAAACGCAGTGAAGGAACAAAAGAGAATCTAAATCAGATCAATATTTGGTGTGACCACCCTTCAGAACAGCATCCGTTCTTCTAGGTACACTCGCACACAGTTTCTGAAGGAACTCGGCCGGTCGGTCGTTCCAAACATCTGTGGATGTAGCTCCTCACATCCTTCTGTCTCTTCATGTGATCCAGACACACTGGATGATGTGGAGATCAGGGCTCTGTGGGGCCAGAAGAACTGATGCTGCTCTGAAGGTAAAAGGTAGAAACACCAGATATTGATCTGATTGAGATTTATCTTTTGTTCCTCACTTTGCATTTTGTAAACTGATCAAAATAAACAATCATTATTTGTATTTCTGAAAGCGTTCTGTTTACAGCATTTTCACACCTGCCTAAAACTTTTGCACAGTGGTGTATATGAACATTTATATCTTTATCTCTATCCATCCATCCATCTGTCCATATCTCTATCCTTATCAACATTCATATCCATCTATCTATCCATCCATCATTCATATCTATATCCATCCGTGAGCTGTTACTATAACAAGGGTGCTGCTGGAACCCACCCTCCATTTTTAAGGTGACACAGAACAAACATACACGTGCTCTCACACACACACACACACACACATACTTTAGCATCTCCAGTCCACCTGTCGTGTTTTTACTGGAGGAGACTCGGAGAGAACTTTCATTCTCTGCGCAGGAAGAATCGAAACTGGGAATCAAACCCACAACCTTCTCGCTGTGAGATCAGATGAACCTGCACCACCATGTCACCCCGTCAGCCTTCCCGTTTTAACCTCTCCGTGTTTCTGTTCATTCTACCGTCACTGCACAAACAACCGAAAAAACATACAGGACACACACACACAAACACGTATCTCCAGCGAAAAAAACACACAATAAATACCTGAATAATTAAAGCTCCTCCAACAATGAGCAGCGAGATCCAGAGTCTTTATTTATTTACTGTAAGAAACAGGAAAGTTGTTTACATGTTTTATGGATGATGTTGTTCAGCTGCAGAGTCAGGAGTGTGTTTTACCATCTTCTCCTCTTAAGTGTGTGTGTGTGAGCACGTGTACATTTGTTTTATGTAGATGCTCTGTAATGATTGTGAATAATCCTGATGATCTCTCTCTCTCTCTCTCTCTCTCTCTCTCTCTCTATCTCTATCTCTATCTCTATCTCTATCTCTCTCTCTCTCTCTCTCCCTCTCTGCAGCTGTTTGATGGGATTGAGTGCGAGTTTCCTTTATTCTTCATTTATATGATGATTGACGGTGAGGATGAGAGGAGTCGTGTTTGATCCATCTCTGGTTAACGGAACCCACAGGTTCTACAGGGTTCTCCAAGTGATCAGCCCACTGCTTACACTCCTCCTAAAAACAATCTTTTATTTTAAAAGAAGCAATGGACTACAGTCTGCATGGCATTAGTGTAAACTGTGCGTGTGTGTGTGTGTGTGTGTGTAGGAGTGTTCAGAGGAAACCCTGCGCAGGTGAAAGAATATCAGGAACTGCTGCAGGACATCATTTTTCAGACTTCTGATGGTGAGTTTTACACACACACACACACACACACACACACACAGATGACGGCAACTTACAGGATTGATGAAATCCATAATGACCCTGTTTTTCACTCTCAGTGCATCTCTTGTTTTTATTTAATTGATCTAAGAGTTGAATTAACGAGAATATCTGCGTTAATTTCTTCTCCACGTTTGCCACGAATGCACTGCTTATTCCGTAACTTCACTCCCAGTAGTATTTTTACACATTTTTAAAAATTATTTTTTAATATATTTTTAAAAAGTCATAATACAGCAATAATCTGATTTATAAAAATGTAAAACCCAAACAGCGATGGAAAACGATGGCGCAAAAAGTCACTTTTGCACGCTCTAGAGAAAAAAAGTACTGTGACTGTGTGTGCATGTGTGTGTGTGTGTGTGTGTGTGTGTGTGTGTGTGTGTTTTTGTTTTGCAGGCCATGCCGTCATCCCAAAGTACTACCACGTGCCGGCGGACTTCGTGGAGGCTGAGCAGAAGAAGCACGGCAGCCAGAAGCGTTTCCCAAGCAACTCGGGTCGCGATGGCATGCTGTTCCTCTGGGGCCAGGCTCTGTTCAACATCGCCAAGCTGCTGGGTCAGTGTCCACGGCGTCCACGGCGTCCACGGCGTCCACAACAAACACGTTTATAGATTTGCTCATTTAGTAGACGCTTATTTTCCCCCAAAGCTGTACTTGAACATTAACATGAACGAGTGAGACAGCAAGGAGTAAAAACTGGAGCATTAGTGTGCTCTTTAATGTCTGAGCGGGAGAGGTGGGGATGAAGACGGGTCAAGTGTGAGCTGTAGTGTGTTAGAGGTGTTAGTAGAGGAGTGTTGACACTATATTTCGGGGGGGCAGCTCCGGTGTCCTCCACAGTTTGGTAACTGCCTTCTCAAACACACTCACTAAACTTGACGATGCTCAGGTGAGCTCCACCAGGTGTGTTTAAGCAGGGAATTCACTAAACTCCGTTGCCCACCCCTGCTATATATACACACACACACAGTGGTGCCTTCACTTACGAGTGTCCCAACTAACGTGTTTTTGGAGATACGAGCATTTCTCTGCCGTTTGTTTGCTTTGAGCTGAAGCTAAAATTGGAGTTACGAGCAGCTTCAGAGACCTGCCGCTAGAGGGCGCAGTGAACAACATCCGCCCAGCGTCCCGTGTCTCACTGGTTCCCCGTGTCTCACTGGTTCCTCGTGTCTCACTGGTTCCCCGTGTCTCACTGGTTCACTTTGAGCGGTTCGCTGGCAGTGGAAGCTTCAGTGTTGACAATATTCCTTATTTATAAGCACATTTTTCTCATTTAAAAACATTTAACAAAAAAAATGCGCTGTTTTTTTGGGGGTCCGGAACGGATTAACAGCTTTTCAGTTCATTTCAGTGGGAAAACTGATTTGACATACGAGTAATTTGAGTTACGAGCTCCGTCACGGACCGAATGAAACTCGTAAGTCAAGGCACCACTGTGTGTGTGTGTGTGTGTGTTTGTACTGTAAATATTTGAAACAGGCCTGATATAAGAGTATAGATTAGATTCAACGGTACATTATATCTTCTATGTTTATACTCTAACATTCAGTCTGCTAAGGTTAGTGTGACATCAGCAGCTCATTTACATATAATCAGCAGTAAAGCCTGCAGCGCTTTAGCCCCGCCCATATTGATGTTATAAGGACTGTTTCACCCAGGAGGCACAACAAACCCTCACATACTGCTCACGTTTCAGTTTCATCACATTTCATCACAGGGTGTTTTGATCTGGGCTGAGCATTATAAAAGTAATCATTAAAAATTATTTTAATTATTAGAATAATATAACGGATAATTTAAAAATAATAAATAATTATTATATTGATTAATTGTATCAATATAAATAATGAAAAAATATTATATAAAATAATATTAAATATAACATATTAAACATATGTGATATATAATACTGGCTGTAATATTAAATAGAACATGTCAATATTATAGAACACATGTTTATTAAGTTATATTTAATGTTATGTAATAAGATTTAATTTAATTATGCAATTTAATTATGTAATAAGAGTTATATTAATTATGAACCAGGTTATTTTAGTGAAATATATTCGTGGTTCATGCTCCTGGAACAGGAAGTGCTCAGGTATTGATGCTGGGATTTTTCTGCCGTTTGCTGCTGTTGCTCCGTCTCCAGAGGGAATGTCAGAGTGAACGTTTTTGTAAAGACCTCCGTCGGGATCTTGCGAGAGAGCCTGAACTGGGAGGTTACGTTAACGAAGGCCTTGTTAGAGAACGAGAGACGCATTAGGGAGGAAGAGACGGTTCTCCGATCACTCTGATCACTTTGTGTCTCCGTGTATGTTTCAGTCACGGCCTTAAATCCCACATATTCCTGTTTTTGAGTTGAACGTGGTGCTTTAATCCCATCAGAACCGGCAGGTGAACGGCGGGGAACCGAGCGTTTTAGAGAAACACAATTAGAGCTGCACATTTTTATCACCTGATCTTTATCTCGACGCTGATCTGTTCATTAGGGAGATTACAGATCGCTGGAATATGCAAATGAGCCAACATTTTTCACCAATCAGAGCTTCAGGTCAGGGTCACCAGGTATTCTGATAAATCACAGTATCCATGTGATCAAACAGATCGTATTTTTATTGTTCTATTAAGACTAATTCTATTAGTTCTATTAAGACATTCATATTCTTCGTTTCCTTTCGTTTAATTTTGTGAAGCAGCAAGGAATGGATGGATGGATGGATGGATGGATAGAGATTTAGAAGGAGGGAGAGAGAGAAACATACAGATAAAGGGGCCGATAAAGACAGATGGACTGATAGATGGAAAGAGGTAGATTGATAGATGGAGAAGACAGAGGTGGAGAGACAAGAAGAGAAAAAACAAACAGATAAACTGAGAAATGGGAAATAAAGAAAGACAAATGGACACAGACAGACGATTCTCAACTGCTGCGTCCATTTCTGGTTGTTTGTAGAGTTCAAAAGAGTCAAACTGAATCAAATCATTGAATCACAAAGAATCATTTGTGAGCGACTCCTTGCGAGACCTAAAAATGTCCGTTTGTCGTTCTTGGTGTGAAGAACACTGGTCCTTTCCTCTTCTTACCAGTAGGTTGCCCTGAGGTACCCTTGAGCAAGGTACCGTCCCCGTCACTGCTCCCTGGGCGCTTTCATAGCTGCCCACTGCTGCACGGTGTGTGCATGGGTTAAATGCAGAGGTCCAGTTTCGTTGTGGTTCACTGTGTGCTGTGCTGTGACCTCGCAATGACACGAATAGTCACTTTCACTTCACTTTCACCTTCTGTTTCACAGTGGACGGTCTGATCAGCCCTAAAGACATCGACCCCATCCACCGCTACGTCCCACGCCAGGACCAGAGGAACGTCAGCATGAGATACTCCAATCAGGTGAGCTGTGGGAGGTGCTAAGATCTCGGTGATGGTGGTGTGACCAACAAAAAGCCGAGTGAAGGACTGTGAGACGCGCTGCCGTCTATGGAGATTAACACGCTCGTTAATTGATTTGAACTAATAACTGGATCAATAAATGGATCAATATACTGGTCATTTCTTCATTATCCGAGGAATATAACTGAGTGGTTCTCAGAGAACTCTGTTGTTAAAGGTTTTATGAGGCTGGATAAAAATTTGGTGCCACTTGTCTAATTATCCGACCATCTCCGGTTCCTCTACCGTCTTTCAAATTTCCAGTTTCCTTGTTTCCAAGGAAAGATAGAGGTCCTTCCTGTTGGGCATTACAGTCTGTCAGAACAAACAGATCATGTGAACATTATAAAGAAGAGCAGTATCGTTCCCTACTCTTCCTGTTGGGTATTACAATCTGCAAGAACGACCATGTGGATTTTAAGAACCTTAGAAAGAAACGTCGCCCCCTACACTTCCTGTTGTGTATCACAATCTGTCAGAAAGAGTAGATCATGTGAACAGTAGAGTATCACTGAGTCAGGCTTGCATTCACACCTGCTGGATCAGCAGTGAACTATATTGATGGGCATGAAGTAATACATATGGTAAATATTAATACTAATAAATATGGAATCATTAAATATCAGCGAAAGGGTTGAAATATTGTTGCATAAAAAACGGACTCCGGATCCACAGATTAGTGACTGTTAGTGTCCAGACTGAGTCTGCTGGACTGAGGAGTGTACTGTACTCAAGGGTTTGAAGTGAGACTAATGACCACTCCAGTTCTCAGCCTCTATAATGTCTCTCAGTGTCCTGTTTGATGTCCACGTCAAGGACACAGTCGCACAGAACGCACGCCCACAGCTCCTTTCATCAGCACCGCCAGGCTGTTTACAAAGACTGAGCTCCACACCACACGGTATCACCACACAATTACTTACATTTATATCACTTCTGAGCTCAAAAAGCCCAAAATAATTGAGTTATTTACACACAAATCCATCATTTCCTTCCTGTTTCGGCTCTGGTTTCATTTTTACATGAGAATGCATGAATAATTACATCCCGCTGTCCATTCTGAGCTCCAAAATGTAAAAGAAATAATCCATTAATGGAATTAAAACTATTTGTATTTAGATTGGTAAATCTATAATTCCATTCCTGTATCAGTTTTAAATGTAAATATAAGTATTGAATAACCCTCACTAATCTGGTCATAGGCCACCGCTATGTTAATACATCATTATTTACGTTCCTTTCTCGGTTCTGGGGTAAAAAAAGGCTCCAATATTCTCGTGATTTACGTGAAAATCCTTCTTTCCATCCCTGCCTCAGTCCCGAGCTCCAGAACGTTCAAATGATCCAAATATTTAAGCGTAAACGTTGAATAATTTCATTCCTGTCTCAGTTTTGAGCTCATAAAAAGCCAAGATATGAAAGCGTTTCATAATAATTCCATAATTCATCACGTCTCTGAATCAGTTCCGAGTTCAAAAATGCCAAAATTATCCGGATTCATCCGCAACGATGCCTTCCCTTTATATTTAACCCGCAGGGTGTCCTACCGGTCCGGGACTCAAACCCACAACCTTCTGATCCTTCTGATCCTTCTGATCCTGGGTTCAGGTGCCACCGTGCTTGTTCATGCATGTTAAAATGAATTAATATAGAATTATTTACATTCCTGTCCCACTTTGAAGGTTTGATTTTGCAAAACGAGACATTCCAGCCAATAAAAATTCCCCAAATTCGTCCGGGCCGTCGATTAAAGGCTGCCTTTGTTTGCAGCCTTAACGGCGGAGGGTCGTACGAGCCTCTGCTGAGCGGAGCGTTTCTCGGCCCACTGGATCGGACGCGACGTGTGGGTTGGTGCCTCGTATCTTTGCGGTCTGTGTGCTGACGGCAGGCGGAGTGGACAGGAGACGAGAGACGCTGCTTGGTCACCAGCAGCAGGTTCGGCACATCCGGTTAGTCACGCTCGTGTGTTGAGACACGCGATGGATGAAGGTGACAGGATGCAGGACAGCGCTTTTCCCTCTCCTTCTGCAAGAGATCAACAAATGCTCACGCTTGTTCCTTTTCCATATTTGCTTGTTTGACTTATCTAGAACAGCCTAGATTTCCAGTGAGCTCGTATCGCTGCAGAACAGACCGATGCGCGACCTTAAAGCGTATTCTTTATAAACGCTAAATCCTCACCCGTCCGTTCCCACACTGCAGTCTGAAGATCCTCCTGCAGGGTTTGTAGCACATTTACTCTAATTATCCAATTAGATCCCCCGAAATCATAAATTATTATTCGAGTCTGTGATGGGAGTGATTATCTCAGTTTTCATTAGCGTGATGCACTAATTTCATGTGAAATCTTATCGAAAACTGTATTTATTTTAAGATGCTTGAAGACTGATGTTGCCCAGATGTGTTTTTATTAAAAAAATACATGATTGACTGGTTCTAAACACCGAGACGAGATAATAAAGGACTCCAGCATCTAAAAATCCAGCGTCTGTAACAAACGACGATGTCAAAATCTGACATTTTTGACTTGAAATAGGTCTAAATCCTTATCCTGCGATTAGGGACATATCTAGAACCTGTCCGACTCTGTAGTCAGTGATGTATCTAGAACAGACCAACACCTGCTTCTTCTAAGGCTGTGCAACTGAACTGAATGAAGCTCACTCACCCCACAGTTCTACAGTCAGTGATGTATCTAGAACAGGCTGAAATCTGCTTGTACTACGGCTCTGCAGAATCAATCTGTATACAGTACAACTCCTCAGTTTGGGATATATCTAGAACGTTTTACATGTTGATCCTTTTGTTGGTAATGGACTGACATCTGCCCCCCCCACTGTAGCGCTTGTTGTATCTAGAACTCTAGACTATAACCTGCAAACACCATGGCTGTGATATCGGTAAACTATCTAGAACTGAATGAAGCCCAGTTCTACAGTCAGATACAATTAGTGGCATGTCTAGAACCTGTTTACACTTTGACTTTGTAGTCAGAGTAGCTGGAATGAAAGCTGGCCTACAGTACTACTCCTCAGGACATATCTAGAACTTTTTACATTTTGATCCTTTAGTCAGTAATGAGCTGACATCTGCCCCCCACTATAGCGCTTCATGTATCTAGATCTGACTGTAACCTGCTAACTAGCTAGAACAGGCTGAAATCTGCTTGCACTACAGCTCTACGGATCCAAATTACTCCTGCATACAGTACAACTCATCGATTAGGGACAGATCTAGAACCTTTTTACATTCTCATTAGATCATTTTCAGATTTTGTTTCCAACCAGAACGTTATAATGAAATTAGAGCAATATGAACAGGTCTCAGAGTTTAAATGTATAAAATGTTCTTCTAAAAAGGTTCTAAATGCAACTGAAAATGGTGCTCCTGCATTGTTTTATGTCACACACACCATTCTCTCTTCCACGGAGGTCTGGAGAACCCTGAAGGTTCCCCATGGGTTTTATACACACATGCAATTGGACACGTTATATAACACATTATGCATCGCCACGAGCTGCCACACCATTAAAGTGAGCCGTGCAAAAATAACACAAACATTTGGACATCACACACACACACACACACACACACACACACACACACACACATGCCAAAGCAATCATTTGTGTTGTACATGTTTGGGTCACTCTCTGAGGCTTTGAAATGGTTGCCTGTAGGTTTAAGTGAGTGACTAAGTGTGTGTGTGTGTGTGTGTGTGTGTGTGTGTGTGTGTGTGTTGGGGGGGGGGTGAGAAGGAAAGATGGAGAGAGAGCACAATTTTTACACTTATGAGCTCCGAACAAGGTTAATGGAAAATTTCTACAGCATGGCTTGTTCTAGTGGCACACGCACGCACGCACACGCGCACACACACACGTGCACGCATGCGCGCACACACACACACACACACACACACACACACACACACACACACACCTTATTGCTCAGATAAGGTCTGAAGGTTAGAGGGCCTCAATTGGCATCTCTGTCAGAAGAGACACAAACAAACCACTTCAGAGAATGAAAGAGAAAATGGAGCGAGGGATGAAAAGAGCGAGATAGAAGATACATTTCTCAGAAAGAGAGAGAAAAGAGAAATGATGAGTGGGAGGAGAATGAGGAGCGAGGGGGAGGATGGGTGAGAGAAGGAAAGAGAGAGAGAGAGAGAGAGAGAGAGAGAGAGTGTAAAGGAAAGGATGCAGAGAGAATTTCAAAGAAGAGAGAGGAGAAAAGTAGAGAAGTGGACGGGGGGACATGATCTGAATGTGTTGAGTGGAACTGCAGAACGTCCTCCAGCTCGGACTGAAGCGCACTCAGAAGGAAACCCCGCAAATGTTATCGGTTAACCAAGACATAACTGAGTAACTGCGTCCATGCTCTTGGGACACTAGTGGCATATCTAGAACTGACTGAAACCTGGTTCCACTATGGCTCTGCTGCAACTAATGTATCTTTGACCTTTTACACTACAGCTCTACTGTGATTTATCTAGAACCGACTGAAATCTGCTTGCCCCACGGCACTATTGAAACCTGCCTGCACAGTAAGCAACATATCTAGAATGGTCAGAAACCTTTTACAACTGTATGGGCTGTAACATCTCTAGAACATAACTAGAACGTAACCTGAATGATCAGTGGTGTATCTAGAACTAGTCTTTATATTGAATATTGCTTACACTTTCCAGGCGGTTACAGTTCTACAACTGACCTAAACCTGCTTACTCTACAGCTTTAGAACCAGTGAATAATCCAGAAGTGTGGGAAACCTGATTACACTAAGACTCTATGATCCATGACGTATCTAGAACCCCCTGAAGCGTTCATATTATGGCTTTACATTCAATGGCACATCAAGGCCCTTCTGTAACCTGCATAAACTACAGTCAGTAACATATATCTAGAACTGATTGATACCTATTGTGGCTCTCCAGTCAGCGCCATATCTAGAACATACTGTAAATCAGAGTGCGGTTGGTTGAATCCTCTTCTTAATGAATGATGTTACTTCAGTGCAGCTCTTAAAAGCCTGACCAATGAGAGAGCTCCAGTGGCTGGTGCCTCAGTACCACAGAGGACATCCAGACCAGAAGCTTGCCCTGAAGGTACCGTCCCATCACTGCTGGCCATTACTGCCCCCTGCTGGACGGTGTATGTGACATTTGATTGTGGTTCACTGAGTGCTGTGCTGTTCACAATAACGAATCGTCACTTCACTTTCACTTTTGCTTTAAGCTCTCCTCTCTAACCGTTAAGCCACGCCTTCACGTGACCCACATCATCACATGCTCACCCCAGACCGGTGGTTTTTGACTACAGGTGTCCCCCTGTTCCCAACAGACACAGAATATCTCTTGCAAACTGGTGAGGTCCCAGCGTGAAGCTCCAGTCCCGTCTCAGTGGGACGACTATATTTAAATTAAGAGGGGAAACGGGATAAATGAGATTTTACAGAAGTTATCGCTTTAAAGCCGTGACAGGTTTTCATTATAAGCCGATTCGATTCGTCTCTGACGAGCTTTTACAGAGATGGAAATAGCACCTCGGCGCAAGAAGGACTAGGAGCGCTAATTATAGTCCTGCTGCTCTCCATTCCTGCACTTTATTTTCCTGCTCTTTCCTTCAGCCTGTTGCTGTTTTGGTCCAAAACTGAGCCGTATATTAACCCCGCTGGATCTCCCACTGTGTTAAAATCGCCTGTTTTTAGGCTCCGCTATTCTTCACTTGAAGTTCGCTGGAACAGGAGGAGAACGTCATCAGGAAGAGCAAACCTTCAGTCCACACCAAGTTTGAGGTTTAACGTGGAGGACAAGATCTGAATTTTAATGTCGTAACTTTCTATCATAGCATATATAACTTTCTTTGGGTGGCCTAGTGATTAGGCAGTTGGCCCAAGGTGTGGAAACTTTCTTCCTTCATCATTCTTTGGTAGAATGACTTGTGTTAAAGGTCATTGTCGCTGAAGATTCAGGTCACAGATGACATTTCCCTTCATGGTTTAACTCACAACATTTTGGCTTTTGGACTTCTGGCTTTTAAGCAGCCAAACAGGACCAAACAGTGGCACTACCACCACCATGTTTCACAGATGGGGTCAGGTTCTTCTGCTGGAAGGCAGAATCTTTCTCCAAACATAATTCTTCTGATTTAAAACCGAGAAGTTATGTTTTGCTCTCATCCAAAGCATTTCTCCAGTGGCTTTTTGTCTTGATATGATCTTTAGAAACCTGTAGACAGCAATGTTCTTCTTGGAGGACAGTGGTTTTCTCCTTCCAGTCTGCCATGCACACCGTTCTTTAGCGTTATTGATACTGGACTCATTACGCACGAACTCTCACTCATTTTCTGAACCGCCTATCCTGATTAGGGTCGTGGCCAGTGCTGGAGCCTATCCCAGCTCTCATAGGACAAAAAGCGGGGACACCCTGGACAGGTCGCCAGTCCATCACAGGTCAGACACAGACCCACACACATCCCTAGGGAATTTAGCATCTCAAATCCACAAGACCTACATGTCTTCAGATAGTGGGAGGAACATGGAGAACCCAGAGGAAGACATGGAGAGCTGCTCACATAGAAATGACCCAGACCGTCCCATCTGGGAATCGAGCCCACACAGCAAAACACTGCTCCAGTTTGCAACATGGACTCATTAAAAGTAGCCAGTATGAGAGACGCCTTTAGCTAGAACTGATCCACTTCCCTTGTGACCTCACAGATTCACACACCTTGTTCTTGGATCTTTGTAGGTCAGCCACTCCTGTGAAGAATAGCAGTGCTCTTAAATGATCATTAAATTGTGTTCGTTAACTCCTAGGGATGCTGGAACGTCAAATCACACACCCTAAAGTTTACAGTCTGATCAAAACGCCTGGACTCCTCGCTCCTGTAATTCTTCACCGAGGTCTTCTTTTATCTGAAGATTCGCTCCATGTCCCCCTCAGTTCGGGTGATAAATAATGGTCCTCAAGCTGTGAGGGCCGGCCGGTTGGTGTGTGTTCAGCGGAGGGTAGCGTTCGCTATCACAGGGTGTTCTGAACGATTGGAGCAGTGGGGGAAACAGAGCAGAACACACTATCACTCATCCACTCATCCCCCCAAAAAAACATTAAAGCTTCCTCTAACAGTGTGGCTGCCGATAGCCTGCTTAGCGCTAATGACTGCAGCAATTAAGCTTCATGACTGATGAATTTCCCCACCTTGGTTCTCTCCAGTAAAGAACAAAACAAGCATATTAGAAGTCAAAAGTACAGACACACTTGTTCTCGACCTTCTTTACACTTACAGCTGTATATTTTCTAAATATAAAATAATATAAAATAATTTAAAAAAAACTAAACTAAATTGACCTACTGTCATAAACTAATTGGGATTAATTAACCCGCCTTTGGTCCAAGCAGCCATAACGTTCCAACTGTTTAATATTGTACCACCGAAACAGTGAAAGGTAGGTTTTACAGGACCTTGGTGAGACCAGCGATGTTATACAGGTTGGAGATGATGGAGCTGGAGGTGTCGGAGAGATGCTGAGATTTGCGTCGGGAGGGACGAGGATGGACAGGATTAGGTACGAGCGTATTAGACAGACAGCTCAGGATGGAGACAAGGTGAGAGAAGCGAGGCTGGAGGTTTGGACGTGTCCAGAGGAGAGACGAGCAGTACATCAGGAGAAGGATGTTGAGGATGGAGCTGCAAGGAAAGAGGAGAAGAGGAAGGACAAAGAGGAGGTTTATGGACATGGAGAGAGAGGACATGTAGGGTGTGGAAAGGGAAGATGCAGAGGACAAGAGAAAGACATGGAGACGGATGATCCGCTGTGGCGACTAACACTCTTTTGGCACAGTTTGGCAAAGTGTCCCAGATCTTTACACTAGCCAATTCTGCTTCTAACGTCCACTTCAGGAACTGTCTAACGTCTCTGTCTCCTGGACAGGAGACAGTAGAACAAGATAATCAATGTTCTTGTTACAGTTTCTGTGAATGTTAATGTACTTTTACTTAAAAAGTGAACATGAAAGTGACTATTCTTGGCACACAGTGAACCACAACGAAATTGGACCTCTGCATTTAACCCATGCACTCAAACACCGTGCAGCAGGGGGCACCTATGAAAGCGCCCAGGGAGCAGTGACGGGGACGGTACCTTGCTCATGGGTATCTCAGGGCAACCTACTGTTGAGGGGTTTGAACCTACAATCTTCTGATTCTGTGCCCCAGATCTCAACTCCCCAACCACTAGGCCACCGCTGCCAAGGAACTATCGTGGCTGCTTTTAAAACAGAAACAGGATTTATTGATTTAAAATCACTGAAACGGAAGGAATTAGCCGTGTGTGTATGTGTGTGTGTGTGTGTGTGTGCGTGCGTGCCTGAGCATCAGTGCTTCATTATGTCTCAATCAAGTCAAAAAACATCTGGAAAGCTTGCACACACACACACTGTGAGTGAGCCTGTTTTTCTTCTTTACAGCTCAGATCTCGTGAGCTCTAGCAGTGTGTATTAAACATGTCTTCCCTGGCCACTTTATCAGAAACCCCAATTTGTCCCCCTCTTGATCACTTTCTGTCCACAGATATTTCTGGATGATGGATCATTCTGTCTGTAAACGACCCCTCGTACACTCACTCCAGTACCACACACACACACCCCACCATGCTCGGTGCGACTGCTGTGCTGAGGACGGTTCCTAACCCAAAAACATCTGGAGGCTCGCGTCCCTCATCGACGAAGGTGGTCAAGGGTGGCTGATAAACTGTTCAGGAGCGGATACAAGCTGGAACCGTACGCCTGTAAAGCAGAGTTGAGAGTGTTTCGGAAAAAGTGGCCAATAGTAGAAGTACGATGCGGGTGTTTCCAATAAAGTGGCCAAGAATAACACCTTTAAGGTTGGTGTTTTCAATAATGTGGCCAATAATGGGAGCATAAGCTGGGGTTTCTAATAAAGTGGCCAATAGTGGAAGTGCAGGGTGGTTGTTTTTTAAATAAAAAAAAAAAAGTGGCCAGTGAGATGACGCGCACTTGAGCTAGGTGTTTCCAATAAAGTGGCCAAATTTGGAAGCTCAAGGTAGTTATTTAAAAAAAAAAAAAAGTGTCCAGTGAGCTTATGTAGTGTTTTATCCTGCTCAGCAGCGCCACCACTAGTTTTTTGGGTAAATTCACAGTATAGTCTCACACACACACACACACACACACACACACACACACACACACTGCTTCTCTATAGGAATGATATCACCTACGGCCTTTCTGACAAGTGCCCGGCCTCTAAAGCCTCTCACCCGCTGCAGCTAAATATAAATTGATTTTTTTCTCCACCCCCTCCTCGTGTCATAAGGATTGGTGGCTAAATCTAATAAATCTACCGAGAGGGGGACGATGCGTATCGAATTCACAGCAAGGCTTCTTTCGGCTTTTACAATTACCCTCAGCCCCCCTCAATCCCATCCTCACCTGTTTCAATCTCTTAAAGGTGATTGTGGCTCGGCTCATGCCGTTGCATAGAGAGCCGCTCGCCACACTTTTTTAAAGCCGCTCTGGAGAAACGTCAGCACTTTTTGGCTGGAAATGCAGCTCACGTGGATTTTTATTTTTTTTTCTCTCTCTCTCTTTTCTCTCCTTCGTTCTTACCCCTTTTATTCGCCGTGACTCTCCTGACGAGGCACTTTATGGAGTGAAATTCTTCAACTTTAAGCTCCTTACTGCTCTGTAACAGGTCCCTGACCAGCAGGACTCAAATGTCTTTGCTTGTGTTGGACTGGATTCTCACTCTGTTTTTCACAATCCTGACTCTCTAAAGAAGGACTGAGGAGTTTAAACAGATCTCTCAGCTGTGATAAGAGTTCGCCTTATGGCGCTGTTTTCCTATCTTTAGCCAAACACTTGTAGGAGATGTGTTAAGTGTTTGCTCAGGGACAGAGTGTTCTTCTCTTTGTGTTTTTCATCTTCTAGAGGAAGCCCATCAACGTTCACCCCACCACCCTCCGGCAGGAAGAGCTTACAGAGGAATTGAATTTAAAGTGGAGGTTTGGCCCAAATCAGATCCACAAACCGGCTTTATCACCACGTTTAACCACTTTATCAGAAACATCTGCCTCCAGTTCACGCTCGAACTTTTCAGAAACGCAGGTTCAATCAATGCTGCGGTTTACTCTGCAGGTTCAGACCGACGGTGCGGTTTACTCTGCAGGTTTAGACCGACGGTGCGGTTTAGACCGACGGTGCGGTTTACTCTGCAGTTATAGACCGACGGTGCGGTTTACTCTGCAGTTATAGACCGACGGTGTGGTTTACTCTGCAGTTATAGACCGACGGTGTGGTTTACTCTGCAGTTCTGGTCCGACGGTGCGGTTTAGACTGACGGTGCGGTTTACTCTGCAGTTATAGACTGACGGTGCGGTTTACTCTGCAGTTCTGGTCCGACGGTGCGGTTTAGACTGACGGTGTGGTTTACTCTGCAGTTCTAGACCGACGGTGCGGTTTAGACTGACGGTGTGGTTTACTCTGCAGTTATAGACCGACAGTGCGGTTTACTCTGCAGGTTTAGACCAATGGTGCGGTTTACTTTGCAGTTATAGACCGACATTGTGGTTTACTCTGCAGTTATATACCGACAGTGTGGTTTACTCTGCAGGTTTAGACGGATGGTGTGGTTTAGACCGATGGGGTTGTTTACTCTGCAGGTTTAGACGGATGGTGTGGTTTAGACCGATGGGGTTGTTTACTCTGCAGTTATAAACCGACAGTGCGGTTTACTCTGCAGGTTTAGACCAATGGTGCGGTTTACTTTGCAGTTATAGACCGACGGTGTGGTTTACTCTGCAGTTATATACCGACAGTGGTGTTTACTCTGCAGGTTTAGACCAATGGTGCGGTTTACTCTGCAGGTTTAGACCAATGGTGCGGTATAGACCGACGGTGTGGTTTACTCTGCAGTTATAGACTGACGGTGTGGTTTACTCTGCAGTTATAGACAGATGGTGTGGTTTAGACCGACGGTGTTGTTCACTCTGCAGGTTTAGACCAATGGTGCGGTTTTCTCTGCAGTTATAGACCGACGGTGTGGTTTTTTCTGCAGGTTTAGACCGACGGTGTGGTTTTCTCTGCAGTTATAGACCGACGGTCCGGTTTACTCTGCAGTTATAGACCGACGGTGTGGTTTACTCTGCATTTTTAGACCAATGGTGTGGTTTACTCTGCAGGTTTAGACAGACGTTGCGGTATAGACTGACAGTGTGGTTTACTCTGCAGTTATAGACCGACGGTGTTGTTTAATTTGCAGGTGTAGACTGACGGTGTGGTTTACTCTGCAGGTTTAGACCGACGGTGCGATTTAGACTGACGGTGTGGTTTACTCTGCAGGTTTAGACCGACGGTGCGATTTAGACTGACGGTGTGTTTTACTCTGCAGTTATAGACCGACGGTGTTGTTTCATTTGCAGGTGTAGACTGACGGTGTGGTTTACTCTGCAGGTTTAGACTGACGGTGCGATTTAGACTGACGGTGTGGTTTACTCTGCAGGTTTAGACCGACGGTGCGGTTTACTCTGCAGGTGTAGACTGACAGTGTGGTTTACTCTGCAGGTTTAGACCAATGGTGCGGTTTACTCTGCAGGTGTAGACCAATGGTGCGGTTTACTCTGCAGGTGTAGACTGACGGTGTGGTTTACTCTGCAGGTTTAGACTGACAGTGTGGTTTACTCTGCAGGTTTAGACTGACGGTGTGGTTTACTCTGCAGGTTTAGACCGACGGTGCAGTTTACTCTGCAGGTGTAGACTGACAGTGTGGTTTATTCTGCAGGTTTAGACCAATGGTGCAGTTTACTCTGCAGGTTTAGACAGATGGTGCGGTTTGGTTTTGTGTAACTTCCTGTGGTGGAGAGAGCACAGCAGTGAGGGGTATTTTGGGACCGCAGGGCGGTTCATCTCTTATTCAGCGAGTGTGTTCACTCACTTACTGATGCAAATTAATTTCTTAATCTCATGCGTGACTGCTGCAGACGTCCTCACAAGTTGGCTGGTTTTCAAACAATTTTTTTAGAGAGGTAACATATTACATATTATTTCCACATATATAAATACACAGTTCTTGTTAGTACATATACATAATATATACACACTGGGTATATTATTGTTGCACATAGGTGCTTAAACACACACACACACACACACACACACACAGAGTATAAAAGGATTATGATGTGCATATAATAAATATGAAGCGTGTATTTCCTGTGTAGAGGTGAAGTCTGATGAGTGTTAGTGATGGTTGTGTGGGGGGCTGTCCTTGGTGCTGATCTTTATTGTTTTAGAGAGATTTTAGTTTTTGCTTTCCTGCTCTGTTCTGTTCATTCCTGCATGTTCTGCTCTCCTTCTGTTCCCCTTCTGTTCCAGTGAACTGAAGTTTAACTGAAACCTCGTCCTTGGTTAAGATCTTTTTATACGTGCTGTATCTGACGTCTCCTGCTCAGCGAGATGTTTAACGGCAGAGCAGTTTCCATTGAGTTAAACATCAGTCAGTGAGAACCTCCTCTCAGGAACGTGTCGCAGAACCTGCTCTCGTACTCTGTGTAGGACCACCCCACACATCTAGAGAGCGAGGACAGTTCTACTGAGTGATGGGGGAGAGGGAGGACCACCCTACACATCCAGAGAGCGAGGACAGTTCTACTGAGTGATGGGGGAGAGGGAGGACCACTCAGAGAGAGAGAGGAATGTTAAACCATGATAGTGGAAAGTTAAAACTTCACTGTGTGAAGTTAATATTTCAGAAATATAAAGTGCTTATGCATAATCATCAATATGCAAATGAGACACCATAGCTTGGCTAATCGGAGTAAAGTTACCCAAACATGTGAAAGGTTATATGAGTCAGGTCTATCAGCGAGGCTAAAATATAATAAAGTGGGCTGTTGAATGTGGAGTGTGTGTGTATCTGGTTTTCTGTTTAGAGTGTTTTTCTCCCTGGAGGTCTGCAGATTAGTGGCCTGGAAACAGTACAGATCCCAGGGTTGTGTGTGTTTGTGTGTGTGTGTGCGTGTGTGTGTGCGCGAGAGCGAGAGAGAGTGAGAGTGAGAGTGAGGCCGTTAGGAGGCGGCTGGGCTCTGAGTCATCGGCTCTTCATCACAGACAGCAGCACTAATTCTGCTCTGCAGGAGGCCATTCTGTCTGAGGGCAAGAGCAGGAGTGAGACTACAGCCGTGTGTGTGTGTGTGTGTGTGTGTGTGTGTGTGTGTGTGTGTTGCTGAAAAGGGGAATAATGGGAGAAAGAAAGGCACAAATAGAGAGGTGGAAAGAGAAAGAGCTAATAGAAAGAGAAAGATGAGAGGGAGTGAATGGATAACTGAGAGAGAGAGAGAGAGAAGTCCGCTATGATTAATTGCCAGCAGATGCAGATCTCTCCAAATCAGCTTCATTAACATGCCAGTCCATAATGCTAAAGAGCTCGTTTGAAGAAGGCGGGTGAACGACAGATTGGAAACATTTGAAGTGATGAACAGAAAATGAGCATCTCTATCTTTCCACCACTGGGCCAAGTGTTACTCCTGAGGAGGGACCCCTTTTGGCCATCCCAGTGGTCCTCCCTCTCCCCCATCACTCAGTAGAACTGTCCTCTCTCTCTCTGGGTGGGTAGAGTGGTCCTCCCTCTCCCCATCACTCAGTATAACTGTCCCCTCTCTCTCTGGGTGTGTAGGGTGGTCCTCCCTCTCCCCCATCACTCAGTATAACTGTCCCCTCTCTCTCTGGGTGTGTAGGGTGGTCCTCCCTCTCCCCCATCACTCAGTATAACTGTCCTCTCTCTCTGGGTGTGTGGTGGTCCTCACCCTCCCCCATCACTCAGTATAACTGTCCCCTCTCTCTCTGGGTGTGTAGGGTGGTCCTCCCTCTCCCCCATCACTCAGTATAACTGTCCCCTCTCTCTCTCTCTGGGTGTGTAGGGTGGTTCTCCCTCTCCCCCATCCTCAGTGTCTTCAGTCCCCTCTCTCTCTCTGGGTGTGTAGGGTGGTTCTCCCTCTCCCCCATCACTCAGTAGAACTGTCCTCTCTCTCTCTGGGTGTGTAGGGTGGTCCTCCCCCTCCCCCCTCTATCAAGTGTCCTATGTGTTTGAGCCACTGATGGCGCGGTTTGTTCCAAACGCCCACCAATCAGCACGTCATTATTTCAGTGAAATGAGTCTCATCAGTGAAACCAAAACAGCTGTGAAAATCAGAGGTTTTCATCCTCTAGCATCCAGGATCTCTCTCTCTCCATTCATCCATCTCTTCAGTAGTTCTTCAGCAGTTCAGAATTATTCCTCTGTCGTCCGTGAATAAATTAGTGTGTACTTTTAATTGGGGAATTATTTGAATTATTACTGTGAATTATTCAGTGTCCCGTATGATTTATTGAGCATCGCAGTGATCAATAATCTGTTGTCCACTATACATTATTCAGTATTTATAATTAATTATTCACTTTCTACTATGAATTATTCAGTGTCCACTATGAATTATACTTCATAATTGGATTCTTTTTTTTTGGGGATTGGTTCAGTAACTACTGTGAATTATGTATCTTCTTAAGTATCCTGTATCTACTGTGATTTCTTCAGTATCCAGTATGACTGGTTTCCATTATGAATTAATCTCTGTCGTGATTTTGAGGGACTGGACTGTGACAAGTATAGCGTATATTTATTCAGTTAATTTGTTCTTTTTTTCAGTCTCACTATCAGGTTTTCCCTCACTTCCTTTCTTTGCTTTTTGTTGTTGTGAAGTTGGGAAATGTCACAGACTGTGGTTTGTCCCTCAGGAGATGCTCTCTGCTCCCCCCAAACCCCCTCTCAATGCTCCTCTTCTTTTTATTCTCCTTCTCTGCAGGGTCCCATTGAAAACGATGTGGTGATCCATGGCATATTGCAGAAAGTCAAAGGTATGTCTCTCTCTCTCTCTGTCTCTCTCTCTCTCTCTCTCTCTCTCCTGTCTCTCTCTCTCTCTCTCTCTCTGTCTTTCTCTCTCTCTCTCTCTCTGTGTCTCTTTTCTCCATCAGCTCAGCAGGTGTGGTGCTGATGAGAGTGAGGGATTTTTGAGTTTCCGTGGGCACAGGGTTTCCCTTATTCTGTCTATTAATTTAACAGCGCTCTCACACACACACACACACACACACACACACACACACACACACACACACACACACACACACACACGTCCCTAACCTCACCTTTTCTCATCACACACACACACACACACTCTCCAGCTCCCTAATCAGCTGCCCTGTGCAGCCCTCTGCAGCCCTAACTAACTTACACACTCATTAAGAACCTGCCATCACCACTCAGCACTTAACCTGCAGCTCTCACACACACACACACACACACACACACAGACACACACACACACACACACACACATGCTTACACTTTGAAATACATACAAGATATCTGTTCATTGAAAAAGATTTCCTTTTATACTGAGAGATGACTGTATAACAGTCATGCAGTAAACATTATTGTCTGTCTGTCTGTCTGTATGTCTGTCTGTATGCATTTCATCTGTTCTTCCATCCATCAGTTTCCTGATATTTTAACGAGTCAACAGCTTTCATGTAATGTCATTTAAAATGTCATTATTTTGGTTAAAACTAAGCCAGTCTTAAACATCAAACATGAGACATTGCTGCTAATTTCAGCTGGTCCTTCAGCTCAGCCTGCTGCTCTAGATTCGAACCCCGACCTGCCGATCCTGGGACCGTGTCCCTAAACACCAGACCACCGCATGCAGTCCTTTTGGTTGTAATTTCATCAGAATGACAGATCAGATCTTCTGGGTATTCAGGTTGTCCACCTGTTTTTTTTTTTTTTGTTTTTTTTTTTAAGGTTGCAGGTTTTCCTGAACACCTAACGGCATCCAGACTACAGACCCCAGCAGGTGGAACCCATTCAGATTTGGCCTCAGAAGGAACTAGTGAAGGTAAGACCGCGGCGATTCATCACGATCGTACCCGCCAGTCAGTGAGCCCGATGCATTAAGCTCATTGGACGAGTCATCAATCAGTCACTCTGGCCGAGCCGGGCCGACGCGTTAGGTCAGGTAGTCGATCGGACGTAAGTCAGCTATAGTCAGGATCCTTCAGGTACGCGAAGTATGTAGCAAAATGGAACTGACCCTAACCAGGGCGGCACTGCCAGGCCGAAATAGATTGGACGTCCGGTTTAATTACGAGAGAGGTTCGGTCAAGTGTTCCTCGGCTGTGCAGCGAAAGGAATTAAAGCTAATGATGCGCATTAGCCTTCTAATTATCCGTTTAATCATAAGCACGGGGATCATACATCCATCACTACCAGCCCTCCTCAGAGACTGAAATGTGTACACACTATGGCCACTTTATTAGAAACCCCTCCCATGCAGCTGCACCTGATTGGTTGTCGCAGAGCATGTTCAAACCTCTGGTCTTTAATCGGTGCTCAGCTGCTGGATATTTTAGGGCGATGGACATTTGTCCACCCAGCAGGTCCTGTGGACACAAATTAACCAGATGAGATTGAGTCTGTTACTCTACACCTCTAAAGTGCAGCCACAAGGTAAGTGTTTCTAATAAAGTGTCCAGTCCTGGAAACACCAAGTGTGTCTCAGATAGTTCAAACAGAAAGTAGGTGTTTCTAATATAGTGGCCACATTTGGAACAAGAAGGTAGGTGTGTCTAATAAAGTGGCCAGCTTTGGAACAAGGTAGGCGGTTCTTCTTACGCGTCTGATTTTGGAAGCAGAAGGTAGGTGTTTCTAATAATGCGGCCAATTTTGGAGGCACGGAGTAGGTGTTTCTAATAATGTGGCCCTTTTTAAAAACGTAAAGTAGGTGTTCCTTATAAAGTGGCCAATTTTGGGATCCTGTGGATTTGAGCTACAGAGTAGGTGTTTCTATCAAAGTGGCCAATCTTGGAGCCACAGAGCAGGTGTTTTTAATAATGTGTCCATGTTAAAACACTTTTCAACAATTTTCTAGCAACGGCAGGTGTTTTGGATAAATTGGCCCAGATTAAATAAACACAGAGTAGTGTTTCTAATAAAGTGTCGTTACTGTGTGTGTGGTGCTCTGCAAATAAGTGAAATCCTAGAGTGTGTGTGTGTGTGTGTGTGTGTGTGTATGGGGTGTGTGTGGGGGTGTGTGTGTGTATGGGGTGTGTGTGGGGTATGGGGTGGTGTGTGTGTGTGTGGGGGTGGTATGGTTTGTGTGTGTGTGTGTGTGTGTGTGTGTGGGGGTGGTATGTGGGTGTGTGTGTGTGTGTGGGGAGTGGTATGGTGTGTGTGTGTGGGGAGTGGTATGGGGGTGTGTGGGGGGTATGGGGTGGTTGCAGGGGGGTTCAGACACTGCCATTAGAACATGCTGTTTGCTGCATCGTGGTTTGATAATTGTCAAAGCCCATGAACACACACTCCAGTACACACTCCAGTACACACTCCAGTACACACTCCCTTGCTGTGGTTCTCTCTGTGTGTGCTGCCCAGAAACTCTGCAGGCGCGACTATGGGCTGATTGCTGAGTGTGTTGAATGCTACTCTTTCTGGCTCTCTGAGGCTGTTTGCTCACTGTGGTGTGTGTGTGTGTGTGTGTGTGTGTGTGTGTGTGTGTGTGTGTGTGTGTGTGTGTGTGTGTGTGTGTGTATCATAAGTGACAATAACACCAGGGTGTTATCTCTGTCGTTGCATGGGTTGTAACACTAAAGATGACATCAGACCCGTCTCACTATAGTCGTGTGGTTTTGAATACATTTGCCTTTTAGCATAAAGCCGCTCTTTTCTTCTCCTTTAGGTACGTTTATCTTCAGCTTTATCCTTTTCTCCGGCTACAGAGCAGGTTCAATCTTTCTTTTCTGAACTGATGTTAAAAACACCTCTTTTTGGCCCAGAGCTGCTTTAAACACTTTGAGAGGTCTTTCTGTCCTCTGAGCCTTTCCACTGGTACCATCAAACCCAGAGCAGAGCGTGGGTCTTTCCAGCTCCTCTGGTTCTGCATATTCACTAACCAGATGCAGAAACAGGCTAACTGTGGGCGGAGACTTCACAGTTTGAGCCCTAGAGAGCCGTTTTTGGGGCTCTCAGTGATTGCTGTGAGTTTGAGTTCAGGAACTGGACGTTTACATTTACAGCATTTAGCAGACACTCTCATCCAGAGTGATTATTGGGACAGTCCCCCTGGACCCAGCAACCCAGTTGCTCAGGAATCCAGTGGTGGAAGTGGTTGGATTTGATCCTGGGTCCTCTTGGGCAATTGCAGAGTGTCCTACCACTAGACCACCACCTCCCTGTAGGTTGTCCAGAGGAGCGTTTTTACAGGTTCTAATATTACATGTCATACAACACAGAGGAGCCAATCAGAACAGAGCTAATTTGCATATTTCAGTCTCCAGAGGCACAGAAATTCTGTTTTTAAGGAATAGAATTGGGAAATGTTGACTGTCCTTATAACACGAACATAAAAAAATATGGCTCCTGTAATTTATTGCAAAGTAAACATTTTTGATGGTCAGTTCAAAAAATCACCCCAGTTTTTGCTGATTCAAAGCGATAGTTTGGAGAAAAGAAATCAGATTCACACAGGTGACACGGTGCCCGTTCCGGTTCTGATTTAAAGGTTAACTAAAATGTTCTTCAGGAACAGTGTGGTTGTGCTGGAGCTGCAGAACTGACATCCAACTTGTTAACAGCTCGTACAAACGAGAGCGGTCTGAGCAGCGTCTGCACGGATCGGACCGTGCTGAGATCGCGAGCAAGGCTGTCGGTTCAGCGCCGTAAAGTAACGAGGCTCAAACTTTACACACCCTGTGACTTTTTACACTCCTTTGATATAAAGCTTTTTGCAGCTTCAGTGCAACCACACTGTTCCTGAAGAACATTTTAACCTTTAAAATCTGAACCAGTTCATCCACTGTGACGCTGCGTCAGCTTTTCAATTAGATTTTAAAATTGTAAAAAAATGGGAGTAGTATATAAAGATATTCTGTAAAGCATCCAAAGCATTTTACGTTTACAGACTGACCACCAAAAATGGTTACTTGGCAATAAATTGGGGCAGCGATGGTCTAGGAAGTTGTTTAGGAAGTTGCCCCAGATCAGAAGATTGTGGGTTCGATTCCCTCACCAATAGGTTGCCCTGAGGTACCCTTGAGCAAGGTACCGTCCCCGTCAATGCTCCCCAGGCAGCTTTCAATAGCTGCCCCCTGCTGCAAGTGTCTGTTTGGGTGAAACCGGAGGTTGAATCTCGTTTTGTTGTGCTGTGCTGCGTTTCGAAATGACGAGAATAGTCACTTTCACTTCGCTTTCACTTCAAATTATTATTGTTGTTATTTTTTTCATGACTTTCTATATATTTCAGTTACTGGAAGGAGAAGGCAGTTTGTGAAACTGAAGTTTGATTTTCTCTTCCACCTTAATTGAAACGATGCAGAGCAGCTACCGGGACATTACAATTTAAGGTGGAACTAGAAACTGAGCCTAGCCTAAAGTGAGCGAAAACATTATTTCAGAAACATTATTAATGTAGGTGGCGCTCTTTCAGTATTTCAGTCGTCCGTGTGAAAGCAAGACCACGTGGTGATCCAATTCCAGTGCGGTTTTGGGATCTGAAGGAGCATTTGGGCACCAAAATGGGCGTGGCATCAGACTTGACGGCATCCAAGAGGTGCTCCCCCTGCTGGTGACACCGTATTCTACCACGTAGGTTGCTTAGGCCTAGAAACACCCCTCCATCCCTCTCACTGTCCTCTGTAAACATAGAGAACCAGATTTTTGCCCATTTTTGTAGGTCATACAGGGTCAGGAACCACGTAAGCAAAGCAAACGGTGATGCAAATCGTCATTTTTGCCGAGCTGGTGCTTTAACATGTGTGACATTTGCAGGACGGAGTGCCTGAAGCTGGGAATAGATGGGGGGAGAACATGTTCACCTCTTTGCTATTCTGCACACAGTTCATCCAAGTGCAGCGGAGCTTTTTTCACAGATACACTCTCGCGGCGAGCACACACCCCTCTGCGATGGGTGTTATCTTCTATGCAATTTACACCCCGAACGAGACGCGCTCCTGTTATGGGGCGTTTTAGCATATTGCCTCCACACCGAGGATCGTTCCCTTTCCATTTATTGCTTTTTTGAGCTCATAAAGCTTTTTTTTCACAAGCTTGAGAGATCCAGAGCTCCATCTAGTGGCGCTGAGGCCCAGGCGCAGGCCGGTTTCCCCCATCTGTGGACGCGGGCAGCATCAAATCAAGGGTTTCCCGCGGTCGGCAGCCTGACAGGAGGATATTGATTTTTACGGAGAAGCTCGGCTCGGCTGATAGACGGGGACGGGCGAATTAAGTCGCCCCAGACTGTGTGCGTAGACGGCGTGTACTTGTTTGCACACAAATGTGTGGGACAGGAAACCTCTCCAGGTGGAAGGGATGGGTCTCTGCAGGCGTCCACCTGCTGTCCCGAGAGTGTATTGATCCCGCTGTCTTCCCCTTCCCTTTGCATTCACACCGCTGCGTTCCATCTTTCCCCGCAGTGGGGAGTCCGCTCAACACCCTGGCAACCCCAGCTGTCCGACAGCTTTGGACGTGGTGTGTCACCATGCAGCTGGACATGGGGACGGCCGTCCTACAGTTATGCGGTACCAATTACCTTGGCGACTTATGAAGAAGGTACTGAACACCACTGCGCGGTCTGGTGGTTAGAGATCCCTAATCAGAAGGTCTTGGGTTCGAGTCCCAGAGCAGTAGTTTGTCCTGAGGTTCCCTTTAGCATGGTACCGTCCCCATCACTGGATAGGTCTGCTGGATGCTGTGTGTGGGTTAAACACTGAGGATGTATTTGGTTGTGCATTGCTGTGTGTTCCCAATGATGGGTCACTTTCACTTCACTTTCACTTCACTTCCTTTGGGTTGACTTGGGCTTTTGGTCCAATCCACTGTGAGTAATGGATTCATGGGCGGAGCCTGGTCAGATCAGTTATCAGAACTATAGAAGTCTTGTGACAGTGTTGCGCCCATATAAGGAGCTCAGCCGTTTTTCTCCACAAACGTCACTGAAAGTGTAACGAAGCACAAACGACTCCTTAAAAAGAAAAGTAACGTAAGTGAGCTGTAAATGTTTCAGTTAATGAAACAAAGATCCGCCGGATGAGCGAGTTACCTCCAATAAAGTTCTTAAAATAAGAAAATAAATATCATGATCAAAGAAATCAAATATTGCCTTAAAAGGAGATACTCGTGTTAAATAGGATTTCTTTCTTCTTTTCATTTTAATCAATGTGCGTCTTTTTCCATGTTTTGAGAATTTGTTTCGAGCTCCATCTGCAAACTGTTGTCATTTCATTCGATCATTTC
Source organism: Hepsetus odoe (assembly GCA_017165825.1). Taxonomy (NCBI): domain Eukaryota; kingdom Metazoa; phylum Chordata; class Actinopteri; order Characiformes; family Hepsetidae; genus Hepsetus; species Hepsetus odoe. The sequence continues at coordinate 17,554,820 of CM029391.1, forward strand.
TGTTATTCTCAGTGAGTTTCTGTTTATTACTGCGCAGAAATATCCTCCATGATTGGATAATAATAATAATAATAATAATAAGAATGCTAACAGTTTTATTACTGTTATTATTCTTGTTTCTAATAATGATTTGCCCTGTTACTGTGCAGGCGTCCACCTGCTGTCCTGTGAGTGTATTGATCCTGCTGTCTTCTCCTCCCTTTGCATTCACACCATCGCCTCCTTTCTTCCACTGCAGTGGGGAGTCTGCTGAACACTCTGGCAACTCCAGCTGTCTGACTGCACTGGATGCTGTGTGTCAGCATGTAGCTGGACATCCTGCAGCAGGTTGCACATACTAAATATGTGTGTGTGTGTGTGTGTGTGTGTGTGTGTGTGTTCGCTCCTCCAGGCGTACCGTTTCTTGGCTGTCAATAAGAAGCTGGGGCTCAGTGGGCGTCCAGAAAGGCCGGTGGGCTGCATTGGAACTTGTAAGGTAAACTCAGACACTGTTTCCACTCAACACGATACATTTAGCACGTTCTGTTCTGCAGTAATTTTACACCCGTGCCCTTTATGTTGCTGTGAAGAGATCACAACCCCCCCAACATTCAGCTTTATTTGCATTCAGCTGGACATGCCAGTGTCAACAAGCAGCTAACTAACAAAAGGAGAGTGGAGCATCAGTTCCCTCGAGAACCTCCAGCGTAACAGGAACCCACAGAACAGCTGTACACAGTCAGTGAGCGTGAATATTGTCCTTAAAGCGGTGGCCTAGCGATTAGGGACCAGGCCCTAGGATCAGATGGTCGTGGGTTCGAATCCCAGACCAGTAGGTTGCCCTGAGGTGCACTTGAGCAAGGTACCATCCCCGTCACAGCTCCCCGGGTATTTACATAGCCGCAGGGTGTGTGCAGAGGTTGCGTCTCGCTGTTTCACCATGACGAGAATAGTCACTTTCACTTGGAGGACTGTGCCACCACCATCATGTCTTTTCCTAGGAAGTCACTTTGGTGCATAATATATATATTTAATGTATAATAGGACATTATATGGACAAACTGAGAGGCTGTCGTCACAGCTTGGCTGACTGAATGTCTGTATTTCTGAAATAATAAACCTCTTCCAGTTTAAGGTCCGTGCTGATTGTATGGATGTATATATCAGATAAACGCTCAGCGACTGTGTTTGAGACGATTGTCTGAATATTTGATATATTGACTGTAAATGTCCTGCACACGAGCGTGAACATGTGATTTAAAAAAATATATTTCATCTCCATATATTTAGTGTCCATAAACACGTCTACGCCCGAACTTTTAGGACGCACTCCTTCACGAGCGAGACGTACGAGGATGAACCCCTCGTTTGTTTGTCTCCCGAGTCGCACGTTTTGCGGACAATAAAAGGAGAGACTTCGAGGTGTTGTCATGGCAACAATGAAGACAAGCCACCCCCCCCCCACTTCACACACACCCACACACACCTTCAGAGCACCTCTAAAGGCTTTTTCTTCCTCTTTTATAGCGACGATTTGCGAGAGGAAAGGTCGCGCTCGTGGGCGAGCCGGTTAAACCCGTTTTTTAACTCGTTTATTCTTAAATATCCAACCTTGACCTCCGCAACTCTCTCGCTCCGAAATATGATCATCAGTTCCACAACAACAGCACACCCCCGACCCTCTTCCTTTCAGAAAGAGAGAAAGAAGAAGCAGAATCCTCCTTTTAGAGAGAAATTAGTCCAGAAATGAAAAAGTGCTTTATCAGTAAAGCAGCTTCATTTGAGAAAAGAAAGGAAGGCGTGAGAAAGGAGTCGGGGAAAGTGAAAGTGAAAGTGACAACCCTAGTCATCGCGAGGTCACAGCACAGCACACGGTGAACCACAACGGAACTGGACCTCTGCATTTACCCCATGCAAATACCGTGCAGCATTGGGCAGTTATGAAAGTGCCCGGGGAGCAGTGACAGGGACGGTACCTACTGGTGAGGGAATCGAACCCACAATCTTCCGATTCTGTGGCCGACGCCACCGCTGTTGGTGCAGAATGACCGTTTTATTCCTCTTTGTTATATAATTGAGTCAATTAGGTGAAATAATGAGTGATTAGGTGTTTGCAAAATAATACAAGACACAAGGTTCCAGGTAACGATGTTGCGATCGCGGCGATGTGATGAATTTAAACAATATACATTAGATCTGTTTTTGCGTATTTCAAGGATTCTCAGTTAATCTTTCTGAGAATTGGCGTTTAAATCGGAGTCTTTTAAACTCCCAAAAACAGTGTAACTCCTTAAAAACAGATTTTAAAAGTATTTTCAAGTATTATTATTATTATTATTATTATTATATTATTATTTTCATGATTTCTTATTATTGTTGTAATATATCAAATATTTTTTTATATTTTATTGTCCAATTATATAGATTTTTATGAGTTATATAATGACATCAATAATATAATAATTTACATTATATAGTATAACATTAGTAGTAGTAGTAATAGAATTATTATTATTTGTGTTTTGTTAACATTTTGATTCTAGTGCTGCTATAAATTTATATTCTAAATGTTTGATTAGTAAAAATAATAACCACATCAGTTCAAATATCCAAATTTAATCTCCTGCTGATTCACATTTGGAAAGCGTCCACACCGATCACGCCAAGTCTCCTGATGGTCCGTCCTGCCGCCGCTGTTTTGCGTCTGATGTGTCGGTCCTGCAGGAAAGCCGTAGATCCTTTAAAACAGCGTTGTTTTCAGCTCCGTTCAGTTTGTGTTTGTCCCTCGGAGAAGGACACGGAGAGATAAAATCAGTCGTTAGGGGAGGATCCCTCAGAGACCACCTCACACGCCGTCACCTTCCTTTAAAGAGCCCATACCCATCCACAGCTTCCCCACTGAGCTGCATTTCTCTCTCCTAAAGCAGCCTTCCCTGATCTTTCTCCAATCTCTCGTTATCCCTATTTCTTCCTGCGCCTTTAAGGAGGGTATGCAAATGAGCTTCATCCAAAGGAGCTTCGTTAGGGGCTGGTGGTTGGTGAGCCACAGGATCGGAAGATTGTGGGTTCAAACCCCTCACCAGTAGGTTGCCCTGAAGTACCCTTGAGCAAGGTACCGTCCCCGTCACTGCTCCCCAGGCTTTTTCAATAGCTGCCACCTGCTGCACGGAGTTAAATGCAGAGGTCCAATTTCGTTGTGGTTCACTGTGTGCTGTGCTGCGAACTCGCAATGTCACTTTCGCTTTCACTTTCAATTGGCTAATTCAGGATGCTGTCTGGACTCTCAAAGGAACAGTGCTGTTAATTCAGTGTTCAATGGGCGGAGCTAAATAGTGGTTGACTGAATGGGGGATGATGTAGAAACGCGTTCATGGTTGTGATGTGAGTTCATGTTGTGTTTAGGTGTGTTTGGTTTGGAGATTCTGAAGAAAGTTTGTTAAAAATGACCTGGAAGTGTTTTCATTTACAAAACTTAATGATGAAACGGTCTTTTAAGAAATCTTTTATTTTCTCTGATATGGGCTCTTTAAAGACGTGAGGGAACGTGTGGCGCTCCTACTACATGCTGGAAGTTCATGGGTTCTACATTACACCAAAGAAAGAAAGATGGATGGGGGCGTGTGTGTGTGTGTGTGTGTGTGTGTGTGTGTGTGTGTGTGTGTGTGTGTGTGTGTGTGTGTGTGTTTAGAATGGATGGCTTGTTTAAGGTGCTGCCTGAGATAACATATGTCCAAGATGCTATCTCATCATTCTTTAGTGGGTGATCTCTCTCTCTCTCTCTCTCTCTCTCTCTCTCTCCCTCACTTTCCCTCGCTCATCTTTCTGTATTTTTCCTCTGTTATCTCACTTTCCATTATTCTCTTTAATTTTATCTCACATTCATTGCTTTCTATCATTTATATTTTCCTTTCATTTGTGTTTTACTCATTTATTTTCACCTCTTCATTTTTCAACGCTCTCTCTCTTTCTCTCTGTTTATCTCTTTCTTTTCCTTTCTCTGTGTTTGTGTGTGTTTGTCTCTTCTGTCTGTCTCCCTCTCCTCTCTCTCTTTCTATCTCTATCTGTGTCTCTCTCTCTCTCTCTCTCTCTCCCCACAGATTTATCGGATTTTGGGGAAGACGGTGGTCTGTTACCCGATCGTCTTTGATCTCAGTGATTTCTACTTGTCCCAGGACGTCATGCTGCTGATCGATGACATCAAGGTGAGCTGAGGTGAAGTCACGAGCGGCTGCTTTTGGAGAAAAGCGACTGAGTGTCCGCTCACGGCTCGTTTATCTCCTCCTGTTTTGGAGATTTTACCTTCAAAATAAAAAATGTAGAAAAACGATCACTTTTTGTCTGAAGAAAGATCCGTTCAAGTTGAGAGTAAGATCCAGAGTTCAGTTCTAATCTAAACAGGCTTGTAGCTGCATGATGGAATATCCAGAATGAAGTTTTCATTAAATTAATATCCAAAAAGTGTACAATAAACAAATAGTAGGCAATCTATTTGTAGATAGAAATTTCTAGGAAAAAAGACTTTTATAATAAAAATCAATAACTAAAAATGGAAAAAAAATAAATGTATAATAAATTACTATTCACAAAAAATACATTTTAAATAAAAACATTCAAATCTGGTGATATTGGTTTAATTATTTTTTTTATTACATTAATGGATTTTTTTTTTTCATTTTTAATAAATGGAATAAATATCTCATAAATTAATATCAGATTAAATTTAGGATAAATTGTCCCAATAAAATAATTTTCCAGAATTACTTTAATAATCCAGAATGAAGTTGTAAGAAAGTAATTTCTAGAATGAATTAGTTAAAACGTTAATAAACTTCTCAAATGATGGTGTAAAAAATGCTTAATTACGCTGTCATAAAATCAACCCCAAACAAGGTTAAAATACAGTTATTTTTGAGAATAATTCTATATGAATATCTAGGATCTACGATCAAATTTAAATTAAAATAATGGAAGGAATATCCATAATATTTCAGATTGGAATAAAATATAATTAGATCAAATCTAAAGTCTGCGATTACACTGCACTATTATTTTAAATCTCCCCAGAGCTGAGGAATGGCCTTTAGCGTGCAGTTCATAATATTTAATTGTCATTTTTGTTGATCTTATTGAATCAAGTGTATGATTTCAGACTGTTTGCAATAATGGGAAGTGGACAGGATGTTGAGACCAACAGTACAGACTGCTAATCTGATATCTTTCCTACAGATATCTCTTCATCATCTTGTTTCTCCGTACAGTTTCTTGACCCCAGTTATTGATTGTGTGTGTTTATGCTCATGCTGTGGTCGCTGTTGTGTGTTTTCCGTTGCAGAACGCCCTGCAGTTCATTAAGCAGTGCTGGAAGATGCCCGGACGGCCTCTCTTCCTGGTCCTCATCAGGGAGGACAACATTAAGTACGCCCTTTAAAACGCGCCCCATTCATCACCCACAACAAACTGCTGTCAGAGCTCCCAGTTTACTTCTCGTCTAATTGAGCTGCCGTTCACCGCTGCAGGCTTTACACGACGTTGGCCCGTTTCCCACTCCACCTAATGGCCCCGGCCCGACGTACGGAGCTTTCTGAGCCAATTTCAGGTCCAGTTTCGAGCGAAACCGAAGCAGTTTATTGGGTGAACTCTCGAGAATCGTAGAAAAAAGAAGGAATCATGCAGAAAATGTGCAGTTATTCTACTGGAGGAGGGTCTGATTAAATGATTATACCATACAGACCATCTACAGACGCTTAATTTGTTAACGAATGGGTGAATCTACTAATAATGAATTCATTTGATCAAGTTTAGACCTTTTCTTGAAGTTTAGTTTAACACAAGAGGAGCATCTTTTTAATTTCATTGATTTTTTTTCCCCCAATTTTGATGCATTTCCCAATGTACTGGGACCATGAGCTAAGAGCACCCAAAACCCCAACACTGGGATGGAGAGCATGTTCTTTCCATGAAGCTTGACCATTGTATTGCAAAAGCAACGTTATTGTACCTATGTAGTGCAGGAGAGCAAGCAGAACAAAGCGTCTAACTTGAGACATGAAGCAGTGAAGAACCAGGTGCAGATGATTCCAGATGATCTGGGATTCGTTTACTGCTGATGCTGAATGCTGAGTGGGTGGAACCCCTTTATCTAGAACCTCTTTACAGGCTATCCTTAAAAAGTTTGCTCCCATTTAATCCACAATATGCCAAAGAAAAGGGGCGGCGGTGGCCTAGTGGTGAGGGAGTTGGCCCGGATCGGAAGATTGTGGGTTCGCTTCCCTCATCAGTAGTTTGCCCTGAGGTACCCTTGAGCAAGGTACCGTCCCCCTCACTGCTCCCCGGGCACCTTAAATAGCTGCCCCCTGCTGCTCGCGTGTGTATGGGTGAAACGCAGAGGTTGAATTAAGGTTGTGTTGTGCTGTGCTGAATTTTGCAATGACAAGAATTGTCACTTTCACTTTTTAAACACAGTTTGACACACAATTGCATTTTTGAACCAACAATCCTTGAAGTATAAAAAAAGACTTTTGCACAGCACTGTATATCAGTTTATTGTAGTTGAAAAGTCACTCTTGGTGTGGAACCAGTAGCAAAGCAGTTTATTTCTGGGGTGGAGGCAGCCTAGGGTGGGATTCTTGGCTGCCGACCAAGTGGTTGTAGGTTCGAGCCTGGTTCCAGGACTGTTAGCGTCACCAAAACTTGCCCGGGTCGTGGAAAAAGCATCTGATAAATTCTGTAAACTGGAAACCCAAGGTTGTTAACAATTAAACGGAAGTTCCACCAACGTCCTGCAAAGCTTGTCCAGCCTAGCAACAGTAACCATCTGTCCACACTGGTATGTGCAGCAGGGATTAACCGGTGATCTTTTTGGCTGCCAGGGGGAGCCGTTTTAACCCGGTACTGGACATGTTGGCCTCGTTCAAGAAGGGCAGCATCGGAGGAGTGAAAGTCCACGTGGATCGGCTTCAGGTGAGTCTAAAGTGCATGTTCTACCTGAGTCTAACCCTGCGGTGCAGACAGATGTATTCAAATGTTATTCACGAGGCATATTCGCCTGAATATGCATTTCTGCTAATCAGCCCGTTTGCATGTATTACCTCATTTGGAGAACGTGTATTTCCATCCTTTGACCTATTCTTTGTGCAGAGTCATTAAAGAAACATGAAAATTCGAAGCTAATCATGTAAATCATTATGGTCGGGAACTCCAGCACTCAGGAAAGCAAAGTGTGATATCTAGCAGTGCAATGCAAAAGTTTTTTTCTTCCAAAGATCCAGACTTTCTTGTATTTTTAACGTTGAGGAATAGTTCTCCAGATGAGGACAGTGTTGTTGTGTCTCATTTTCAGTCCAGTCTCTGTACCTGAGCAGTTCTCCAGATCTTCCTGAAGGACAGTGTTGTTGTCTCTCATGTTCAGTCCAGTCTCTGTACCTGAGCAGTTTGATAGTTTTGTGTTGGTTAATCCACACAGTGATCTACATCTGAACCTTCAAGCAGAACAAAGCGTCTAACTTGAGACATGAAGCAGTGAAGAAACAGGTGCAGATGATTCCAGATGATCAGGTGATTCGTTTACCGCTGATGCTGAATGCTGAGTGGGTGGAACCCCTTTATCTAGAAGCTTTGCAGCCACTAAAGCATCAGATTTCATGTGATCTACTCGACAGATTGATGTAAATAGTATTTTAAATAGTATTGCAGCCTTTACAGACGTTGTGTTCTGTATATACAGATCCCTCCATGGAGCACATGCCCAGGTTGCTACAGCGACTCTCATTATTATGGCCCTGCTGTAGCGCTGTCATATCTCTCTCCAGTGAATGAAAGGCTGCAGGTTGGCAGGAATCACAGTGTGGGCTGCGTCCCCGGTGTTGTGCTGAATATTTATCCGCCGGTGTATTTAGTCGCTTCCCATATGGCCGGCTGATATGGACGGCGCGGTAACGTGGACGGCCCATCTGCTCAGGTTGAGCTTTTCTTCAGCCTGGCTTCTAATCCTGTTGTGTGTTTGTGTGTGTGTGTGTGTGTGTGTGTGTGTGTGTGCCATCTTGCAGACCCTGATCTCCGGAGCGGTGGTGGAACAGCTGGATTTCCTGCGTGTCAACGAGGCCGAGTGAGAACCGCCCTCCGTTTTGTGTTTGACCTTTGCTTTTGTGTTCCACTTGTTCAGTATTTATGTGCCACTGCACCTTAAAGGGAGCCAGACGTGCCACCAGTAAACATAATGACATGTTTATTCACTCCTAGTTAGCGCTGGAGCTGCGAGGCTGATGTCTCTGGCATGTGTGGAGGTTTATACCCCACCAGAACCAAGCAAACTGCAAGCCTAAACCACTAACCGTGAATGGAAATGCAAAACGATTCAGCCTGAAGGCTTCGTCCTTGGTTTTAGCTCTAGTGATGCACTTCAGTCCGTATCTGTAGGTGGTGCAGCGCCAGAAACCACACCAGCGAGGCTATTTGTAGTTTTCTTGTGACGTCACACCCTGGAGGATCACCTGGAGGGTAAAACAGATCTCTCTTCCACTGCCCTCCACTTATCTGTGGCTTGTTTCTCCAAAATTCTCGTTTAATTGGAAACCGATGATGCTGAAATCAGAATCACAAAAGAGAAACACAACCCAGAGGAGACGAGGGCTTAAGGACATGTCTCCGTCTCTGGGGAGGGAATGAAAGAATGGACGCCAGTCGTTCGCACGTCTTTGCAGTGAATATCTCTGGAAGATGAGCTCCAGCACTTTAACGATTGTGTTTTTAGTTTCTGTACCACGTCGTTCGGTTTCAGACGGGCTGCATCCCAAATCACACACTTCTACACGGCATTACTGAGTGTGTGTCTAGTGGTTGTGCACTATTTTAACACACTATTGAGTGTGTAGTGCAGTTTGGGACACAGTTGTGTGAACAGTGATGTAACGAGAGATCAGTAATAAGTTCTCCAGTTAAAGATCTTCATCTTCAGTCTGAAAACTTAACGATGATCTTTGGAGAGAAGAGGGACGCTGGCTGTTAGCTAATTATCACCCTTTACTTTCTCTCGTCCTTCGTCTCTTAGTATTGACCGTCCACACTGAAGACACTCATATCTGTCTGTCCTTCCGTAAACGTTCATCCTGACGGCAGTGTAAGGGGAGGGATTCTACCAGTAGGTTGCCCTGAGGTTCCCTTGAGCAAGGTCCCGTCCCCATCACTGCTCCCTGGGTGCTATCAATAGTTGCCTGCACAGTGTGTGTGGGTTAAATGCAGAGGTGTAATTTTGTTGTGTCTCACGGTGTTCACAAGGACGAGTATAGTCACTTTCACTTTAAATTCCTACATTTTCATTGTTAATCCAAAGCTGTTTATCCTCCCGATTTAAAGAATTCCAGAGTTTAAGAGCTTTGAGGAGCTGGAGTTGCCGAAACACTCGAAAGTGAAGCGTCAGACGAGCACTCCCATCTCCTCAGACCTGGAGCAGCAGCCTGAGATCAACGTCCAGGAGTGGTACCACAGACCCACGCATGAAATCCTGCAGAAATTCAACGTGAGTCTGGTGTTTGGAGCTTTTGTGTCCACTTTATTAGGTACCTCTACGTACCTCAGGATTTTTTAACATGTCATCCAAATAATCTCTCCTCGTGGGTCTCGAGATCACGTTATTGAGAACGCTGGGCAGCCTTTCCGTGAAAAGAGAGCAGAATCATTTCCTGTTGAACGGGATCGAAAGATGAGAAGCACATTCGTATTTTGCTCTATTCAGATGTGATGTTGGATAAAGGGGGCAGCGGTGGCCTAGCGGTTAGGGAGTTGCCCCCAGGGTCGGAAGGTCGAGGGTTCAAATCCCTTGAGCAAGGTACTGTCCCCATTGCTGCTCCCCGGCCCTTTAAATAGCTGCCCCCTGCTGCACAGTGTGTTTGGGCGAAAAGCAGAGGATGTATTTCGTTTCGCAGTGTGCTGTGTTTCACAATGACAGTCACTTTCACTTTCATATTATTACCGTTTCTCATAAAACGGCCAAAAGTGTAGGTGTTTATACTGATTCCTCTCCCGAGTCAAATGTCATTTTCTTGTTTTCTTCTCTTCAGGACTGTGATTGTCTTGCCAGCCAAGCCCAGCTGGCCAGCGTTCTTCTGAAGAAAGAGGGTCCTGACTTCTTCAGCAGAGACGGTATTCTACAGCAGGGTCCTAAAGATCACACAAACCAAGCCTTTTATGCTTTTGTCACTTTCAGAAGAAACATTGATTAATTAACATTAATTGATGATGAGGAGTAAACAGGATTACAGTTCTGTCTTTTTGACGATTTTCCATCGTTTAAATTTTAATATATGGGGGGTCTAGAGTTTTGGGACGAGGCCCCATAATCGGAAGACCCTGGGCACCCTGAGCAAATTACCCCATCACTGCTCCCCGGGTGCAGGATATGTCTGCAACCATGCTGGACGGTGTGTGTGGGTTAAACACGGAAGATGCATTTAATTGCGTTCACAGTGGCAAATAGTCACTTTCACTTTACTTCAGATCCATCCTTTCACTTTAAAAGCCACATGACATTTTTCAGGGTTGCCAGTTTTCAGTCGTTCAGCATTAAAACTCCCCCACCATCAGAGATGCAAACAGAATACAATCGGTGTGCGAACAGAAGAAAGATAATGAGTTTTTAATTGCGGCAACATACTAACACCCTGAACAGTGTGTCTGAATGAAGGCAGCCATTAGCAGTATTCATTACTGGTTTATATGAGGTTTTGCGCACAGTCTTAGATTCAGAAATGAGAGAGATGCTGCTCGGCTCTTCTGAGATCATAATATTCTCTTTACTGGGATTTCAGGGACGAATGTTCCACAGCTTGTGGGCTGCAAACCTAAATGCCCTGGAGGCCGTAGTGGACAGTCTGAATTTAGGGACCGAGGTTGGAAGAAGAAGATCTGAGGTTGCGGGTGAGAGAACATGGCCGGAGTCATTCTGAACGAGGCCACGGAGGGCTTTAAATGTAAAGAGGAGTGTTTTAAACTGAGGGAGGCGGTGAAGGTGATGGAGGACAGGGGTGATGTGGGCTGACTGTTTAGTGTGGACTTAAGGTGGAATGACTCTGTCCTGACTCCAGGCTCTTTTACAGTTCTACTTTAAAACTTAGGTTATGAAAAGGTTTAAATTTGCCCTGGAAGAACAAAGAGTTGTCCTTTCAAAAACATGTTTTAGATACAAATTTAACCCTTTTCAATGGAAAAAAAAAAAGGTCCAAAATTAGGTCTCATTACACGCAGCAGGACCTTATTTCCACTGGATGAACCAAAATGTCCTTTTTCATTGGTTTAAACATGGCCCGTATTTAAAAGAATTCTGAAATTGAGTCAGACATGATTCATCATGGTTCTCCTACTGCAGTACCCAGGATTCATTGCAGTTCATCAAACACCCTTTCATGCTGTTGTAGTTTCATCGCTGTGAAGTCTTCCTGCCCAAAGTCCTCCAAAAAGTTGGAAGCTCCTACCTTCCAGGTGCATCATCAGAAGACTTTCCTAGACTTCAAACCTGGAAGTCAGCGGCAAAGAGGCGAGCAGGCGGCTTTACAGCACATAAAATGTTTCTTCTGGACCGAATCGTCTCTTTTATGACCCGCAGGTTTGATTGACGCAGTAAAAGGCAACTAAATGGGCAACTAACCGCCTGCAATATTATTCCATATATGTGGTCACACACCGGGAACGTTATGTGGTGCTTAAATCGTCTGGCTGACACCGCGGAGATGGATTCGTTTACTGTCTCACGCTTCAGAGCTTTCTTTTCCTCGCAGCAGCTGCTAAAACCTCTGTAAATGAAACGTTCACAGCCGTAATCCATTTAGCGTCTCCGAGCCTTAAGTGACTGGCTTAGAAAACCATCAGCTCACTGGTGCTGCGTCTGCTGGGTGTTTCAGAAAAATAATTTAAATAAAAAACAACAACAAAAAAAAAGTGTTTCTGTTCAGATTAGTGCTTTATACACCGAGAATTTCAACACAGCAAGCGATCGGAGATGATTTTATGCTCCGTTTGTTGTGAGCGGCGATCTGCTGGAGATGAGTTCTCAATATCTCAAAGAAACTGAAGCTGCTTTCAGGAGATGTGTTTTCTCACCTGCTAGAAATACTCCTTGTGGTTGAGGCGAGGGGTGGCACCTGGGGGTGGGCGATTCGAACGAATACCTCGATACTTCAGAACACATTTGGGTGAACACAAAACTTCATAGCGGCAGCGGTGGTTTAGTGATTTGGGACGAGGCCCCAGGATCAGAAGGTCGTTGGTTTGTATCCAAGACCAGAAGGTTGTCTTGAGGTTCCCTTGAAGAAGGTACCGTGCTCATCAGTGATCCCAGGTGCTGAATATGTCTGCAAAGTCAAATCATGATTTAGACGGGACATCAGGACATGGATAATTTTTTTTTGGACCTCTTCTCATGGTCCATATATCAGGACGTGTGTATATGTGTGGTATATACAGTATATATTCTGATGTACATTAGACAGCACTAACTGTTGGAGACAGTAGCAAGGTTGCGTTGGTTTGGACGTGTCCAGAGGAGAGACGAGGAGTATATCAGGAGAAGGATGATGAGGATGGAGCCGCCAGGAAAGCAAGATTGGAACGAAGAGGACGTTTATGATGTGGTGATAGAGGACATGCAGGTGGTCTGAAAGAGGACGATGTAGAGGACGACAGAAGAAATGGAAACGGCTGATCCGCTGTGGTGACCCCTAAACGGGAGCAGACGAAAGAAGACGACGATTATTCTAGTACTATGAGAGTGTACACGTTTTTATTTATGGATTGTTGTTGATATATATTGAATACACCACATCGTTACACTCATTGGACAGCAGACAGGCTTGCTAACGTCCACTTGCAGGAAACGGGGTCAGGAAATGGACTTTCTTCCGTCCTTCAGCAGATTTCTCTGAAACCCGAGAGAGACTCGTGAACTCCCAGCCGGAGTGGAGAGTTGCTGACTCGTCTCACTTCCCTTCTGCTGGACAGAAAGTGCTTAAGTCCATTTTTTGGGACTTTTGTTCCAGCAAGTGTCAGCTCAGCGATATTAGCCCCTCGTCTCAGTCCATTTATATCATCTGACAGTGGGACGAGTCCACCACTTTTTCTCCCAGTGGGTCGGCAGATGATGCGTCATGAGGAAACTAGAGGCAGAAAACTGAACAAAAAAGGAATCAATGGAAAAAAAAAGGACAGAAATGAACCTTGTTTTAGAGAGCATGATTAAAAAGAGCAAAAATAAAAAACACTTGGTTCTATTTTGTCCACAATATGATTTAAGTTATTACTATTCTGCTATCAAAACTATGGATAATGATGATAATGATAATAATAATAATAATAATGATAACAACAATACTAATTATATTATTAACTAATGTTAATAATGCAGTTAATAATAATAATTATTATTATTGTTGTTGCTATTATTATTATTGTTATTACTGTTATTATTGCTATTATTATTATCTGCTGTTATATTTAATTCCTTCCACAGCCTTGTATCTCCATGAAAACATTTGTAATCCAGGATTTAGTCCATTTTATATTGTGGTCCATTTCTCATTTAATGTACACGATACAAAATTCTGCATATCACAAAAATAAACAACCAAAACTGAGATACAGTGTATCTTCTCTAACAGTATATTTTTAAAGGGTTTTATATCTACAGTACTGTGCAAATCTAAATCAAATCAATATTTGGTGTGACCACCCTTCGTCTTCAAAACAGCATCAGTTCTTCTAGGTACATTCACACACGGTTTCTGAAGGAACTCGGCCGGTCGGCCGTTCCAGACATCTTGGAGAACTGAGCACAGATCTTCTGTGGATGTAGCTCCTCACATCCTTCTGTCTCTTCATGTGATCCAGACACACTGGATGATGTGGAGATCAGGGCTCTGTGGGGCCAGAAGAACTGATGCTGCTCTGAAGGTAAAAGGTAGAAACACCAGATATTGATCTGATTTAGATTCTTCTTTTGTTCCTCACTTTGCATTTTGTAAATTGATCAAAATAAACAATCATTATTGATATTTCTGAAAGCGTTCTTTTTACAGCACTTTCACACCTGCCTAAAACTTTTGCACAGTGCTGTGTGTGTGTATATATATATATATATATTTTATTTTTATTTTTTTGATTAAAATGATAAAAGCAACACTTTTCAACACTTTGATTCAATTTAAATATTAGTAACATCTTAATAGCTGTATTATTCAGTTTATCAGCCCTTTATTTCATTTCTGACCGAATGTCTTTAAAAGTGTCTCCGCCGTGCTGTAACTCACTGGGTGACTCTCCTCCTCTGTGTCTCCAGAGAGCCTGAAGGATGAGCTGGAGCGCATCTACAGACAGGCGGGCAGTCGGAAACTCTGGTCAGATTCCAGTTTACTCTCCATTTCTCACTTTATCTTCCCTGATCTGATGATGTGTAACTGCACTGTTCCTTCTCCAGACCTTCAGTTATCTCCTCTTTCTCAGTCCTGCTCCTGTGGACTCCCTGGACCTCACATTCTAGGGTTTTTTTCCAAACAAATCAAGACACAGCTCGTCATTAATTTCTCTTTATTTGTGCAGTAAAGCATTTCCAGAAGCAGTAAACACAAACGACTTTGCGATCTGATAATCCTAATCAATAACGTTTCCTGATATAAAGTTATTCTGACACCCATTCCAACAGCTCGCTCAGAATTGTTTAAAAATCTATTTTTAGTTCAATTTTAACAGATTGAATGAGATGCCGTCGTTAAGGCTAGAGCTTCCTAGAAATCACAGGTTGTTTTTATTTTTTAAATCTTGATCAAAGTGGTCTAATCACTCTTTTTAAGGAGCACCAGCTTCTAATCTCAGGTGCTTGATCAGCAGATACGTTCACAGGAGGTCAGGATCAACCGATTGAGCAATTTATTGGTAAATTTATGTCCCTTTTGGCTTTAAAATAAAAAAAAATCTATATCAAATGTGAACATAATGTGCGTTTAATATGAACGGATTGGACTAATCAATCAGGTCCAATCAATCAGACGAGTTGGACTAATGAGTGGAGTCGGAGTGTGTTCACGGGGTCTACAGGACTGGGGTTTTGTACGGAAAGCCTTTTTGGTTTTTTGGTTTAAGACTTTTATTGATAGTAATGTTGATAGTTAAATTTTCACATTTGAACTGAATTCTCGGTCGATTAAAAACGATTTCTTAATGTCCTTCATGCTAAAAGGCACGATTCGCACAAAAAAAAACAAAAAAAACTCGAAGCTGGAAAGGCTTTGCCGGACATTTGCACATGATGTTGAAGTTTCACCTGTTTCTTTACTACTTTTTTCTGTCTTTTCTTTCAAATGTCACTTTTTCTTCCTGCCCGAACAAATCTTATTTCTGAATATGCAAACCTGGTGTAGGCTGGCGGTTCGTTACGCAGCGGCCGCTACCCAGAAGTTTGCTGGTTCTATAGCTCCTCATATAACCACTCTGTTGGTCCACGGCAAACAGGTAACAGGCTGTGGTCTTCAGTGCCCTTTGCATGTCCATCACTGTAGACAACCTGGCCACCGGTTTTCCATTAACTCCTTCTCTGTGAGGCAGGGGCTCTGGGGTGTGATGGTGTTCTGTTTTCACCCCGATCTCACGTGTAGTCGATCAGCCAAGTGGGGTTTGCTTCTGGGCTCCTGCTCTGGAGATACGAGGCGAAATGATATTTTCGGAAATTGACATCTGCAGCCGAGCCTTGCATTCATTTTAATCGCCTAAAAAGGAGATAAAGATCTTGAATGAGGTATTAGTGGGTAGCAACGGTTGCTATGCCATGATTGGAGCATTTAAAATTCAATTCTTTTCATGATCTAGAACGTTCTGCCTCTTCTTCTTCTGCCACAGCGAATCCTTCCTCTCCACTTCTTCCTGTCCTCTGCATCTTCCTCTTTCACTCTAACAACCTACCTGTCCTCTCTCACCAGGTCCAAAATCCTCCTCTTTGTTCTTCCTCTTTCTTCTTTCTTGGCAGCTCCATCCTCAACATCGTTTTTCTGATATGCTCCTCATCTCCTCTGGACATGTCCAAAACTTCACAGTCTCACTTTATCTCTAAACCATCCAACCATAATCCTAATCCGGACCACCCTCGTCCCTCCCATCGCAAATCTCAGCATCTCTGACTCTGATACCTTCTACTTTTAGCTGCTTTTAGCTTCTGGAACCACATGAGCAAGTACAAGCTCCATAACTTGATTTGGGTAAATCTGAAATTATTCAGCTCCAGAGCCCAAGCCAAGATAACCTCTTGGCTGATCGACTACATCAAAAGCTGGCCGACATGTGGAGGAGGTTTAGTTTATGGATCGATCCATCCCCTGACATCGTCTTCCTGTGTGGCGTAGCTCAGTCCTGTGGATTGTTAGCTGATGTTTCAATGTTCCAGCGTTAGTTTCCCTCCTTCAGTCCACCCTGTTTGCTTTGGTGAAGTGTGTTCACGTTCACGTGTTTAACTTGGCAACCTCACCCCCGTGTGCTGCCTTATTACCCACCCATGATGTTCATATGGTCCTCCCATGGTCCAGCCCTAATAGAATGCATCAGCTAAAGGATTCTGATATTAGTGAACATTAAAACTACGTCAGCTGAGATTCTATTCCATGAAAAAGTTGGGGAACAGCAGCAGCAGGATTTGAATTCCCACTGCACGTTCTTCATCCCGAGGCACTGAGCCGTCCCTGATAAACACTCGCTCCCCGAGGAGCAAACCCGGGAATACTAATGACCCTAATTCCGTCGTGGGGACAGCGTCCCGCGTTCGGAATAAACATTTATTTAGATACTTATTCCCGTTCATGCGTGGCGGAATTCAGCTTCTGGAGGAGAAAACTGCAAAGCTCTTGCAGTGGCGAAAAAAAGTATTAGGTCTTCTGGGAATTCAGTTGCTAATTCTTGCACCAAGCCAGATGATATTGGAATTGAAAGCTGAGGTTAAAGGAGTGCATCATTTTTCAACCGAATGTCCATCTGCAGCGTACGGTCCATTTTCATGGAAGGCAATTCTGACACTTTTCCCTGAACGGAAAACCTGTTACATGAAAAAGAAAATTATAAATGAAACTGTGGTTTTAGCAGAAATGAACAGATTCTAACTGGTGGTGGTCTCATGGTGGGACACTCGCCTATGAACCAAGAGGTTGAAGGTTCAAATCCCACCTCCAGCACCACCATCATCGGGTTCCTGAGCAAAACCCTGAACCCAGAAGTATTTACTTTCCCGTAGTTCCTGTAAATGGAAGAGTTTACATTTATACTTGGTTTTTTAGTTTTCAAGGACTTTCCTCCTCTTTAATGCTGATTATCAGTCCCTTCAGCCTTGAAATGAAATGAAATGGAACTATTTTTCTTTTCTTTTTTGCAAATCTGAGCATTCTCCACTTCGATCATGATCTAAACCATAGCCTAGTTTCGTTTTTACACGCAGCAGAAGGAAGCCCTGTGAGCGGCTGTGACAGGCTAAACATGGAAAACTAAACAGAAGTATTTAAAAATCCTGAATTGTTAATTTTCAAGATTCTTTATTTTTCATGTTTTATATCTAAAACCAGCAGTGAAATGTATCCCTGAGTCCATTTAATAAACTCAGGGATACAAATAATAAAAAGTACTATTTTAGAGGGTACGCGTGAGACAATGAATAAATCTAGATAGTAAGCCGAGCAGAACCCACATGTGGAAAGTTATTTTTTCAACCACTCCATACACTTTTTCAATAGAACATTTTTGTTCTGCTGCTATTTATATAACGATATAATACTTTTTACATGCAGCTTAATTAAAGTTTTTTTTAATTACTTTTTAAAATGATTCTGATGCTAATAGCTTTTGGGCCTCGGTTTGTTGGAAGCTGTAAAAGTGAAAAATCTTCGCCGTAGATTTGCAACATTGAGAACCAACTTTGAACAAAATTAAGAGTCAGTGTGGAAACGGACATTGTTGTTAAACGTTTTGTTACAAGATTGAAACATTCAAATTTTTTTTAAGGTTTGAAACAAAATGTGCCGTATTTTAGAATTTCACATGTGAAATGATGATGGAATGATGAAATGGGCGTCTTTAATTGTCAGACTGTAAATAGAGTTGGTTGCGCCACCTAAAATCTGTAGACTTTGAAAGGAATTACAAAAGGATTACAAAATTAATTTTATAATGGATTGATATACAGGAGATATGCATGATTTATTTCTAATATTATGTTGTATTATATTAGAATCTATTATTACATTGCTATTATATTAATTCTATTATTGTATAACATTAATATATTATTATAATAATTCGTAAACCGACCTTAAACCAGTTGAAATGCTTATTTTTTAATGAATAAGCTTATTATTTTTATTTTTAAAAAGGAAAATTATAGATTATATGACAGTAGTCCAGTACACCCCTTTCATGTTCACGGGTTTTTCAGGGAAAAGCATCAAAATTGTCTTTTGTAAAGGACGACATGCTTCCCGGGATTCCAGATTGGGTTAAAAGACAGATTCCTTTATTGCTTAAAGTAAACCACAGGACGTGCAAAATGCTACCATGCCCCAGATGTGAAAAAGCCGGGACAGTTTGATGTGTGGTCCAGGTGTGAGTGTTAACCCGTGTGGGATTATGTGTTTCTGTTCACCAGGTCCGTTGTTCGTCTTGCTGCCAGTCTCTTAACTAAGCTAGTGGACAGCCTTGCTCCGAGTATTACTAGCATATTAGTGCATGGCAAGCAGGTAAGTGGGAACGAAAAGGTCCTGAGGCCAAGCATTTCAACCCAAATCAAACTCTAGTGTTTAGAAACTGACATTGGGGGAAAAAAAAACGACTTAAAAATGACACTTTTAATGTTCACTGATCAAGCGTGTACCTTTCATTCCTCCTTGTAGACTCCGTAGAAACTGATGCTTTGCTGCTAGCTTGCAACTACAATTAAATCCCATTTTAACCAAACAGCTAATATAGCTGACCACCATCATCTGCTTTATGTTTGCGTTTTTCATCTGTACATGCACCGGCCACTTTATCGGAAACGCCTCCTTATAGACTCCACTTTGCTGGTGTACAGTCGTCTTACCATCCGTCTGTCAGGATTAAATATGCTGGAACTGGTCCACCACCCAGATATAATGGTGCGGTGGTCCTAGAACGATCCACCGACGGATGAGGCTACCGTGCACCTCCATAGTGGAGCACCAAGGCAGGTGTTTCCATTAAAATGGCCATCCAGTGTAGGATCAAGGTAAGTAATCTGTTTCTGTGAACACTGTTATATAAGGCTTTGGTGTGCTCTGTGCTTCCTTTATCCAAGCTCCAGCTGTTTGTTTTTCTTATATACAATTTGGCTGATTAATTGGGTCCTATAGCCTCCAAACGCAGGTCTGGCCCCCAACTCCTCATAAAAGTCGTCGTGATTCATTAGGCTGCATCTCCAGGAGGAATAAATCTGCATATAGATTGCATTCTAGAGACCTAGTTTAATACATTAGCTGCAAAACTAGATTTTTTTTTTTTTGCTTCTCAAAACAGGTCGCGCTACACGTACAGTAGAGATTTGGAGTAATTTCGCCAAATTTCCTAGAGAGGTTGAGACCTTGTGTGTGGAAATCTGTCTTCTGTCTCCTTGGACACATTTTCACGAGGCGGAGACGTCGGACGGGCGCGCCCGTGGCATGTTTTCCTAAGCGGTGGCTCAGAGAGGAACGTGCAGCTGCAGTTTAAGGCTGTAATCTTAACGAAGGACGCGTTGCTGAGCCGTTTCTTCGCGATGCCCTTCGTAGCCTTGAGCGCTTTATTGCTGAAGCAGGAAATACAGAGCCATCAGAGCGAAGTTCCAGGTGCCGTTTTACTTTCACTGGTCTCATGTGCTTCTTTAACGCGAGAGAGTGGGGTATAATCCCGCTGCCTTCATTTGTTTCCTTTTATGGGAACCAGTTACTGCTTTAAGACCCCCTTTTGGCTGATTATAGGAAGAAAAACTATTGATTTAAAACAAACACAAAAATACAGCTCAGATTGAAAGTGAAAGCGACTACCCTTGTCATTGTGAAACGCAGCACAGCACAACCTCTGCGTTTCAACCACACACACGTGCAGCAGGGGGCAGCTATTGAAAGCGCCCGGGGAGCAGTGACGGGGACGGTACCTTGCTCAAGGCTACCTCAGGGCAACCTACTGGTGAGGGAATCGAACCCACAATCTTCCGATCTGGAATTGACCTAACCACTCCCTAACCACTAGGCCACCGCTGCCCCTGCTTCACAATACAAATCTTCAGCCACCAGTTCTTTAAAACTATCTGAGCTGTGAGTTTTTTTAAGCTATGGTGTTGGAATAAATATCAACAGTACTTCAAAGCATTACAAAAAAATAATTACTGGCCTTCTGAAATGGAAAAAGCTTTTCATTGGAGTTTTTTTCCAATATTTACTGTCCAGGAAAACTTCACACATCACTAGCAATGCACTAGTATCCAACAGTGGTGCCATAGCAACCAACTCACACCTTTGCAGCTATTCAGCACCACAGTGGCTATTTTACCACACCCTAGCAACCACCTGGAATGCCATGGCAACGGTCCAGCAGCACCATGATGCTGGAGAAGTACTCACTCTTTACAAGGGTGCCAATAATTCTGTAACTTTCCAACTTTTTTTTTTTCTAGAATGTAATGAACGTGTTAAAATGTTTCAAAAATGAGGATAAAGATCACAAATAAATAGAATTACATCACAAAAGAAACACAGAGGATGATAAAGTTTTTGTTTAATTAAATCAATTTCTAAATATGAATAAAGATTAATATTAATAGTAATAATATTAATGTAGAGATTTATTATTGATAGGAATAATGTATAATTGTATGAATATTACTTTTAACTTGGGTGACAGTAATTATATACACACAAATGAATAAAACAAATGAATAGAATTATATTACAGAATAAAAGAATTGAATTAAACACTCCAGTAGAAAAATACAGAACAATAGAAAACGAGGAGTTTGAAATAAAAATTCAAATTGAAAAATGCAATAAAACCATGCACGCTCTGATAATGTGTAAAATGCAAATCCTGTAGATCTTCTCGTCTCTGCGCCTTCAGCATCAGCTCGGGTCTCAAACTCAGTTTGGCTTGTGTTGCTTGTTGCCGTGGCAACAAGTTTGGCTTATGGGCCAGGTTCGCTGTGAGACCGCTGAAAGGGAAACGTCACTGTTTGTCCTCGTCGGTGTAACATAACGTCCACGGTAAACAGAATTAAAGTGTTTTCATGCTCCGGTGTGACTGCGGGGTGTTTGTTGTGTTGAACTGAGGCTTTGCTTTTCATTTGCTCCTTTAAATCTGCAACTCCCAGCAGAGATGAACTGACTGTAATGAAACACACAAGACCAGGGTGGGCGTGGCTATGCAGATTTATGGAAATCCAAACATTTTGATTAATATTGATTAATGCGGTCAGGAAGAAAGTGTCTGAATCAGTATTTGCAGCTCAATATAAGAAATAAAGAAATAGAAATTAAATGTAATTTAATTAGAGATTTTAAAAGTCATTTTTAACATCGTGTCCTTCCCAGGACGTACTCTGACGTCAGCTTTTATAAACCTGTTTGAAAATCCTCATCAGTATTTTCACTGCTTGTTAGTTGAGGCTTCACACGTTGCCTGAAGCTGTAATCGATGTTGGCATTGGGTGTAGAAATAAAGATTTTCTTCCGCAAACTGTAAACATCTCAACGTCTCAGGTTCAGGGCTTTGAAAATACTGATTCTAATAAAAAAAAAAAAAGCTCTTTTAAAAATGACAGATCACTAAACCAACCCAACCGTCTGGATGTAGGAATCACCATTTCAGGTATTAATAAAAATAGATCTAAAAATAGATTTCTTTCTATTTGCCTTCGGAATATTTGAAAACATTTAAAAAATTGTAGGAGGGATTGTCCCTGGTGTCTAGGGGGAAAGGACATTTTTACTTTGTGGTCAAAACCTTTAGAAGGAAATACTGTAGGTTAAGTAAAGTAAAATGTTAATTTATTAAAATATCCTTCATAAATAACCTTTCACAGATAAATGTATCTGATATTTGCAATAAATTATGCCCTTTCATACAATTAAGTTTTTTTTTTTTAACTATAACTTTAAAAATTTTAGATTTTAGAGAATTTTTCGACTTTTAAATCACAGAGTTAAATGATCATCTGTTGACACACACACTTAAAATGTGCATTTTAATATTTTTACAAAAGCCTTGAGCTCTCCGTTCTGCACATTCAGTTTTAGGGACAGAGTGTCCCAGTTCTTTTCGGGACGGAGAGGTAAGGGGAAGTGTAGATTTTCCTTTTTGCCTCGATCAAATAGTGAGTTAGAGAAGGTCATTTATTTACTATAATGCTATAAATAATGTTGTTACTCAGACTACGTAACACGTTTTATGCCAAAATGTTAGTTGCAAAAGAAAATTAGCTTAAATCCCATCCTTTCCAAAAACCAGAACGAGAACCTGAACTCTGTGGGAACGAAGATCTCCTGGAGCAAAATTAAGCAGACGTCCTTCAGAAAGCAGCACAACATCAACCCTGCACACTTGACGCTAACGCTGAACCTGTGTTGTCAGGTGACTCTGGGCCTTTTTGGACACGAGGAGGAGGTGATCTCCAACCCTCTGTCTCCAGGGGTCATTAAGGACATCATCTACCGTAAGTGCAGCCCACATGGAGAGCGCGAGGCCGTCCTGCAGCAGGAGCTGGTGATCCACATCGGCTGGATCATCTCCAACAACCCTGAGCTGTTCAGCGGCATGCTGAAGATCCGCATCGGGTACGGCCCTCGAATCATCCTCTCGTTAAAGTGATGGATCAGATTTTCCTCCCCAGTGCAGACTCACTGGATTTACACTCATCTATAAACAAGGGCTGAAGTAGGATCTAAAGTGTGCAAATATCTTAAACCCCTCATTTTAATTTTTTCAGAGAATCACCTTGCAGAAGCAAACTCTCTTTGTCATATTGAGTAGATTAAATATGTTTTAGTGCCTTAAAATACAAGGTTCTAGATGAAGGGGTTCCACTCAGCGTTCAGCATCAACAGTAAATGAATCATCTGGAATCATCTGCTCCTGGTTCTTCACTGCTTCATGTCTTAAGTTAGACGCTTTGTTCTGCTTGAAGGTTCAGACGTAGATCACTGTGTGGATTAACCAACACAGAACTATCAAACTGCTCAGGTACAGAGACTGGACTGAACATGAGAGACAACAACACTGTCCTTCAGGAAGATCTGGAGGACTGCTCAGGTACAGAGACTGGACTGAACATGAGAGACAACAACACTGTCCTTCAGGAAGATCTGGAGAACTGTTCCTCAGCAATTAAAATACAACAAACTCTGGTAGCAGAATATGAAGAAATGAGGGGCTCAAGACTTTTGCACACCTATGTTTTGGGTCATTTGAACATCCCTCCTGGTCACTGTAATATTTAGAATTTTGGAATGTAATATTTTGGATTTTGGATTCAGGTGGATTGTCCAGGCCATGAAGCACGAGTTGGAGATCCGTGCCGGGGACATGCCACCCCAGGACATCTACCAGCTGTCCCCCAGCGATGTGAAACAGCTGCTTCTGGACGTGCTTCAGCCCCAGCAAACCGGCAGGTAGACACGACTCCATCGTCTGGCTCCGTTTCCATAGCTACCGGCCGGCTCTTTAACTTCATTCCTACCTAATTCTAATTAGAATGTCTTGTTGGGAGTAATTTGATTTGGTTTTGTTGAAGGTCGCTGAGGTTAATTACTAGTTTCCTTGAACAAATATTGAATTGACCTCCTTTTTGACAACGTAACACTCGCTGTAATTTCTGTGGATCTTTTTATCTGTTTCACTCGAGTCGACGAGTAAAGCTCACAGCTCAGCCTTTCCAGTCGTTTAAGCTCTTGTGTAGCAGCTCGTTAAGCTCTCGTTCTAGATCAGGTTAAATGCTGTTGCGTCTGAACTCATTTGCAGGTCCTGGCTGAACCGGCGGCAGATAGATGGCTCTCTGAACAGGACGCCGATGGGCTTTTATGATCGAGTGTGGCAGATTTTGGAGAGAACCCGCAATGGCATCATGGTGGCCAGCCTTCACCTGCCTCAGGTAATCCCCCTGAGTAGCCACCTTGGACGGTAGGAGAAGTACGGTAGAAGTAAAAAGTGAAAGACACAACAAAATTCAACCTCTGCATTTTACACCATACACACACACCATGCAGCAGAAGTTATTGAAAGCGCCCGGGGAGCAGTGATGGGTATGGTACCTTGTACCTGAGGGCAGCCTACTAGTACGGCGTTCGAATCCATGATCTTCCGATCCAGAGGCCTAAAAACACTAGGCCACCACTGCCCCTACCGGAGCTTCTAGAGGAAACACACACAAACACGGGGGGGACATGTCCACTCCACACAGGAAGGACATGGACTGTCCTGCCTGGGAATTGAACTCAGGACTTTATTGCTGTGAGGCGACAGTGGGCAGCAGTGGCCTAGTTGTTAGGGACTAGGCACCAGGATCAGACGATTGTGGGTTCGTACCCTTGAGCAAGGTACCATCCCCATCGATGCTTCCCGGGTGCTTTAAATAGCTGCCCCCTACTGCATGGTGTGTGCACTGCTGATAAATGTTCACGCTGCTTTTCCACAGCAACCCACTTTGTCAGACATGACCATGTACGAGATGAACTTTTCCCTGCTGGTGGAAGACACGCTGAAGAACATCGTGCTGCCTGAGTACAGGCAGATTATAGTGGAGGTGAGTTTCTGCTGCACGTCCTCCAAACCTGTACTTCATCAGGTGCTCGCTTCTCCATAAACATGGAGTTCTTCAGCTCTGCTGCTTTTTTGTGAAGAATTCGTACCACTGTTCTACTCAACTAATTCATAAAAAATGGGTTCATTTAGTTCAGGTCATCACCTGTGTCAGGTGTACTTGGCTCCGCCCTCATAGCGGCACGTGTGTTTTATGGATCTCTGATATAATCTGACCCCTCTGTCCAGCTGCTGATGGTGGTGTCCATTGTTCTGGAGAGAAACCCAGAGCTTGAGTTCCAGGAGACGGTGGATCTGGACCGGCTGGTTAAAGAGGCCTTCGCTGACTTCCAGAAAGACCACGGCCGACCTGAGAGAGTTGAGAAACCGGTGAGTTTTATTCATTTTTCTTAGCCAGACTTGTATTTTTTAAATATTGTTCAAGAACAGTTCTCCAGATCTTCCTGAAGGACAGTGATGTTGTCTCTCATTTTCAGCACAGTCTCTGTACCTGAGCAGTTAGGCCACATTAGGAGACTTAGTGAGATGTTGTACCTCCTCTCTTTGCTCTGCCTCATCGTTCCTTCTGATCAGACCCTCCGGTCCAGTCACCGGCTCAGTCATAGTTCATTGTGGAGATGTTGCTCTAAATCTGGACAGAGTTCTCCACCAGAAAGATCCAGATCCAGGGAGCTCTAGAGGCCCAGCAAACACAGTGTCAGGATTCATTTATTGCAATGACTAAATGACAGGATCTCCCTGCGTGGTAAAACTCTTATACTCTCTCTCTCATTTTCTGAGCCACTTGCCGTGATTAGGCTCACGTGCGTTGCTGGAGTCCGTCCCAGCTCATAGGGTGAATCTACCAGTCCAGCGCTGGACAGACACACACTCATACACACACCTTTGGGACAATTTAGTATCCCCAATCCACCTGTCTTCAAAAACCTGGGTTCCTGGAGGTAACCCACACCTGGGAGAACATGTCCACTCCACACAGAAAGAACCAGGACCGTCCTGCCTGGGAATCGAACCCAGGACCTCCTCGCTGTGAGTTGTGTAGTAAAATCATGAAGCTCATTTTGGTTGCTTTTCTCCACAGGAGGACATGGAGGCCTTCTACAACACCCCAGCCCTGGGGAAGAAAGGCACCTCCAGCTATCTGACTAAAGCCGTGATGATCCAGCTTCTGCAGGGCGAAATGAAGCCCAGCAAGGACGACCCCTGCTCCGTCAGCTAAACGGCCAACGCCGGACTTTCTCTCCGCCTTCAAAACACCCACCACTCAGCAAAATCTGAGCACGGGATTTCTTTTGTGCTTAGGTGCTTCTTTTCACCTTCGGCCTCTGACAACATGGTCTTACATCTATTTTTACATCTCCTGTTCTGCACTCTCCTCACCTTTCTCTCACCGTGGGGCAGTTTCATGGTTTTCCTTTTTAAATTTACCTCTGGTACGGAGTCCTGAGTTCCTAGTTACACGCGGTTTACGTCTGAATTGCTGTAGAAGAATCTTTCGGAGTATCTAATCTTAACTTATTCAGGAGAACCTCCTTAATATCAAATATTGTTTTTGGCACCATCAAATGTTCACACATTGCATCAGATGGGAAAATATGAAAATGTGTTTGTTTCCGAGCTGCTGAAAATAGTTTTTAGGGTGAAAACATCTTTGATTTATTCATATATATAGAAATATATAAAGTTTATTCAGACTATAACATTGACAGTTTCATGTTTGAGGAAGTGATCATGTCCAAATTATATACAGTGTAAGTCGGCTTCGCTTCTTTTAAGTCATTTGACACGAAATAATTGTTGTTATGATTATTTTCATCCTGAAATTTGACCTTCTTCACTTGGAAATGGATTGAAAATGATATCTTGAGGCTTGCACCAATCGAAACAAAGGCCCCAGCATCTCGTTCCTCGTCTGAAAGATTTTGAAATGAGAAAAAGTCTAAGTAATAAATGTGTTTCTGCCCAATTTAGAGACAAATTTCGTAATTCTGTTTCCTCCGAGTCTCTTGACTGTATCGCTTTGATGGGAGACTCACGTTTGAGGAGGAAGTGCGACATTTTTGCAAGATTTTCTTAAAGATATTTAAGGTGAAGAACTCGATTTGATGGCTTATTTTGGAAAAGTCTTGAGTTTCTTGCCTCACTGATAGATTTTCTGTGCCTTTTTCAGCCTGTAGGTCTCATTTTCTGCACATTTCTTCCCGTTTTTGCCATCATTTGTCATCACATGATGTTCTCAAACTTATTGGTCGGACACGGGTCATGGTTTCGTGCATCAGTGTAGAGGCTGATAAATATAGACCACATATTCCGCTTCACGGCAGTAGAGCCAGGCTTCAGCGTTCATTTTGCATTTGGCAACTAATAAAGTTTTCATTAACTGAAAATCTCACTCTCGAGAACGTCTCTATAGGAAGGACAGCAGGGTGGAGATTATAGAAGTTATGACCATTTTTCATTCGGACCATTTTATCACTTTAAAAGAAGCTAAATTGGAGGATTGGAATTGGAGAAGTCCTTAAAGTCCTGGACATTAACCTTCATGGACATTTTATAAAGATTTGTTCATTTTTCTTTCACTTTCTTGGCTGAAGCTGATAAAAGTAGCCTTTTTAACGAGTGAATTAACCTTTGTTCATGTAGTTTAGTGTGAATTGGCATTAATGCTTATGCCACATTATGAGCACAAGCCAAAAATAAGGAGTAAAATCTGCTGGATTGAAGATGTTTTCACTCTCAGATCCCCGGTGGTCTTCAGCAGACTGGGAGGGGTTTTCAGTGTTTTTTGTCCTCTGCATGTTTCCTGTCCTGCATGGAGTGACTCTGGTGTGTGCAGGAGAGAAAGTGTGTGTGTGTGAAGTTTATTCATAAGTGGCCTTTTTGAAAAAAGGGGCCACGTAGCCTCAGTAAGAGTAGAAAAGGTCACCCTACACATTTTTCTTAAAAAGGTTTAGGGTCGTACTGCTGCAGCGCCGGGCCGCAATTAGATTTTTAGTTCAAAGAAAGGAGCAGAAAGCTCCGACGAAATGTATTCAAGGTGTGTGTGTGTGTGTGTGTGTGTGTGTGTGTGTCTCTGACATTTCTCCCTGCAGATGTAGATTTTTAGTCCATGTACTGTAGAAATAAAAGTTACCAGCCTGCACCCTGACGCTTCCTCTCTTATCTCGGAGATAAAGGTAACGGGGGAGAGACCGAGACCAACAACATGAAACATCTGCAGCACAGTTTGGTTTATTATTCATCTTACAAATACAAGCTTTTAACTCCAGCACCAAGAAAAAGCTTTAAAGGGAAGATAATTTAATCAACAACAACGATAATAATAATAATAATAATAATAATAATGATGATGATGATGACGATGATGATTGTAATTGATTGATTGATTGATTTATATATATATATATATATATGAAATGATAATTTATATTATTAATCTTACACGCGTTTAACTCACTTAACATCGGGATAAGCTTTAAAAGGAACGTAATAGTAATAATTGTTCTTGTAATTAATAATATTGTAATATATGTATACAGTACTGTGCAAAAGGTTTACACAGGTGTGAAAAACTACTGTGTATATATATATATATATATATATATATATATATATATATATATATATTATAGTAATTATAATTATTAGTCTTACAGATATAAACTTTAAATGGAACATCATTTTTTTAATAATAGTAAAACTAAAATATTAAATTTTCTTCTATACATATGTAGTGGTACTAATTATTAGCATTTTTAGTATTAAAATTTGTTTTAAAGAGAACAATAGTAATAATAATAATCTGTCCACTACTGTAAAAAAACACATCAAAATCTAAATAAATGTGAACGTATAAACTTTTTCTCAAGTTTTCTCGGTTCTTTTAAAGGAAAGAGTACATGAGGCCGACTGTAGAACACCATCAAAGTATACGCGCCGTGTTTATTCGAGTGTGCCTCGGGCCCTGAAGCTGTGTGTGTCAGTGTGTGTGTCAGCCTGCCACAAACACCCCCTCATGTCAGTGAAATAAACAGAACTTTCACCTCCTGCATAAAAGAAGAGGAACATGACAGAGCAGAAACCTCAGCTCCTCCGAACCTTGCGAACCGTCTCCAAACTCCGAATTCAATTTAACAGCTTTTTAAAAACTCCTTCACCTCCATGAGAGGTCTGAGTGAGTGGGATGAATAAGTTATTTCTCAACCCAGACAGTGCGGCAGGGTCACTGGTGGCCACGGAAACAAAAATTACACGTCTGTGATTTTCCCATAAAAGTCAGAAATCTGGTGATGAACATTAAAAACATTTAATTGGCTCATATCCCACCTTCCCCCACTGAGCTCCGGTTTAATGATACCAAGAGATTACATTTATGATGAACTGGGCTAATGAGCGCTGCTCCGATTACCTGAGCCACTGGAATCTACTGAGAGTGTAAAGTAAAAGTACAGGAATGTACTGAGAGTGTAAAGTAAAAGTACAGGAATGTACTGAGAGTGTAAAGTGAAAGTACAGGAGTGTACTGAGAGTGTAGAGTGAGACGTGTCTCCTCTGAAGGACGTCTGGAGCGTCTGTCTGTGCTGAGAGTGAACTGAATCTCACTCCATATTAATAGAATTAAAGACTATTAAAGCCTCGAACTTCAACTCCAATAAAAACAATCTACTGAAAATAATCCACATGAACTTCACCGCTTCACTTTCATCACCGTCTCTACTAGTTCTCCATCACGGACACACACTCCACACACCCTGAACTCCACCGTCCACTCTCCCTGTCCTCTCTCTCACTCTCCTTCACTCCGTCCTGCACCGATGGACACACAGAGGGACGTCTTCTCTGTGTTTGTGTCCATTTAGTGTGAGACGGTCTGGATGTTGGGACGGTGACGGAGGATAAAGATAATGGAGGATCAACTCAGATGTTCAGACTGAAGGACAGACGTTGGAGAAAGGACAGATATTTGGAGTAAAATGTAGGGCTGAGGGTAAAATTTGATAAATCTGTATTGTCCTAGGACAGTTACATGACAGCGGCTGGTTAAAATGCACTCTTCGTGTCTTGTAAGTTTGAACAAAGGAAGGAGAGAGGACGCCTGAGAAATTGGCGAAGGCCTGAAGAACAGGCTGTAAGGTTCCCTGCTTTAATGTAATCAAGTTGTCATCTTTTTTTGTGTGTGTTATCTCACGACGCACCATTAAACCCTAACAGAACACGTCTAAATGAATGTTGACTCCAGCGTCGCCGGGGGATAAATCAGGCCATCCTCTAGAGAAAGGCTATAAAGAGTCTAATGTTTTCCTTTAAAGAACCCTCATAAAAGTTAACAGGGCTGTAAAGTCAAAGGCTGCCCGTCACTGGCAGCACTGAAGCGCTTCCTAATGGCCGATCTGTCTGGAACATTAGGCAGTGACTGGCAGTTCTTTTGCCCCCCCTTCCTGCTGTTTCTGCCCCGGGGGGCGGTGAAGGTCACCTGGCGGCGGCAGGACACGTCGGTGACTTTTATCTGTCCAACACGTTGATACTCAGTAAACGTACTTCAGCATCGTTTCTCCTACACGGCCACTTTATCGGAAACCCCTGCTGTGCAGTTCCACCTGTAACCGTGCACCTGTGTAGTGGAGCTATGAGGGAGGTGTTTCTAATAAAGTGGCCAAAGAGAAGAAGCACAAGGCAGTTGTTTCCAATAAAGTGGCCAGTGAGAGGAAGCACAAGGTGATGTTTCCAGTAAAGTGGCCAGTTGGAGGATGCGCAAGGTGATGTTTCTAATAAAGTGGCCAGTTAGAGGACGCACGGGATAGGTGTTTCCAGTAAAGTGGCCAAAGAGAAGAAGCGCAAGGCAGATGTTTCCAATAAAGTGGCCAGTGAGTGTACTCAGCAGTATATCAGTTCCATGTTCAGTACTTGTTATAAATAAGATGTTATAAATAATTATTACCTAAACGTGTGAGAAGAGGTCCTTTGTTTAATAATGAAGGTTTTTTTTCCCTCCATTGACTCTTAGCCACACTGCAATAAATCTTCATCCCACCGAGAGGCACAGCTTCGTCTTTCATTTTACCTTAAAATCAATTTTGTTCTTGCTGTGGAAATTGACTCTGTTATAAAGTGCAGAGGCCATGGGTTCCCTTTACAGCACTGCTGTGCCAGGTCTACAAGACCCAGGGCTTTTTCCAAGAACGCCTTTCATTCAGATGATAAAACCACGGCGTGGCTTTAAAATAGGTCTGCTAATGGTTTTACACTTCGCCGAGGACGGGTCTGAACTTTGAGAAGTAAAAAATGTCTTTTTTATGGAGTGAAATGAGGAAGATTCTGTGTGTTTCCTCCTGCAGTCCAGACATTTCAGGTGGGCTGGAGAATTGTTCCCATGGTGTGTGTGTGTGTGCACCCTGCAATGGACTGGGGACCTGTCCAGGGTCTTTGTCCACCTCTGCATGCTGGGAAGTGGTCCATCATCCCAGCCATCCTGATTTGGATAAGCGGCTCAGAAAAGGGATGGATAGGAGAGACAAACCCCTCTGGGCTGCGGAAGAGGTATAAAACATCCTGGAAAATCTGATTTTTTATTTTTTATTTATTGTTTTTAGTTGTGTGGTTATTTTGCTTTTCATTTAATACTCGTGTTTAAGATCTGCAAGTTTTGTAGTGATGCTCGTGTTTATGTTTAAAAACAAAAGGCTAGAAATAGTTAAGAGAACTGGAGCTGGATAGAAATCCTGAAGGATTAAGCTTTTAACTGTGATCTGATGAAACTAAACTTGATTAAAAAAATGATTTATGTATACACACATGTCTATACATTCATTAATAAATGTATTAATATCGTTTTAGAAATGTATTCATATATATGAATATATATCTATAAATGTATGTTCATATATTTTATTATATATATATATATATAAAAATAGCTCATTTTTTTAGCCATATCTGTCTTTTCAGCCTCACTGCTGTGACGAAGACTCTCTGAAGCCAAAGCGTAGAGGAGGGGTTTCACACAGCTGTTGATGATGGTGAAGCTTCCAGCGATGTCCCTCAGAGATGCTGAAAATGTCAGCACTTTGCCTGATGAGTCTGGTTGTGATGGTTTGAGGCAGATCGCAATGATTTCCACCAAATTGAGAATGTGGTGGGGTGTCCAGGAACTTGAAGAAGGTAAACACAATCCGGCTTACAAGTTTGGTCAACCTTCTGCTGGTTTTTGGGTCACTGTCCGGCGGAGGCTGTAGTCGGAGGTGACCATGATGGTGAAAGGAAGAACGAACAGTCTGAGGTGGTTCTTCCTCATTCTTTCTCTCTTTGGACAATCTCTTGGGTGAGGATCGCAGGAACCGCGAAGGAGAACCCAGTAGGCCAGATCATGAGCAACAGAAATCTTGCCTTTCTTGCCCAGTTTGACCCAAACCTGTGGAAAACAGATGTGTAAACAGCAGTGGACACTCGTCATGGTAACTGAGAGTAAGCTGGAGTAGATGAAGCTGGTTGTAGATCCACACAGGGTCATCAGACATCAGGATGTCCGGGTCAGCCAGGTTCAGCATCAGATGCACGGTGAAGTTGTCCCTCTTGAACCACAGGAATATGATCGCAGTCACCGCGATGTTGCCGGGAACCCCGACGGCACAGAAGACACCCATGAATCTGTTCTTCATTGAAAGTCTCCTAACTGATGTATGTTAATGAGCTCTGTTCTGATTGGTTAATGGGAATTGGATGAGAAGTGCTACAGGTAAAGGTAAGAGCCTTCAGCTTCATAGATTTCAATAAACAATTAGGCCTCAGGATTAGGGATCGTGGGATTGAGTCCTTGGACCAGTATGCTGCCCTGAGGTACCCTTGAGCAAGGTACTGTCCCCATCACTGCTTCCTGGGAGCTGGATATGGCTTCCCCTTGCTGGGCGGTGTGTGTGGGTTAAATACAGGGGATGTTTATGGTTGTGGTTCACAACAACACAGTTAATTTCACTTTCACTTTGAATATAGGTAAAGGTAGTTATTTTATCATTTCGTCTCTTTATTTTAAATCGTTTATGGTGCAAAACAAAGAGTGATCTCCTTATTGTGATTATTGTGTCAAAAGTTGCTCAATCAAACCCCTCTGTCACACGAAATGAAAAGATTATAATCAATCTATCTATGCAATATGATACAACATGAACTAATTAATAGTATTACCACTAATAATACTAAAATTAGATATAGGAACTCGTATTACATAAGCCTGTTTCTCTCTGATTCTGTAGAACTGCAGTCAGAACCTTCTGCTGCAAAATCTTCCAGCTGTTTTTAAGATATCTATGTTTAAGGGTTAGATATTTTAGTTTTTTAGTTTCTGAAGGTCGATTACTCCACTGCAAGATTGTGTTTTGTTAAAAATAACCCCTTAAAAACCCTTTTCCAGTTCATTTCCTCCAGTTTTTGCTCCTTTTGTTGCTAATAAACAAAATCAGGCATGATTTTGTCTCTTATTTTCAGCCCGAAGTTAAACACTGGAAGTGGGGATGGTGATTGTGGTTCTCTTTCATGATGCTGATGATGTGACGAGGATGTTCTCGAAAGGCAAGTCTTTGAAGAAGTTGGTTGTTGTGACGAGCATCTGTTCTGCGTCTTCTTTAAAACTAAGAGCTGCAAACAATCCTCAGAGGAATCCCTTTGCCTTTCTCTCAGAGCTGGAGATGTTCGCCATGAGATTGATGAGGACGTGAAGGAACATGAAGCATCACACATTTGGTGAAAGGCTGTGTCACTGTTGTGGGGAAATCCAAAAACATCAGGATGAAGAAAAGAAGAGGTAAAACTGCAAATACTGCAACATGGGGCAGCGGTGGTCTAGTGGTTAGGGAGTTCCCCCCGCATCGGAATATTGTGGGTTCGATTCCCTCACCAGTAGGTTGCCCTGAGGTACCCTTGAGCAAGGTACTGTCCCTGTCACTGCTCCCCGGGCGCTTTCAATAGCTGCCCACTGCTGCACGGTGTTTGCATGGGTTAAATGCAGAGGTCTAATTTCGTTGTGATTCACTGTGTGCTGTGCTGTGCTGTGACCTCGCAATGACAAGGGTTGTCACTTTTTTTTTTCACTTTTATTGGAAACACCCCCCTCCCTTCATCCTGCACCTTGCTGGTTTACAGCTGTGCTGACACACTGTCAATCTGCACAGCAACACTACCTGTACTTCCATAGAGCTATTAGTGTTTCTAATAAAGTGGCCTGTAAGTGGACCAACAAGAGGTGTTTCTAATAAAGTG
The DNA here is from genome assembly GCA_017165825.1 of Hepsetus odoe. Lineage (NCBI taxonomy): Eukaryota > Metazoa > Chordata > Actinopteri > Characiformes > Hepsetidae > Hepsetus > Hepsetus odoe. The sequence goes on from CM029391.1 coordinate 17,588,852, forward strand.
TCCCATAAGTGGACATACAAGAGGTGTTCCTAATAAAGTGCCCAGTGCTCAGGACTGAGATCAGTAAAGTGGCCACTTTATTAGAAACAGGCCCGTAAGTGGAACTACAAGTTAAGTAAAGAGGTAGGTGTTTCTAATAAAGTGGCCTGTAAGTGAACCTACAAGAGGTGTTTTTCTAATAAAGTGTCCCGTGTGGCTTTTTGATAAATGCTTGACTGATACCACACATGAGAGAATCAGGAGAACTTCTAGGGAACACACTGGGTCCTTTAGCATCACAGACACCAGCGTCTCCATTTGAATCACTCCAAACACGTTTGAAAGACAGGAAAAGTGACAATATCACCAAAAAAAGAGGGGAGCTTTTAAAGTGCAGTTGACTAACATGAATGGAAAAGTTCATTTATCGTCACAGTCGATCAAAACTTTGTTTCTCCCCAAAAATAGCCTTTCATATATGTTAATATGAAAGGCTTTTATTGTTATTTTAAATCATTTCTGCATCACATCATTTATATCCAGTGTATCCAGAGAATATTTAAAGGGATAGTGGTGGTCTAATGATCAGGGAGTACCCTAGAGCAAGGTACCATTGCCGTCACTGCTCCCTGGGCGCTTTCAATAACTGCCCCCTGCTGCACAGTGTGTGTGAGTGAAAAGCAGAGGACTTCTTTGTGTCTCGCTGCGTGCTGTGCCGTGTTTCACAATGACAAGAATAGTCACTTTCACTTTTTGATCATGTATGTTTTGGCTGTAAGATCCTGCTCCAGGCCTCTTCTTGAAGGACTTAAAGGCAGGCATGTTGATGGGACACTTCAGTTATTAGCTCTCAGAAAGATGTACAGCATTTCAGACTTGCCGTAAATCATTTCGGGGAGGTTTATGGCTTCTGGAAATTCAAAACGACACGCTTCATTTCCACCAATCACATCAAAGCATTGAGGATTTAAACCGAGCAGGTGTTGGTGGCAGACAGGTAATGAGAAACAGAATGCAATAAAGTCAGGCCAACTTTTACATCTGCTGGCACTTCTGCAATATATGACGCAGTTCAGCGCAGCAAATCAGTACTTTCTGTTTACTCTGGGAACCAGTATTTGGTTCTGTCTCCAAAGCTATTTTGCTTTTTACATTTGCTGGTTTCTACATATTTAATTGTCAGCAGATGATTAGTGAAAATTAGAGATTAATAAAAACCTTGTTGTTATAATTCTGAGTTCTTTTTGATGTCGTTTAAAAGGGTGCTTGAGAATTCTTTGTAAATCTGCATGAATATAGCCTACAATTCTAGTAGCAGTTAAATAGAGCAGCTGAGACACATTATTATACTCGTTCATTGATTTATTGCCAAAATGGATCCAAATTTACAGATCTATTAGGGGCAAAAATATGTGAACCTCTAGGATCGGTAGCTGGGTGAGTGCTGCGCCAAGAACAAAGATGTCTGATCTTCACAGAATGTGCTTGTGGAAGTGAATCATGGCACCAACAAAGGAGCTTTCTGATGTTTAGAAGTTAGAGAGGTATCAAAACCAAAAAAGGTTTGGACTCAGCAATCCACATTCAGAAAGGTTGTGTAGAAATGGAGGACTTGGAGGACAAGTTCATTGTAACTCTCCCCAGGAGTGGTTGACCTACAAAGATCACTCCAAGAACAAAGAATGGAACAGCTTGGGAGGTCACAAAATAACCCAGGGGAACTTCTAAGCAGCAAAGCCTCTCTCTCATTGGCTAATGATAATGTTCATGAGTCCCCTGTCAGGAGAACGCTGACCAATAATGGTCAACATGGAAGATCTGCAAAGAAGAAAACCACTGTCTGTCTACAGTTGGCTAAAATGCAACACATTACTGAGTGCATCTCCAGTGCACTATTTTTACACACTATTTAGTGTGTCAGTGTGCAGTTTGGAACACAGCCACAGTTCCATTAAAAGTGAAATAAGTTCAATGTTAAATAGAAGGTTCTTTTTCAGTTTTAAAACTTAAAACTTAAAGGCAGATTTTGGAAGGAGGGTGGTAGCTAGGTAAAATTAGCTAATCGGATGCATGGATGCTTTATAGTTCCCAAAACTTAGTTTATTCTCTTCTTATCTTCGTTTTTTCTTCTGTGCAAAAGTGATCTGAATATTTGTTTGCTAGAAACAGAGGGTAACTGTGCTAATCTTGCAGTTGAATGAGTTATTAGCCTCTGTGCTAATCACCCGACTGAATTAGCCTCTGTGCTAATCACCCGACTGAATTAGCCTCTGTGCTAATCACCCGACTGAATTAGCCTCTGTGCTAACCACCCGACTGAATTAGCCTCTGTGCTAACCACCCGGCTGAAAACAGGTTCTCTGTTGTTATCTGTGCAATGTTCGGAGGTTCTGTTGAGGTTCTTAGTCCTTAATCATGACTACATTGTCTGTGGTTCTGGTTTTAGTTTTAGTTTTTAGTTCAGATTTGCATGTTTTCAAGTTTGGTTTAAGTCTTAAAGCTGCACCTACATCCTGCTTACCAACCATGAGGACCAAGAAGCACTTCTCCCACTGTGGGGTCACTGAATTTGTGAAGCTCAGAAGACTTTTTGGAAGGAAACCTGAAGAAATCTCTCAAAATCTGCTCAAACAATAACAGTCTGAAACACACCAGCTGCCTTTTTGAAAGAAAACGCTGCCAAAAAGAAAATGTCATTCTTGGAACGATCTGTTTAAAAGCCACCTGGTGCCACTTGGTTTGATGGTTTTTATCCTAATACAATTTTAAGTGGTTTTGTGTCCGGTTCTGTTGTCATTACCTTCTAAGCGACGTAGCAGAAAGCCCATTTGTACACATCTGATGCTTTTTCTTCTGTTCTTATTGATTTTATTCTGATCTCACAGCCTAATGATGGCCTGCTTCACTGGCAGTTGCACATCTTTAGCCCTCATGTGAAGAGACCTTTCATTAACTCTGTTAGGCACCAACTTATGAAGCAAAGACTCACAGCTGGCCAAAACACAACATGGTAGCCAAATTTCTAACCATGTTTTGTTATTTGAAATGGGCTGAAAGTCATCCAATATGGATGGGGCATTAAAGGCGCTGACATTTTCCACTTCACCCTCATGACTGACACCCAAAACAATGAAAAATCATCCCAGTCCAAATAACTGCCCTACGGTTGGCAATGCCTTCGTGCAGAACCAACCACAATATCTGCAGGAAATGATAGACATTAAAAATGATCACTCTTATCTACATAGTGTACTCTCTACTGCCTGGGGACCCGTCCAGGTGATTTTTGCCTGGGCCAGACTGAGAGGTCAGAAGATTTAGCTTGACTTTAGTCAGAATAAGAGACTGAGTGGCTCAGATGATAAATAAATGAAGAATGTATTCAATAGAGGTTCAAAAGTAACATTTAAATGGTTTCTTTTATTTTCCAAATAATTCAGAGGCAGATTTCACACCTTCAGTTTGGTGTAAATGTCTTAAGAGTGGAAGAGAATGGAACCAGATATCTCAACCCCCCAACTGAAGCTCCATATGTCTCTTAGAGTCTCTTTTGGATGATCCCTCCACCAGGAACATCCAAGATCTTCTCCAAACCATCTGCTACAATGTCGCAGACATCAGGCATCGTCTTCACCACCATGCCATGTCTGTGAGGGACATTCAGACGTCTGGTTCCATTCACCACCACTGGAAACCATTCTCTTGAAAGTTTCACACCACTGTGTTCACAATGAGTTAAATGATATTTTATGAAGTCAACAGTAGAGAGATTTAAAATTAAGTGTTGGGCCTTTCTCACTCTTGTGGCTTAATCTCGGTCATGGATTTTGTAACAGGCACTGGGAATGTCTTATTAGGCATTATCACTGTGGTGTCACTGGCCTGCGAGCTTTGGAGAAACAAGTCCTAGGGATCATATAGTGGTGAGATAAACTCCATGTGTGCTGCGGGAAATGATGGAGTGTAAACACTATGTTATAATCTATTTCCTGTGAAATCATTCCTCTCTCCAATACAGATAATTACGGTTTCCTTATCTTTCAAAACATTAAGCACCAAAATCTGGGGGACCACCAGTACACCAAACCATGATCTCATGATCATGATCTATATTTCCTAGAGTTTCCCATTTACAGCAGAACAGCTATTCAGAATCCTTCTTAAATGGTCACAGAGTCAATCAAAAACTGCTTTGAATATAAAGTGGTTTGAAAAGCATCTCCCAATGTGTTTTTGTTTCATCCGAACCATCCATGTGTGTTAAATATCATTTAGTGAGCTAATTTCTTCAGCAGCAGGAGTTGACGAGGCCCAAGAGACAAAACATCGAAATGATGTTAAATCAGTTTTTTCATTACTGGTTTTCTTTAGAGGACAGACTGCCGTCTCGCTTTACTATTTAAACATACATTTTCAAACACTGGAGCCTGAGATTATGATCTTCAAACATGAATCCTTTCTTTCTCAATTTCAAAATTCAACCAAAATATCCATCCATTCATCCGTCCATTTCAACTCATATGATGAAAGATGGAGAAGCACCCCAAGAGATAGAATTACCCCAATTGATCTATATATAGTAGAATAGTGTCCATCTTTTATTTTTATATTGGTCATAAAGAAACACGATCACTGATTGATCCAACTCAACCCAAGGCATCCTGGGATTGTCTAATAAACATGCTAACAATAAGTGTCTCCATCCTGGAGAAATGGATCAGAAAACTTCCAGGGTTAGGTTAATCATAATCAGAATCATCATAATCTACAGAAAGACAGTGAAGTTCAAGGCTGGATTACAAAGCTTCTGAAAGGGATACAATCCAACAATAGCCCTAATTGGAACGCTGCCCTTCTGGACAATGAAGTGTCTCTCTTGTGAGCAGTGCTACCAAAATATTTGAGTCATACAACATTGTTCAACTTAAAATCTTGTTTAATACTCAGGTACAGAGACTGTACTGAAAATGAGAGACAACAACACTGTCCTTCAGGAAGATCTGGAGAACTGCTCAGGTACAGAGACTGGACTGAAAATGAGAGACAACAACACTGTCCTTCAGGAAGATCTGGAGAACTGTTCCTCAACAAGACATTAAACATACAGGAAAGTCTGGAAGCAAAATATGAAGAAATGAGGGGCTCAAGACTTGCACAGTGCTGATTTTATCATATTATATAATTATAAGACATTTTTTCCACCACCAGATGATGTTCCCTCTAATCTGACCCCTAAATTCATAACCCAGTTTGTATCCAGTCTGTGGCCTCTTTTGTTGTCAGTAATTTTCTTCAAAAAAAAGATGAACCATGTTTTATTTAGCGCTCACAACCCAGAAACACTGTTAGCATGTTTGGTTGAACCTTATTTCTATGTTTTCTCGACAGATTGCCTGTGTAGATCAGATAGAGCTGGAAGACGTTTTACGTCTTGTCTTCAGAAAACATGTATATCCTTATCTCTGAGCCAGAGCAGCCTTTTCCTGTCTTCTCCCGTAAACACAGTCAGTGGGCCTCCTCTGATCATAAAGCTTGTATACAGCCAGCCCCCCTCCCACCAATCAGATCCTCTGTGTTTATTTTGCATGTCCAAAGGTTTGTAGACACTCGTTCATTTTTTAATCAATAGGCCACTGTTTGAGTTTGATTGTGGCCACCAATGTTTTGATGTCAGATATTGACGCTGGATTGGTTCTGGATCAACAGATCATCACACCATCACTCCACAACCCAGTCATGGGGCTGTGAAAGTGAAAGTGACTGTCATTGTGAACACAGCACACAGTGAACCAAGTCCTCTGCTTTTAACCCACACACACTGTCCAAGAGCAGTGATGGGGACGCTACCTTGCTCAAGGGTACCTCGGGGCAACCTACTGGTCTGGAAATCAAAGCCACAAGGTTATGGTGCCTCTTCTCTAATCACTATCTGCCCCAGGTGTGTTCATACCTCTCTTAGCCATGCGCATGATCACCAGAGCCTTTTCTTTTGGTAAAAGCTTCTCTGTGGAGATACAAGCTGCATCTGAACATCTGTGTAAGCAATGGGTGAATTAAAGTAGCTAAACTGACTCATTACAATGGCTGTCTGGATGTGTTTGGAAAGAGAATGTATTAATTTAATTCTTCTACAGAAAATCAATGACGCAGGCCAAGATCTGCAATTATCCTTTTCGTTTGGTCATAGTTGGTTAGATTAGTGGAGAATTGCTTTCTTTCTATCATGCATCGAGTCTAACATCTTATTTTATTTGACCTCCAAGCTGCCCTTTGAGTACTCATCCAGGCCTTATGTAAGAGTGGAGTTTAAACACCTTCCAAAGCTCTTTGTCTCCACCAAGTGGAACTCAGTCCAAGCCTCTGAGCTGTCCTTTAGAGAACGAGAATATCTGATTGAACCCTTTCAGTATTAAAAGGAGTCGCCAAACAAATTTTCAATGCATTTCTTTAACTACAAAACAAACGGACCTCATGAATATGATCCAGATATTAACATCCCTTCAATCTGTTTCCGTGATGGCCTTCACAGAAAAAGGTGTAATGTGTGTAGCTATGAAGTGGCCATTGAGCCAGTGGATAACATTGAGCAGGTTTGTGATCACTAAAGGGTTAGTTTTGCAGAGATGTATGTGCAATCTGCTCCTGTCGCTGAATATTTCCATTCTGCAAATGGTCTTTATGACTGTGAACATTTGTATGATTGAGGGTTGCAATGCAGTGAAATTTTGCCAGAATTTCAATACTCTCAGTTCTTTATGTGCAGACGTCTTGAGCTTTTTTCAAAAAGCAAGTAGAGCAGAAACCCTCGAACTGAAGGGTGAAACAGAAGGTAGAGGGATATGCAAATGTGTTGGATTTTGAAACCTCACAAAAGTGGTAAATTCAAAATGGGCAGTTTCCATATTTTTAACTGTATAGATTAAAAAAGACAATTACTCCTCTCCATTAATTAGGACTAATGTCTTGAGCCACACCTCGTTTCTTACACCATATTTTTCTTCCAGTGAGTCAGACTTTCTTGTATTTTAATGTCTTGCTGAGGAACAGTTCTCCAGATCTTCCTGAAGGACAGTGTTGTTGTCTCTCATTTTCAGTCCAGTCTCTGTACCTGAGCAGTTTGATAGTTCTGTGTTGGTTAATCCACACAGTGATCTACGTCTGAACCTTTGAGTAGAACAAAGTGTCTAACTTAAGACACAAAGCAGTGAAGAAACAGGTGCAGATGATTCCAGATGATCAGGTGTTTCATTTACTGCTGATGCTGAATGCTGAATGGTTGGAACCCCTTTATATAGAACCTTGTATCTTTAAGCACTTTGAAGCTTGGATCACTGAAACATTTGTTCCCATTTCTTTCATTTAATCCTCAATGCAAATAATATGACCGTTATAAACAAAATAGCAAAGATATGATGGGTGGCTCAAGATATTTGCACAATATTGTACAAAATTTTTAATTTCCTAAAATGTTTCGGGGTTTGGTTTTTGGATCAGCAGGTCAGAGTAACAGCAAGTGTGGAAGAGAGGAGAAGAAGAGAGTGCAGGCAGGTTGGAATGGGTGGAGAAGAGTTTCAGGAGTGATCTGTGACAGACGGGGACCAGTGAGAAGTTTACAGGATGGTTCTGAGACCAGCTATGTTGTTCGGGTTGAAGACGGTGGCACTGAAGAAAAAACTGGAGGCAGAGCTAGAGTAGTTAAAGATGCTGAGATATTCGTTGGGTGTGACGAGGATGGATAGGATTAGAAATGAGTACATTAGTGGGACAGCTCAGGTTAGACGTTTTGGAGACAAAGTTAGAGAAGCAAGGCTGCGTTGGTTTGGACATGTCCAGAGAAGAGACAAGGATTATATCGGGAGGAGGATGTTGAGGATGGAGCTGCTAGGAAAGAGGAGAACAGGATGGACAAAGAGGACGTTTATGGATGTGGTGAGAGAGGACATGCAGGTGGTCTGAAAGAGGATGATGTAGAGGACGACGGAAGAAATGGAAACGGATGATCCACTCTGGCGACTCTTAAACGGGAGCAGTCGAAAGAAGAATAAGACGTTTTCAGGTTTGGTTTTAAGATCTGTCAGCGCACAAATTGCACCATACTTAAATAACTTTTTTTTGTTACACATGGGACTGAACAACGTCTTTCTGCTGACGAAGACTCCGTGAGTTGAAAGTGTAGAGAAGCGGGTTCAAGCAGCTGTTGATGAAGGTGAAACTCACAGCGATATCCCTGACCGAATCTCTGAACGTCAGATGCTCATCTAACAAACCCGGGTAAGAGTGTTTCATCGCAGCTGCGAAGATCTCCACTAAATTGACAAGGTGGCATGGCATTGAGAAGACAAAGGTCATCACCACTATGCTGGTCAATGTCCTGGTCAGTCTCCGGCTGTGGAATAAGGTGCCCTGGTTCACTCTCTTGTGGAGGCAGTAGTAGGAGGTGACCATGATGGAGAAGGGAAGAACGAACGCCAGCAGAGTCTCTAAAACAGCAACTACAAGCCTGTATTCATCAGAAGAGCTGGTTCTTCCACATTCGCTCTTGGATCCATTCAAGACGATCTCTCTGGTCAAGATTGCCGGAACGGAGAAACCAAACCCGAAGACCCAAATCATGAACAAGAGTACCTTTTCTCCTTTTTTACCCACTTTGGACCATTTCTCAGGATGGCAAACCTGCATGTACCGGTGAACGGCAATCATGGTGACCGTCATCAAGCTTGCACTTGCGCTGGAGTAGACGAGCGAGATGAAGAGCTTACAGAGTGTCCTTCCAATGGTCCAAACGTGGAGCTGGTTGTAGATCCACACGGGAAGGGTCATCAGACACAGGATGTCCGAGGCAGCCAGGTTCAGCATCAGGTGCACGGTGAAGTTGTCCCTCTTGAACCTCAGAAATATGATCCCAGCCACCGCGATGTTGCCGGGAACCCCGACGGCACAGAAGACGCCCATGAGCACGGAGCTCACCAGGTTTACCTGGTTCCAGCCTGTGGAGCTCAAATCACTGCTGTTGCTGAGCTGCATGTTGGATCTTGGAAAGCAAAAGGATGCACGAGGAAGCTCTGAGAACAAAATGACCAGCGCTGGTTATCAGTTTCCAAAAATTTAAACAATGAACTGAAAAAAAGAGAAAGCTTTAAGAGCTCACTTAACTCCTTCAACTCTAAGGGACTTTGAACAGAGGTGGCAGAAGTACTTTTAAGTAAAAAGTACAAAAGAACAAGTACAATTACATGAACAATGTATATTTTAGTGGGCAGAATTATTAGGCCAGTGAGTATTTTGACCACATCATCATTTTTCTGCAGATGTTCCACCTCGAAGCTGGTGAAACTTGAATGCTGCTTGGCTTTAAGCAGATCAGGTGATGTGTATTTGTGTAATGAGGGAGGGTGTGGCCTAAGGAGATCAATGTGTGCAGAATTATTAGCAGCTTCTTTTCCTCCTCAGACAGAATGGGCCAAAAGAGAGAGAGAACTGACTCTGAAAAGTCAGAAATTGTAAAAAGTCTTTCAGATGCAGCTCTCTTGAAGTTTTCAAATCGTGATCACAAAACCATCGGTTTGTTGCAAAATGTCAACATGTTCGCAAGAATCGTTGCGAAAAGATGCAAATGAACTGCCAAAGATTTGAGAAGAATCAAATGTGAAGCTACCAAGAACCCATGATCTCCCAGTGCTGTCCTATTCCAGAACTGGAGTGTCCAGGAAACAACAAATCTGGACCAAGAAACATCTCAAGACAGATTTTTCAGGTTTGATGGAGATGTGAGTGACTCTTGATGGACCAGATGGATGGCCCGTGTCTGGATCAAGAGCCCCACTTCCACTCAGACTTCAGCAAGGTGGAGGTGGGGTACTGGTTTGGGCTGGTATTATTAAAGATCAGCTAGTTGGACCTTTTTGGGCTGAAGGCTCAAAATCAACCTTCGAACCTACTGCCAGCTTTTAGAGACACTTTCTTCAAACAGTGCTTCAGGAAAAAGTCTGACCATGACTTTTCTGCAGGATGAGGCTCCATCACATGCATGGAAGTTCTCAACATTGTGGCCAGTAAAGACCTTAAAGATGATAGAATAATGACACGCCCCCTTCCTCACCTGAACCTAAACCCTGTTGAGAACTTGTGGACTTTCTGAAACATGAGATTTACAGGAAGGAGAACAGACCACCTCTCTGGACAGAGTCTGGGAGTCTGGATGGAAGGATTATGACTGCTAATGAAAAGAAGGGCCGCTATTGGTCACCTATTTAATAATTTTTTCATGTCAGACATGTTAATTTAGTAAATGTTGAGTTGTTTGTTTATTTTTCTCACTTTAACACATGCAAATGAACAAGTGAGATGAGACTAGTTGTGAACTAATTCTTGTAATAATTGTGACACACGTGCATCCTCTGATCACTGTGGTCCCATCCAGATATGTCACGATTTTCCAAGGAAATGTACTGGGAGGTAAAGGCTTTGGACCACACCTGCTCATTCTATTTGCTCTCCTTGTGCTCGTATTCCATATCAGACACCAGTACCATGAAATGAGAGTTATAAGCAACATCTGACCATCGGTCCTATAAAACAGAAGCCATGTAAGTGATTTCATTAGGGATTACTGAATATTAGGTATTAGCCTTGAAAGGAACATCAGACTTGAAAGGAAGAACTTCAGACACCAAACCTGCCAATGAACATGTGGATGAACTGATCTGTGCCTGGCAAGTAAAAACAAATCTTTTTTTTTTAAATTTATTTTGTGATGATATGTACAAATAATACCCATTTAATTAATTTGACTTATTTCCAAGGTGCATGTTTGAGCATTATACACAAATAATATTTTATGTGGAGAACTAAAGGAGATCCATTGCGAGAAGTCCACCACTAGAGGGCAGCAAATACACCAATATATAAACTAACTGTTCTGCACTGTATCTGTCTGTCTGTCTGTCTGTCTGTCTGTCTGCATGTCTGTCTGTTAAGCTCAGGCTGTGTTAAATGTGAGCAAGGTCACCGCTTCCTTCAGTGAAGAAATGAAATGATAAAGCTCATCTTTATGCTCCCTGTCATTTTACACCATTTTCATACAATTCTATGTTTTAATCTAACTTTTTAAGTTGATTTTTTCAAATTTTTGCTTTGACTGTTTAAGTTAGATGTTTCTGTTCCACCTTAACTGGGGCAGCAGTTACTGTGTTGCAGAATGTCACAACTGTAAAATATAAGGTGGACATGACCTCAGCTAACCTCAGTCTGCTCTAAAGTTGGTTAAGCCTGAGAGGCGATGGCCAGGGGCAGCACGGTGGTGCAGAGGGCGCTGTCACCTCACGGTGAGAAGGGTTTAAAAGTGAGAGTGAAGTGAAAGTGACCATTTCTGTCATTGTGAGGTCACAGCACACAGTGAACCACAACGAAGTTGGACCTTTGCATTTAACTCTTACACCCGCAGTGTAAGAAAGAACGCATATATATTTTTTAATATATTTTTCTTTTCTTTTTCTGTACACCTGTCACTTTTATAAGAGCCCTGTAATGCCCGCATTTCCCATTCGTGGGATAATAAAAGATCACTCTACTCTCTAACCCATGCAAACACTGCAGCAGCGGGCAGCTATGAAAGTGCCCGGGGAGCGGTGACGCGAACGGTAACTTGCTCAAGGGTACCTCAGGGCAACCTGCTGGTGAGGGGTTCGAACCCACAATCTTCCGATTCTGTGGCCATCTCCCTAACCACTAGGCCACCGCTGCCCGCAGTTTGGTTCCCAGACGGGTCCCTTCTGTGTGGACATGTTGTCCCCGTGTCTGTGTGTGTTTCCTCTGGGAGCGCCGGTTTCCCCACACCGTCCAAAGACCTGCACGCCAGTTTTACTGGAGATGATAAATTGTCCTCTAAGTATGTGTTTGCCCTACAATGGACTGGTGACCTGTCCAAAGTGTCTGGACCATTCGTCCTGTGAGAGCTTGGATAGACTCCAGCACCACCCTTATCAGGACAAGCGGCTCAGAAAATGACTGAGTGAGTGAGAGAGAGAGAGAGGTCATTATCAGAGAAGGGCGCATGTGAAAGAAAGAGCAAGTGATAAAATGAAGCAGCAGCTGTTTTGTGATCTGAAGGACAGCTGTGGGCCCAGAAATGGTGTTAGACCTAGCAGTTAGATCACTATCCAATCAGCACTCTCCGCCGTTGCCTAGGTTGCCTGTACCTAGAAATTGACAGCTCAGGTTAGATGATTTGGAGACAAAGTTAGAGAAGCAAGATTGTGTTGGGTTGGACACGTGGATTATATCGGGAGGAGGACGTTGAAGATGGAGCTGCCAGGAAAGAGGAGAAGAGGAAGACCAAAGAGGAGGTTTATGGACGTGGTGAGAGAGGACATGCAGGAGGTCAGTAGAGGAAGAAGATGAAGAAGAAGAAGATCAGGAAGGTTAAAAAAACTTGCCAGGTTGCTTTTAAGAGCATAAAAGAGGGGAACTATGATTAGATGTCCCCAGTTTTGCATTAGTGCAGAAGACAAGCTTATGGGGAAGTAAATTTCAGAAATGAAAATCAGAATTGTTTAACAGAATTGGTCACAGCGCTCAGCTGAAACACAGCGCAGCTTAAAGACGTGAACAGAGTGAACAGAAACAGATGTCGTGTTCGGGCCAGTTTGCTTTTCTGTGGAATGATCTTGAGAGGTGACCGTGTACGGGATCTGACTCTGGACTCTGTTGGACTTGGACTGAGCTGACAGGCTGCCATACTGCTGTTCTGGGGGGGCCGGGGGGATTTTTTCTTTTTTGGTGGGTAATGTATGATTTCTCAGACTGATGAGCTGTGAATGTGGGACTCCCGCACGCTCTCTTTATCCAGGAATGTTAGAGGGACACCCCCGAAAAGTGGAGGATGCTGGATGTCACCATACGCACGAGATAAAGTTGTTATTGTAGCCGATATGCCCGCTAGACTGGAGTGCTGGAGATGAAATGAGTGAAACGGGAGAACATGCTGTACATTTTTTAAGGTCCCTTCACTGAGTGCTTTAATAAACATCCAGATAAAGAAACATGTGTCTTATCTGTCTGAGCACTGAGATTACGATGTGAACGTTTGATTGGCAGGCTCTATGTCCAACATGTCCAACCATGGCCAAGGAAGAAGAGCTTGTTGATTTTTTGAAGTCTGAGTGAGCGCAGACCCTCCACACTTGCATATTTTAATGCACATTTAACTTCATACACTGGATAAAACATCTTCTCAGGGTTTTACTATAATGTACGTCAGGCAGCCTGTAGATTTGGACCGTTTCTAGTCCTTTTTAGTCCTACTTTCGCAGAGGAGCCTGGATTTCCTTCTGAGACTTGGTTCTCTTGAGGCTTCTTCCAGTTTTAGGGAGTTTTCATCCCCTTCGGCTCACCAGTGGCTCAGACCTGGATTCAAATTCCGAAGCGGTAGGTTGCCCTGAGGTACCCTTGAGCAAGGTACCGAGCCCATCACTGCTGAATATGGCTGCCCCCTGCTGGAAAAGCAGAGGTTGCATTTCACTGTGTGCTCAGTGACAAATAGTCAATTTCACTTTCAACCCTTTGCAGCACGGAGCTCTGCTTCACGCTCCCGTGCAGGATGAAGCGCATCCTCATGCTCTTCTTATGTCAGACTTCCTGAATGTGATTGCCTGTTACACCTCTCTGGTTGACGCGGAAACGAAAGAGGGTGACATCAACCTGTCATCGCATTGACTTTCATCTCAGCAGAGGGAAAATCCCCTCAATGCTAAAACAAAGAACTGCTCAGAAAACACCCACAAGCGTGAAGCCATGTCATTTATTTGGTGCTCTACAGTTCCTGTCATAGCACATTCCAGCCGCTTTGATTTTTTGGACATGGTTGATGTTGTCTAAACATCTTGTGCCGAGCAGATCAGCAGAAATGGTCCAGAATCACGTTAAGACCGTTTCCAAGGCAGTTTTGGAGAATGGTTTCTGACATGACATTGAAGCTGCAGTGGTCAGTCTTGAGGGCTGGAATGACAACACAATTAAAAAATCCAAATAACCAGATCAAATTGCCCTCTTGCTTTGTGTCAGAGTGAGTAATAATGACCCATGAATCCCTAATACCCGGAGCAGAAATTACCATCAGCTTTCAAACAGTACGTGTGACAATTTCACTCCCCCGCCCTCAAAGCAAACACAGCCTAATTTCTATCAATTAGTGCAGTCTGAGTCCCTGACATGCTATTGTGCTTGGCACGTCGCTGCATTGCTGCCAACAGAGCATGCAAGTGTTGTGGCAACAGAGCGAACAAATAGCAGGGTAGAGCACTTCTGAAGAACGTTTCTTGAAAGTAATGTTAGTGTAAGGAGGTTTTGGTAACCAGATGTGTGAAAGAGCTTCAGCTGTGGGATAAAACCCAAAGTGATTATGAAGAACCTCTAAAGACAACGAGTGTAAGGTACTTTTGGTGACCTCTGCAAGGGACATTTTACTCTCTTAAGCAATAAGGACCATGCCGTCCAGATGCTTTGAATCACAGGAACTTCTGATGACCACAGTAACCAAAAAGGAAAATCTGATGACCCTAACGTCAATGTAACAAACGTTTCTTGGCCATAATGCCAGTTTAAGGAACTTTTGGATACCATAAGATGAATATAGCTCACTTTTGGTGACCGCATGGTGCAAGGAGCTTTGTATCGATAGCAAAGAAGATTTTGATATGATCCCTACAGTAGAAGGAACATTTATTGGTAACTCGTTTATAAGTAATGCTTGAATGAGTATAAGGTGATTTAGATGACCATTGAATGAATAATAGGAACTTTTAATGAGCTTAAAGTGAATATCAGATTTTTTTTTATCATAAGCTGAAAATACTGATTTTTTTGATGATGATAAAGTGAATATAAGACTTTTTTTATGACTATAAAGTGAAAATACAGATTTTTAGATGACCATAAAGTGAAAATACGGATTTTTTACCGATCATAAAGTGAATATAAGATTTGTTTATGACCCTAAAGTGAAAATACTGATATTTTGATGACCATAAAGTGAGACAAGATGTTCTGATGACCATATCATATCTATAAGAAGCTTTTGTGGACAATAAGGTGAACAAAAGGAACTCTGCTAAACCATACCGTGACCTTTCACTGACCTTGCACTTTGGACGATTTTAAGGAAAGCCACCTTACCTTTGTGAGATATGCCAGGTTAATTTCTGTGTCATGGAGATGATGTCATACTTCAGACAGCGTATATATGTCATCACTCAAACCCAATCGCTAGTTTCAAGATAGTTTCTATGTGTAATTCAACACTTCTGCTGATCCCTGCGGCCCACGTTCGCTTCGTGCTTCTCCAGCGTCCACGTATATAAACCGTTCACGGTTTGACTTTGATTTATCCACCCTGGTGATGCTGGATTATGTCCCGCTCACACTTTTATCTCGATACGTCCTGAGTGGTGTGTAATGTTGGTAATTCATCATGATACCCGCCATGTTTGAAACAACTCCATCATCAGAAATCATTTAAAGGTCATCAAGTGCTTAATTGCTGTTTTTTTTTTTTTTTTTTTGGTCCCGCTCGCCATGACCTGTTGACCCTTCATCAAAGCAAAGCTACTGTTTTCTCTCTGAGCAGATGGATTTGTTCCCACAGTTTCCCTGCTCTGCACCCCTACGCTGTGTAAATCATTTGCCACCGGCCAGCTCCACTTGCTTTATCTCTGCGGCGTTTCATCGAACAGAACAAACAGTGAGGCCATTTCAATGGCAGCTCCCTTTGCTGAGGCACACCAGTAGGGTTCACATGAGCCACCGGGGTTTGCTGACTGAAAATAAAGAAGATAAAAAAACTTGATGACCCCGCTCCGCCGTTTTGGCCCGTCTTTCCCCTCCCGTGGTCTCGAACGTCTCCGACAAAACGCCATCATTCACCCGCTAGCTCATGCCTCGTCGCAGTGTGATTAGAGTCAACGCTACCCGTGATTTACACACTGACAGAGCCCATAATCCTCCATGAGCATGATGTCACGGCTCTGTGGATGGACGCAGAGATAAGCATGGGCCATTAGAACGCAGCTCTTTGTGGGAAATCTTTCAGCCATGCTGATTGTACAGTTAAATGCAAGGTGGGAACGCCCCCCAAGTGCAACCCCACCCTGGAGAAATGACATGTTTTGTTGACTTTTTAAAATGTATCTATTGCTGAGAACTCATTTGAAGTTACTGTGTTGCGCATATATATATATATATGTATGTATATTATTTGCAATGCACTAACTTTAAATTCGTTAGGTCTAGTGCTTTAGGGACTATACCTTGGGATCAGAAGGTCATGGGTTTGAATTTTGGATGAGTGCTTTGCCCTGAAGTATCCTTGAGCAAGGTACTGTCCCCAACACTGCTCCCTGGTTAGGTCAAAGTTTTTGTCTCTCATTTTCAGTCCAGTCCATGTCCTGGACCAGTTTCGGAGGCAGAAGCTGCCATGCTGGCGGTGGAAAAAAAGGCAGCCGACATTCAGAGAAGGGCTTTGGGACGTCCTTCAAGAAGCCTGGAGAAGTGTTCCTGAAGATGACTTAAAGAAAGGAGCTGGTCTAAGAGAGTTGAGGCTGTGCCGAAGAATAACAGTGCTGGTAGTGAATATTGACTTGAATGGTGGTTAGAATGAAACTCTCTTGTGTTTGTGCACAAATCACTGAACTTGTCCCACTTTTCCACTAAATATCATGAAGATAAATAAGGATGCCAAATCACTTCTTGTGCTTATGTGCACAATTCATTCAGGTCACTCAAATAAAAAAAAATTAAAAAAAACAT
Source organism: Hepsetus odoe (assembly GCA_017165825.1). NCBI lineage: Eukaryota > Metazoa > Chordata > Actinopteri > Characiformes > Hepsetidae > Hepsetus > Hepsetus odoe. The sequence goes on from CM029391.1 coordinate 17,605,631, forward strand.
ATTATTAGATATAAACTTTTGCACAAGCCTGTATTTGACCTTTGTCGTTTGCTAAGCTGCCGCACGTGTGAGTTTCCCAATTTCTTGAAGGCTGAGATAATCATGGATTCCTGCTCTTGAGACTCTTGAGCGTCTATTTATTTATGACACGAGTAAAAACACGTGAAGCGCTCTTGTGGACCAGCAGGCCCATTAAATCTGAAACACGGAGTGGATGGTGAAATGTTTACGTGTCCACTTATGGAAGTTTGTGGGACAGGACGGGGGTTTGTATACAGCAGAATGAAATTCTCTGGCCTCCAGGCTTATCCGGGTCGAAGCCTGAGGTTCGCTGACTCTTCTTCAGTTTTGCGGCATGCAAATGAGTCGGAGCTGCCTGTGTCTTTAAAACCGCAGCGAGAGGTTAAGTTACGGCTAACGCTGACATTATTGTGATAAGATGGGATGTGAAAGGGAGGCTCGCCGCCATTACCGTCGGCTAAATGCTTCGGCTGGAGTGAAGCTCGATGCTTGCAGAAACACGGCCCTGCAGCTCAGCAGTCTGTCCGGATGTAAACAAGATTCAGAAGAGTGGTAAACAACCCTCGCGTCCCAGTGAGACCCAGAAGCCGTGAGCGCTGGCCGATAGTTAGAACGATGCGAAGGACGTCTTAGATTTAAATCTCAATCTCCCAGAGTGAAAATGAAAGTGACTCTGTCATTGTGAGCTCACAGCGAACCACGGCTAAATACATCCTCTGTATTTAACACGCACACACACCGTCCAGGAGGGGGCAGCCATATTTAATGCCCGGAAAGCAGTGATGGGGTACCTCAGGGCAACCTATAGGTCTGGAATTCAAACCCATGACCTTCTAATCCTGGGTCCTCATCCTCAAACACACTTTATGGGTAAGTATGATTTTTGTTACCAAGGCAATAACTATCACCGCACATTAATACTGGGAGAGGTGAGAGTATCAACGTTCACTGTTGCCATCTTGCCAGCAATATTTCTTAATGCCGTGGATGCGCTCTGACACAGGTGAAGTGGGAATGTTTGTTGGTCTTTCATTTTTTTAAAAGAGGCTGCAAAGCAAAGAAACTCAATAGCAAATCTATTCCTGCAGTCAAACATGGTGGTGGTAGCATCAAGATATGTGGAAATTATCAGGAAATTATAGAGCAATTCTGATCAGGTTTTCCAGAGTGTTCAGGATCTCGGGCTGAGATTAAGGTTTTTATTTCAGCAAGACTGTTACCTCAAGCACCACCAAGAAAGTTCAGGAGTGACTTGAAAGAAAACTGTGAAAGTCATGGAGTGAATGATTCTACCAAGAAAAATGAAAGTCAGGTGTGCAGATGTTGTAGGATCGCTCTCTTTGAGGTTGTCATCGCTACCAAAGGTGCTTTAATCAAGTCAAGGGTCTGAAGACTTTTCTTCAATTTCAGGCAGCGGGGGCAGCGGGGGCAGCGGTGGCCTAGTGGTTAGGGAGTTGGCCCCGGATCGGAAGATTGTGGGTTCGATTCCCTCCTCAGTGGGTTGCCCTGAGGTACCCTTGAGCAAGGTACCGTCCCCGTCACTGCTCCCCGGGCGCTTTCAATAGCTGCCCACTGCTGCACGTGTGTGTATGGGTTAAATGCAGAGGTCCTAGGGGCAGCGGTGGCCTAGCGGTTAGGGCGTTAGCCGCATGATCGGAGGATCGTGGGTTCAAACCCCTTCCCAATAGGTTGCCCTGAGGTACCCTTGAGCAAGGTACCGTCCCCATCACTGCTCCCCGGGCGCTTTCAATAGCTGCCCACTGCTGCACGGGTTTGAGTGTGCATGGGTTAAATGCAGAGGTCCAATTTCGTTGTGGTTCATGTGTGCTGTGCCGTGACCTCACAATGACAAGGGTTGTCACTTTCACTTTTTCACTTTCAATTTCTTCAATAACTGAACTCTATCGATCTATCTGTCGATCTATCAATCTATCGTGCCAGTATGATAAAAAGTTGTGAAAAGATTCACGAGGAGATAATTGTTCAAAACTTAAAATATAGAAAACTTTACGCCCATATGAAGTGAAAGTGAAAGTGACAGTGTGTTGTTGTGAAACACAGCACACATTGAAACACCACGAAATGCAGCCTCTGCTTTTAACCCATACACACGTGCGGCAGTGGGCAGCTATTGAAAGGGAGCAGGGAGCAGTGATGGGGACGATACCTAGCTCAAGGGTACCTGAGGGCAAACTACTGGTCTGGGATATCCACCCTAAATTAGTGAGCAGATGATCTGTATCCTTCTTTCCAATTATTTTAAACAGGATCACGTATAAGAATTTTCTTGGCTCTGTTCAACGTGACTGTACCTTCGTGCTTGTTTGAGGGGTACAGAACAGCACTGACTCCAGCACTGCCCGTGACCCTTACCAGGACAAGTGGCTCAGAAAATGAGTGTTTTGTTGAGAAAAACAACACAGTCTGGTGAAATTGTTACTTCGCTAATTCTCCAAATATAGACAATTTTTCTGCATCAAGAACGAGAGACCTGTAAGAGTTCACCTTAGTTCACTTCTCTTAATGGAGTAGTTCCATAGAGAGTGATGGTGCAGCGGGTCCGGTTACAGGAAGTCTAGCACACTTAACTGCAAACAACGAGGTTGTAGGTTAGAGGCTGACTTGATTCTCCAAGAGTTATTTGAACCCCTGAACAGGACCTTTAACCCCAAATATCTACGAGGAGGCTCTTCCTGTTTGTCAAGCTGTAAATATAAGTGCCATTGGTCAGGTCACCACTGTGTATTAAAGAAATGGACTCTCAGAAACTCTACCAAAACATGCCAATCATCCAAACTTTTGCATAATTTCACAGAAACCTTCACTGGAAACCATTTAAACAAGTCCGTTAGAGATTATATAACATTACTGGCACATGTACTGGATACTGGAGCTGGATACGCCTCCGTTAATACGTAATAAGTCAAATTTAAACCAAGCTTAAACCCACAGACTCACACATCAGACACTCAGGGGTCGCCCTTCATGCACTGACATGTGGAAACTAAAGTGTCTGAACTTCAGCTCCCGCGGGGTCGTAAAGCCACCGCTGACACCTCTGTCTTTCCCAACAACTGAGGATGTGTGACAGAGCGTAAAAGTAAAATTAGAGGGAGAAAAGACAGTTCTCGCTTCCTCTTGAGTCAGAGAAATAGAGTGAGTGAAAGAAGAGAAGAAAATAGACCTGTGTTATACTCTAAATGTGGGACGAACACGTTTATGCCTCCTGCTGCAGATGTTGCGCTCTTTGAAGCGCATTCTTATCATTCTGCATGGAGTCTGCTCGCAATCGTTTCACTATTTTATTGCGTCGGTGGTCTAAACCAGACTCCAGCCTCCAAAAATAGTCCTGCACCCTCTGTTTAGTCTAGTCAGGAAAGAAAGGGAATTGAAATACTTTATTATACAGTTAGATATGACGGCACAGTCTGATTGGTTGAGAATGTACCACCTTTATTGTTATTGATTAATGTGGTCGAAAGCCATTTGATGTTATTTTCTGCATGTGATGGTTTAGTTTTACTGTAGAGTTGTTAAAGAGAACGTTTGCATGATGGTAGTGAGACTAGCTATGTTATATGGGTTGAAGATGGTGGTGCTGATGAATAGACAGGAGGCGGAGCTGGAAGTGTTAGAGGTAAACATGCTGAGATTTGCGTTGGGAGAGACAAGGATGGACAGGACTAGATAGAAGTATATTAGAGGAACATCTCAGGTGGTTGGTTTGGAGACAAAGACAGATGTGAGGCTGAGGATGGAGCTGCCAGGAGAGAGGACAAGAGGAAAGACAAAGTGAATGTTAATGGATGTGGTGAGAGAGGACATGTAGGTGGTCGGTTTGAAGGAGGAAGATGACTGGACTGGAAGACATGGACAATGATGATCTGCTGTGGACACCTAACAGGTGCAGCTGAAAGAAGACAATGACGTTTTGATCTTTTTGTTCAAAACATCCCCACAGTGATGCAGTTGTACAGAAAATACATACAATTTAAACACATCATTCAATAAACTGAGGAACATGAACTTGTTTCTTAGTAGTTTGTATACAAACGGAACTGTGCAAAAGTCTTTTCTTCACTCAACACTCATTTCTTCATATTTTGCTTCCAGAATTTCTTGTATGTTTAATGTCTTGTTGAGGAACAGTTCTCCAGATCTTCCTGAAGGACAGTGTTGTTGTCTCTCATGTTCAGTCCAGTCTCTGTACCTGAGCAGTTTGATAGTTCTGTGTTGGTTGATCCACACAGTGATCTACGTCTGAACCTTCAAGCAGAACAAAGCGTCTAACTTAAGACATTTAAGAAGCTGTGAAGAAACAGGTGCAGATGATTCCAGATGATCAGGAGATTAATTTGTTGATGAATGCTGAGTGGAACCCCGTCATCTAGAAGCTTGTATCTTTAGACACTTTGCAGCCTGGAGCACTATTTGTTCCCTATTTGTTCCCTATTTCTTCGCCAGGTTCCTTAATAATTTCATGTTAATTAATTAACGCATCCACCCTGGTTCTTTCAACCAGCAGCTCAATGGAAAGACACATAGTTAAGAGAAATGGTGATGCAGAATATCTGCATGGCTTTTTTAGATGGAAGTTGTGCCGAATTTAGAGTTGTTGGCCAGAAGGACGGCCTTGAGGACTCTAACAACCCCTCTGGCAGCTTCGGGTCTAGTGGTGTGTGTTCCCGGATTAAAAACTAAACACACTCCAAACACACTCCCTGCAGGAGTCCCAGGCCGGCCGGCTGAATGCAGCATGCTGAATCATGACATGCTCTAAGAGTGGTGTCATCTCCTGAAACTGGATTATACCTGATGTTGCCACTAGGGGGAGCAAGGATTCAAGTCTGTGTGACTTCTTTTCTAGTTCTTAATTGGATCTGAGTTCACAGTAGGTTCTATATTGCATGTGCAAAGTTGATATATCAATTTTAGTTAGGCGTTCTCTTTTTCAGCACACAGGAGAACGTGGTGGAATGAATATAGAAAAGAACATGGGGAACACACAATATGGTAAATGTAGAACATGCTAGCAAACATACAGAAGATGAAGAACATGGTAGGACACAAATGATGTTTATGAAATTAAAGGAGCACGTGCATGATGTTATTTAAAGATAGTGGAGAACATACAGGACATAGTGGAACAAGTTCAGGATGGGAGATTTAGAACATAGTGGAACACATTCTTAATGGTGGATATAGAACAAAGTGGAACATAGTGGAAAATATTGCATATAACAAATAGGATTCAAAAGGCATTAGATGTAGAACATAGTGGAACACACATAGAATGCTACTGTGTTGGCGCATATACAGATCTAGAGCATCACGGAAGAACATTTGTTGTAGAACATAGTGGAACAAAAAGAATAGTAGATGACACAAAGGATACCTGATCTAGAACCTAGTGGACCACACACAGGATTGTACCTCTAGAGCACATTCAGGATTGTACATGGTGGAACATGTAGACCACACAGGATGGTAGATATGGAACATTGTAGAGTATATACCGAATGGTTGATCTAGAACTTGCTGGAACACAGAGGACAGCATTTGTACAACATGGTGGGACAAGAAGAACATAAATACAGAACACAGTAGAGAACATGGTAGATAATGAACTTGGTGGAACACAGGATGGTAGAGAATTTAATTCTAACCAGCTTTAAAGTCAGTATTCACCACCAGTACACCACCACCATCATTCTTCAGCACAGCCTAAACTCTCTTAGACCAGCTCCTTTCTTTTAGTTATTTTCAGGAACACTTCTCCAAGCTTCTTGAAGGACATCCCAAAGCTCTTCTTTAGACTTTGGCTGCTTTTTGTTTCCTTCAGGAAGAACTGGAGAACTGTTCCTCAACAAGACATTGACATACAAGTGAAAGTGAAGTGAAAGTGACTATTTTTGCCATTGTGTTGCACAACACTTAGTGAACGACAACGAAATGCATCCTCTGCATTTCACCCACACGCACCGTCCAGCAGGGGGCAGCTATTTAAAGTGTCCGGCAGGCAGTGATGGGGACGGTACCTTGCTCAAGGGTACCTCAGTACAACCTACTGATCTGGGATTCGAACCCACATCCACTTTTGACCTTCTCCTTTAAGAGTAAACTGCCGTAGATCTCTTCACTTCTCATCAGGACGTGTAACAACGTCTCAGGCATTCCAGCATGCCTCTCTAAAAGCATCGAAACCGAGGCAGACTCCTGTCTTTAGATTTTGTGAGGCTAAATCCTCGTTTCTCAGGGACTTGCAAAATCCCAAATCTGTCTTCTTTTGATCTGATGATTGACGGCAGGCTTAGTGAGAGCTCTCCAGGATTTAATAATGTCCTTAGGTGTCCCGGCCTCCGCGGGACACTTTCCGTTTAATCTTTGATCACCGGTGGCGTCAAATCCTCCACACGTGAGGATGTGCCTCTGAATGTCAGGAAAATGGCACCTGGTCGAGAACGTGCTCCTCAAATGAGGGGAAAATTGAACTTTTACCAAATGTAAAGTGTTTGGAATTATTTCATTTCATTATTTCATTAATGACCTTTTATGCAATATTTATACATTGTTCAAATAATGAAACTATTGCATCAGTTTCATGCTTAAAGGTTCACCAGAAAGCACTTAAAATGATATAAAATTGAATAACAATAAAGAGGCATCATGAAACATCATGGACAACTGATTTTCTTCTTTTAAATTAAATATAGAGACTAATGTGGGAGGTACAGACTCCTGTAAACTGCAAAATTCCTTTTCCATGTAGAAGCTAATAATAATGATAATAATAATAATAATAATAATAATGATAATATTCATTGTGATTGTGTGTCTAATATATTTTCATATATCTACATTCACAGAACAACAGCTGTCCCCTCTCATTGACACTGACGTTATGAGGACAAGGCACAGAGCAGGACAGTTGGAACAGGAGGAATAGGAAATGCTGTAGGAGGGGTTACTGACTTCTCTAGAAGATCCAGATTCAGAACGGGCTGCTTTTGGAGCTCAGCTTCCAGATATTGGTGTTCGGAGCGGACAGTGGAACTTTAACAGTGTTAAATATTTCAGAGTTTTACTGAAGCCCAAATCTTGCCAGTGGTTCGTTGATAAAGTGTTTTTAAAGGCAAAAAAAACTGAACTATACCGCGTCCATCCATCCATACATACATCCATCCACCCAACCATTCATCCATCCAACATCCATCCATCCACCCATCCATCCATCCATCCACCCATCCATCCACCCATCCATACATCCATCCACCCACCCATCCATCCACCCATCCATCCATCCATCCACCCATCCATACGTCCACCCACCCAACCATCCATCCGTCCACCCACCCAACCATCCATCCACGCATCATCCATCCAACATCCATCCATCCACCCATCCATCCATCCATCCACCCATCCATACATCCATCCACCCACCCATCCACCCATCCATCCATCCATCCATCCATCCACCCATCCACACATCCATCCACACAACCATCCATCCACCCATCCATACATCCATCCACCCACCCATCCACACATCCATCCATCCATACATACATCCATCCACCCACCCATCCACACATCCATCCATCCATCCATCCACCCACCCAACCATACATCCATCCATCCACCCATCCATCCATCCATCCATCCACACATCCATCCATCCTTCCATCCATCCATCCATCCATCCTCCACTAATGACAGCAAACTTAAAGTACAGGATTATTTATGTTGTATTTCGAGCCAGACTTTCAAATATTTTTAATGTGTTGCTGAGGAACAGTTCTCCAGATCTTCCTGAAGGACAAAGTCTTTGTTTCCTGTATTCAGTCCAGTCCCTGTGCCTGAGCAGTTTCAGAAGCAGTGAGAGATCATCTCCACCGAGAAAACAAAAGGAAAGTGTTCCTGAACTTAAAGAAAGGAGCTAGTCTAAGAGAGCTGAGGCTGTGCTGAAGAAAAACGGTGGTGGTGGTGAATATGGACTTTAAAGCTGGTTAGAATGAAACTCTCTTTGTATTTAGACTGGAGTTACATGTGTTTGTACACAAATCACTGACCTACTGTCTCAATTTCATAAAAAATATAAAAAATTAAGGTTTGGCTCAAGACTTTTGCACAGTAAATAGAGTAACTCATTTGAAAATAATGGATTTATGTGGTTCTGCATATCCAAGAGTCACCTGTTCGAGTCAAGATGGGAAAAGAAATATAGATTTAAAAAGCGAAATGGAGCTGCTTCTGAATGAACCTGTGAGAGGCCCGAGGAAAACGTGAATGTTTAATTTTAGCAGTCCAACAGCAAGGTCAGTATTATGTCCCGTCATTTAAATTCCCATCATTCTACTTTGCATCACAACACTGCGCTTAGGGTAATGTTCTTCTTTTGCCAAAACCTTCAATTTGGCCTATAGCTGGAACGGGTGAAGAAAAACCACAACATCTGAGCCCTTGTCTCTGATCAATTCAAGGGGTTTCAAACCACACATGTTGGAGCTTTCTTCACTGGCACAGAGCTGCAACATTAATTCCCTGAAATATTTTCCACAGACCTGATTTCCTGACAATTTTAAGCCTAGTCTTAATCCAAATGACACTGTGAATGTTTTTTTTGTTCTGCAAAGCCTCACGAAGACGGTCCTAATCTGCGCCCTCTGGATAGGATGTTATACTTGAGGAACAAACAGCTTCTGAAATGAATGTCACGCAGGTTTTGCAGCAAACAAATCATCCTTAGGACTTACACTCCCTGGCCACTTTATCGGAAACCAAACAGATGCTCAGTTTTACAGGTCCAACAGTGAAATGGTACCGTAGACTTTTTGGAGGATATAGAATTTCAGAATTTCAATTGCAACACTGTTGCATTTATGCAACACAGAGCGGTGACACCTCCCAATAAGAAGGTCATTGGTTTGATTCCCAGTCTGGGTTCATTCTCTGTGGAGTGTAGATGTTCTCTCCCTGTTTGTCCTCCAGAAGCTCTGGTTTGCTCCAGTAGTCCAAAGACATTCAGGTGGACAGGGGATGAGTAACAGCCATGTGAAGGACTTGTCCAGGGTATCACTTGGGATGGACTCCAGCACCCCCACCTCCCTGCTTAGAGAATAAAAAGATAATTAAGGCTTTATTCTGAAGATGTATCCTGTATACGAGTGCTCTGTCTCCCTGAGCCCTTTTCCAGCAGCAGAAATGGGTTATAATCCCCCAACTCAGGAGCAGAGCTGCTGACGCCCTGTTTACACAACACACTGTGAAGACCAGGAGGAGATTTGAGTTATCAAAGAAAGCCTTGACAGGTGCAGACGTTTCTATAGCTGGTTGCAAATGGGATTAGAGCTCAGATTTCCCTGCTGAGTCTGCTGGTGTTTTTCGGTGTCTGAGAGGAACATGAACGTTTGACGGAACAGGTCCATGTTTAAGGTGTGCCGACCTCGTCGACCAACGGCTGCGATATGCGGGAATCGAATGACACAGTTTGCTGATTTTCTAGGTAAATAAGAACATAATCTATAGTGAATCATCTAACAATGCTGAATTAATGTTTATTTTCTAAATGTAACCTCCGCCCATCCTTTCTCTAAGCTGTTTATCCTAACCACACTGGAGCCTGTCCCAAAAATCATAGTGTGAGAAGTGGAGGCCTTGTGGACCTTCTCACCGTGAGGTGTCCCTGCTGACAACTTCCCCACAGTGCTGTGTTTAGGGGCAGCAGTGGTCTGAAGGTCAGAAGGTCAGAAAAAGAGGAAGACCAAAGAGGATGTGGTGAGATGGAGTGGGTGCACTCTAGAGCATCCATATTCTCTTTATATGTTTTTCCTTACTTCTGCTTCTTCTTTCACCTGCTCCTGAGAAGTCACCATAGAAGATCTTCCATCTCCATGTCTTCCTGTCCTCTGCATCTTCCTCTTTCACACTGACTGCCTGCATGTCCTCTCTCACCACATCCATAAACCTCCTCTTTGTCCTTCCTCTTCTCCGTTTTCCTGGAAACGCCATCCTCAACATCCTTCTCCTGATATACTCCTCGTCTCTCCTCTGGACATGTCCAAACCAACATAGCCTTGCTTCTCTCACTTTGTCTCCAATCACCAGCTGTCCCTCTAATATATTCATTTCTAATCCTGTCCATCCACGTCCCTCCCAATGCAAATCTCAGCATCTTTAACAGCGTCACCTCCAGCTCCACCGCTTGTCTTTTCAGACACTGTTTGCAACCTGTATAACATAGCTGCTCTCACTACCATCCTGTAAACCTCCTCTTGCTGGTCCCCTTTTGTCCTATCAGTCCTGTCTCTCTTCTCCACCCATTCCAACGTGCCTGCACTCTCTTCTTCACCTCTTCCCTCTATATCTCTTGTCTGTGCCTGTATGTGAAGTACCCTCTCCTCTGGACATGTTGGGGTTCCAAGCATGGAGCTGTAGCAGCAAGTGATGCAACCATAAGACTGTCCCTCATTTCAGCTTCCGTTTAACAGGCCGTGCTGTTTGCTGTTTTTGGCTTTGCTAATGTTCCTGCAGTGTTTATAGATACAGTTGCACAGTATCAAAAAGTGAGACTATTACTGCACACCTCAGTCGGAGACGAGCGTGAGATGATTCAGTGCTGATTTGGACCATAAGCTTCCATTACTTGTTCACCTCAAAACTCCAGCACTAAAAGAAATAAACTCTAAAGGCATCAAACGTGTCTCGGCTGATCCGCGACATTCAGGGTATGAGGCTGTATAAATTACATTTTTTCAAAGCAGAGACGCAGAATTCTCTCACCACACACACACACACACACACACACACACCTCCATTGTTAGTTTCAAACTGTCAGCAGTGCGAGAGATGTTTTCTGCATGTAGGGACGTGCATCATGTGTAATATTAAGACTTGTGAGGCCTTTATGAAAAGATAGATGCAGGCAGGTGGATAATGTTTGAACTGATAGGTAGATAGATAGATGGATAGACAGACAGACAGACAGACAGACAGGCAGATAGATAGATGGATAGATTGGTAGATTGGTAGATTGATGGATGGATGGATTATATTGAGTATATAAGCCTTTATGTTTGAGCATGTGTGTTTGTGTGTGTTTGAATGTGTGAGTTTGTGTGTGTGTGTGTGTGTGTGTGTGTTAGAGGTGCAGCTCGGTGAGTTGATTTACTCCGGCCTGTTTCTGCTCTGTTACCTTCCTGAAGAGTCGCTCTTTGTTAATCAGCTGCCTGCAGCTCATACCATCCATCACCTGCAGACACCTTCACTCCAGCCAGGAAGAGTTCACCCACCACTGCTGACTCCAGGAGAAGATGCTGAGTCGGCAGAATTTAAGAACGAGTGGAGTGAGAGTGTTCTCTTGTTTTATTCGTCTACGAGGTGCCCAAACACAGAGAGTCAGATGGACGTTGAAGTATAGTCCCAGTCTTGTGTCCACAGTGCACACAAACTGCACTTAGCCCCGCCCACTAACTACTCACAATGAAGTGGACAGCTGGAGTAGCACAGGGTGGGTGTTTCAAATAAAGTGGCCAGAGGGGAAGTAAATGTTAGGTGTTTCTAATAAAGTGGCCAGAGGGGAAGCAAATGTTAGCTGTTTCTAATAAAGTTGCCAGAGGGGAAGTAAATGTTAGGTGTTTCTAATAAAGTGGCCAGGAAGAGGAATTACCTATTAGGTCTTCTTCTTCTTTTTCTTTCGGCTGCTCCCGTTTAGGGGTCGCCACAGCGGATCAACTGTCTCCATTTCTTCCTGTCTTTTGCATCTTCCTGCTTCAACCCGACCACCTGCATGTCCTCTCTCACCACGTCCATGAACCTCCTCTTTGGTCTTCCTCTTCTCCTCTTTCCTGGCAGCTCCATCCTCAACATCCTCCTTCCAATATAATCGTCTCTCCTCTGGACACGTCCAAACCAACGCAACCTTGCTTCTCTAACTTTGTCTCAAGGCGTCTAACCTGAGCATCCTCAACTCTCTCGGCACAATCCTGTCCAACCTCGTCACCTTGAAAATCTCAGCATCTTTGCTCTGACACCTCCAGCTCCGCCTCCTGCCTTTTGTCAGTGCCACAGTCTCAACCATACAACATAGCGGTCATACTACTGTCTGTAAAACCTTCCCTTTTACTGCACTCTAGCTGGTGCGTCTGTCACAAATCACTCAGCCCTCTTCTCTGTTCAACCAGCCTGCACTCTCTTTATTCCTCTCTTTTTCTACATGAATTTGCTACACTGGTTCTGTTGATCCCAGTGTTTAAGCTCCTCACACCTGCAGCCTCCACTCCCCTGCCATCCTAACCTCCCTTTCCTCCTTTCATTCACACTGTATTCTGTCTTTTGCTCACTCTCACTTTCGGTGCTCTACTCCCAGACAGATCTTCATCTCTCAGGTTCTCCTCAAGCTGCTCCCCTACTCTCTATGTAGATCTGTAATATCAGCAAACATCACTTCGTCCACGAGACTCCCTGTCTAACCTCGTCCGTCTAACCTGTCCAGCATTGCTGCACAAACAAGCGGGCTCAGTGCTGATCCTGATGTAATCAACACCTCTACTTTAAATGCATCACGTCTCCTCCTGCTGGTCTGCTGCTGTTACTGCTCTCCTTACATAATCTCAGACTACTGCTCTCATACTTCTCTGTAACACCAGACTTCCTCATAAAACCACAACTCCTCTCTGGGCACCTGTCTTATCTTTCTCCAAAATCCACAAAGGCACAATACGGCTCCTTCTGACCTTCTGTGCCTTCTCCATGTTCCTCAGAGCAAGCCTTTATCTGTGGTGCTCTTCTCGTATGGCCATACTGCTGTTCAGTGATCCTCACCTCTTTTGCACTACTTAACTTCTTCCACCACTCTTTCATAACTTCATGGTGTGGCTGATCCTTTATCCTCTCTCGTTTACTACAGCTCTGTGCATCACCCTTATTCTGAGGAATCGGTGCCAGTGCCGCCACGCCTCCCACTCCTCAATCTATTGGTGTGCTCAATCTGGTCAAGCTCAACTGTACATACCCCTAAGCATCTCAATACTTCCACTGGTGTCATCGGTCCAGCCTTTCCCTTCTTCATCCTCTTCATACGCTGCCACCCCATCTTGTTTTTATTTGCTGTACTTCTGGTGAACTCTTCTCATCATCAGTCTTCTTCTCTCTCTCACATTTCTTCATTCATCAGCTCCTCAAAGTATTTCACTAATGCACTCCAACAAACCATATTCTGAATCCCAGTTTTATTTCTATCTTTGTGATGCTGACCTGCTTTATCTACGAATCTGTCTCTATACAGCTAATCGGTAAGGTCCTTTCTCCCTCTTTACTGTCAACCTCTCCTTATAATTCTTTTAAACACACCTTATCTTGGCCTTCACCCTGCTTTCTTACGCCCTGCGGTTCATCTCCCTTACTACCTGTCTACTTCCTTCATCTTTCTACATGTCCCATGTCTTCTTTTGCCTCTCTCTGCTTGAATACACTCCTGGACTTCTTGGACTTTTCTGGTCTCAACATCTTTCTTCCCTGCTGAGATGCCACACCAAGTGACTCTGGCAAGTCTGCTGATCACTTCTGCAGTAGTTTCCCAGCAATCTGTGTGCACTCCCAGTGCCGTGTTAACTCCTGCACCAGATTTACCTTGCAGTCCTCCTCCTTCAACTTCCCCTGCAGTCCTCGACTCTGCCTCACTTTCCTCCTCTTCTTGACCTCCAAGGTCATCCTACAGACCACCATCCTATACTGTTTAGCTACACTCTCCACACATGCTGCGGTCTCTGATCTGTTTTCAGCTGACCCTCCTGCACCAGTAATCCCACCTGTGAGCATCTTCCTCCACTCTTATACATCATGCTCCTCCCTCTTCTTAAAATAAGTATTAACTACAGCCATTTCCATCCTTTTTGTAAAATCAACAACCATCTGACCCTCAGCATTCCTCTCCCTTGACACCATTTCACCCATCACCTCCTCCATCACCTCTGTTCCTTCCTGCCATGATAGTAAAATCTGCCAATCATCACTCTCTCTCTCTCCCCTGGGTACACTCTCCTATCACTTCATCTAACTCACTCCAGAATTTTCCTTCTCTTTCATCTACAACCAACTTGTGGAGCATAAGCACTAACAGCTTATTCATTATCACACCTTCAACTGACTTCAAGCTCATCACCTCCCCTGACACCTACTTCCAAACACTCTCACATACTCTTCCTTCAGGATAACACCTACTCCATTCCTCCTTCTATCCACACCATGGTAGAACAGTTTAAAGCCTCCTTCAATACACCTGGCCTTACTACCCTTCCATCTAGTCTCTTGCACACACAAAATGTCAGCAGCCTTCACTTCTCTCCCATCATATCAATACCTTTACCAGTCATGCTGCCAGCATTCAAAGTCCCTACACTCTTCACTCTCTCTCTCCTCTTTCTCTCCTTCACTCCCTCTGGACACTTCAGCCCTCCTCTTCTTCTTCTTGACCCAGCAGTAGTCCAATTTCCCACCAGCACCCTGGCAGGCTAACAGCATGATGGCGAAGTGCGTTGTTAACCGGGCCTGAGCCGATCGATGGAATTGCTGTATCGTTGTCCGCATATTGATTTGGCAAGTTTGCAGTGCCCTTCCTGCTTCCTCCCCATTTGCAGACTTGGGACCGCGCGAATCTGCTGGCATTGTGCATCCCCTGTTGGCTGGGTTGGGAATACCATAGATGTAATAAAAGGCCCAGTTAGAGGAGAGTAGTGAGCTGTTTCCAATAAAGTGGCCACTTAGTGGAAGTAAATGGAAGGTGTTTCTAATAAAGTGGCTAATGAGTGGAACTACAAAATATATATTTTTATGAAAGTGACCAGTCAGGTAATCAAAAAAACAAGGTGGGTTTTCCTACTAAAGAGGAGCCAAAATGGAAATCGTTATGTGTTTTCATAAATGTGAAAAGTACAGAGTAGGTGTTTCTAATAAAGGGACAAAATAGAGAATGTATGGGTTGTTTCTAATAAAATGGCCAGAAAAAGCTGAGATAGTGTTTTCGATAAATTACCAGGATGATGTTTCTAATAAAAATTGACTTGAACAATGATAAGTTTGGGGTTTGAGTGACTGAGTTGTGTTCTGTAGATGATTTTTTTTAATTCGAATGTTCTCAGATGTGCTTTCTATCTCCACACTTAACGACTTATATGTATCATGGGCTCATGCATTTCAATTATTGTGTTAAGTGTAAGTAGTTCGGAATCATGATGGAGTTCACTGTGCAGATATTCAGTTACTGTAAGGGATATCTTTTATGACATTACCTGCATTAATCAGGCATAATGTGACATTTGATCATTCTGTTGTCCTTGTCTGGTAATGTCTGAGGCAGCAAAACTCAGACATTAAGCTTGATTTCACTGCTTTGGTCCCGAGCGTCAGAGGTGATGATGAGTGTCAGCCTCAGGGCGACTGACTCCTTGGTTCTTCAGCCTGTTTTACTATAAATTACCTTCATGTAGGGAATCGGGAAGCAGGGCATAGAGGAGGAGTGGAGAGTTCAGCACTCAATGGTTCATGGCAATGAGTGTGGAAGAGGGTGAGGAAGGGTGCGAACAGGTTGGAATGGGTGAGAGCGAATGGCTGGGTGATGCGTGACAGGCAAGGGACAGTGAGGTGAAAGGGAAGGATTACAGTAGTGAGAACCTGCTATATGCTATTGGTTGCGACGGAGGCTGGAGGTATGCTTTATACTTACCTTGTTGCCAGTCTCGGGCACTTTTGAACTGAACAGTGCGTTACAGAAACGGGCCCCGAAAGTCAGGCCTCCGGAAAATCAGGCCTCCGGATCGAGCGCCGGCGGTCAGGCCTCGACGATCAGGCCTCCGGCGGTCGAACCAGACGATCGACATCAGGCGATCCCAGGCCTCAGGCGATCAGGCCTGCGAAGATCGACCTCAGAAGGTCGACCTCCAGAAGATCAGCGCTGCAGATCGGGCATCCAGGCGATCAGACCTCCAGGCGATCAGGCCTCAGGCAGTGGCCTCTCAGGCGGTCGAGCCTCAGAAAATCAGGCCTCAGGCGATGATCAGGCCTCCAGACGATCAGGCCTCCAGAAGATCAGGCCTCCAGAAGATTAGGCCTCCAGAAGATCAGGCCTCCAGGAACAGAAAAAGCGACCTGAAGTATAAAAGTGTGTTTGTGTGGGTTTGTTCTGATTCATAAGAGCAGCCGGTCTTTACTCCACGCTGCTGCCGGTGGCCTACGTGTCTCCCGCACGTAAATATTTATCGTGTGTAAAATGATGTCACGTCTCGTGTCGGCGGCTCATAATGCGCTCCGGCTCTTTTGTGGCCGGGCCGGCCTGGGCGGCCAAATCCAAACAGAGCGCCTCCTCATTCTCACCAATCAGGGCGGAAAATCGGAGACAAGGCCTCCCCTCGGACGTCCAGCCGACGGACCGCTTCCTCTCCCCCTCAGAGCCTGTGACAGAAGGGTTGCCATGTTTGTGGTTTTCACACCATGTTGGGCTTACAATGTAAAAAAGAAGCATTTTTGGGACTGGCTTACTTTCAGCCTCTGATGTTTAAACGTAGCTCATCTTTTGATATTGTTATAGTTTATAAGTGCATAATTACATGAGTTTAGTTACACAATTCCAGATTTAGTTGCGGTTCCGGATATCTATAAGTTGGTCTGCACTCGTGACGTGTCAATGTTTGTGAAATTACTTGCTGCCTTTAAAACTCTCAATCAATCAATCAATTAATCAACAAAGAAGCAAAAAACAGCTAGATTGATGTATGAAAAAATGCAAAGATCACATTTATTTGAAATAATTAAACTTCATCATCACTGTACTTAAATTCTTTTCACCATCAAGACATTTGGACTCTTTTCTGAATATCATTTTGGGGAGTTATGAGTAAGGAGATTTTGCCAGGTCTTGGCAACCCTGTCCAGCAGACTGATCAGACTGTTACTCTGTAACAGATCAGCTGGAAGGAAATGGCACCCTTCTGAAAATGCACGTTTACTCATGCAAAAGGATGAAGTGAGACAATAAGAGTGTCCAAATCAAACAGTTTAGTTACTGTTTATTGTCCTTTCACCCACTGGCCACTTTATTGGAAACACCAACCTTCTGCTTTCCGTCAAGGGCTACTTTCCTACAAACACCCACTTTCTACTGCCTCTCACTGGCCACTTTATTAGAAACACCCACCTTGTGCCTCCTTCTAATGGCCACTTTATTAGAAACACCCACCTAGTGCCTCCTCTCACTGGCCACTTTATTAGAAAGACCCACAGTGGGCCTCCTCACACTGGCCACTTTATTAGAAAGACCCACAGTGGGCCTCCTCATACTGGCCACTTTATTAGAAACACCCACCTTGTGCCTCCTCTCACTGGCCACTTTATTAGAAACACCCACCTTGTGCCTCCTCACACTGGCCACTTTATTAGAAACACCCACCTTGTGCCCCCTCTCACTGGCCACTTTATTAGAAACACCCACCGTGTGCCTCCTCACACTGGCCACATTATTAGAAACACCCACATTGTGCCTCCTCACACTGGCCACTTTATTAGAAACACCCACCTTGCACCCCCTCACACTGGCCACTTTATTAGAAACACCCACCTTGTGCCCCCTCTCACTGGCCACTTTATTAGAAACACCCACATTGTGCCTCCTCTCACTGGCCACTTTATTAGAAACACCCACCTTGTGCCTTCTCACACTGGCCACTTTATTAGAAACACCCCCATTGTGCCTCCTCTCACTGGCCACTTTATTAGAAACACCCACATTATGCCTCCTCTCACTGGCCACTTTATTAGAAACACCACACCTGCAGCCCAGCTTCTGTCAGGAACATCGGTCAGTCTCTCTCAGCAGTGAGGACTGAGGAGGACTGAGGACCATCCTCAACATCTGTGTTCAGGAACTCAACTGACCATAAGAACAAGAAGACAAACTGATCGGGTTCCTAATAAAGTGTCAAAGCTATCAAACGCGATGTGATTCGTTTTTCCCTCCAAAGCAGCCGTGAGTGTTTTCTTTGGTTCTTCTGTGCACAAGCCTCAGCTCTGCCTTGTCACAGATCTGTTCCAAAAGTCTACCCTTCCTCAAGCTCTGTCTCAAAACGAGGAACAACCGTAGACAGCGCCCTCCTAAAGTGAAGGCCTGATTAGCCCTTATGTGGTTTTTTTCCGTGATGGTTTGTTGGATGATGTAAATTTAATTACTGCAGACAAACGACAACATTATGCGGCTGAACGCTCGACTTTATTATTCCTCTCTGCTCCCGCAGTTGGTCTCTTTAACAGGGAACAAATCGTCCGCGGTTTACTTAATTGATGACTCTTCTGTTTACTTAAATATAGTTTAGCTGCTATTTTAACTTTGGGTAATTTGATTTATATGCGAAAATGTCTGCAGAGAAATGGGACGTGACTCGCCGGGGTGGTGAACGAGGCTTCTGAGGACATGCTGGAGTCAGGGGGTCCAGAAGGGTGCAGTTAGATTTCTGACTCAATGCTCCATGAAAGTAGTGAAGAACATCCAGCTGCGGCCACATTAATGGGGCAGCAGTGATCTAGTGGTGAGGGACGAGGCCCCAGGATCATAAGTTCATGGGTTCGAATCCATACCATTAGGTTACCGTTGAGCAAGGTACAGTCTGCAGCACTGCTGCCATTGAGTAGCTATGAAGTAACATCCCTTCATGCTGAACCCAGAAGCAAAACAGCTGAAGAACAGCGAGGTCATGGCTTGCCTTTCTGGACTTTGCTATTCTTGATCCATCATGCTATGAAGCACAATGGCTGAAGAAAAGCAAAGCCCAAGAAGATTCAGTGTCAGACGCTGGTTTCAAAATGACCAAAATGCCCCCCATTACTGGATTAAAACCCTACGTCCCATCATAAATGTATGTCAGCAGCAGAATGGGTCCATGCTCAAGTGCTTCTCACTCTAGACCTTGTAGGGTTAATGGAGCAACGTGAAGAACTCCCGCTGCGGTGGTGGAGCTGATGACAGTAAACAATTTACAAAGTGATCGTTTTGGCTCACATGGGGTTTTCCCAAGAAGTGAAAGAGCTCATGCTGAGATCTCGGTTCCTGAAAGGCCCGTCCCCCGTCCCTGACCTCCATTCGTTTTGCAGGTGAAACGTGTTGCACCATGCGCTGCCGCGGCAAAATAAACAGTTTGATTTATCACCTGCAAGGAAAGAGCACAGGAACCACACACTGAGGAGCAAAATAGCCACAACAAAGCCAAACCACATACCACACGCTACCTGCCCTGCACTGGGTGTTAATTCCTGCTTAATTCATCATGGGTGCCCTGGAGGTGGTTAACACACCCAGAAAAAAGAGTTCAGTAATTCAGTGTGTGTGTGTGTGTGTGTGTGTGTGTGGGTGTGTGGGTGTATAAATAGTATAATAATAATAATGTACCACTGAACAGAAACAGGTCAGCGGTTGCTGAGTGTTATCAGACTAGGCCCATAGGTCATAGGTTCTAGTCCCAGACCAGTTGGTTACCAGTTGCTTGCTTACTTCAAGGAACTGTCCCCAGCACTGTTTCCTGAGTGCTCGATATGGCTGCTCACTGCTGAACGGTGTGTGTGTGGGTCATTTTAAAATTTAATAGCTTTTGCCTCACAGTGAGAAGGTTCGATTCCCAGATGGGACAGTCCTGGTCCTTTCTGTGTGGAGTGGACATGGTTCTCCCTCTGTCTGTTACCTCCAGTAGCTCTGGTTTCCTCCCACAGTCCAGAGACCTGCACGTCAGGTGGATTGGAGACGCTAAATTGTCCCCTAGGTGTGTGTGTGTGTGTGTGTGTGTGTGTGTGTGTGTGTGTGTGTGTGTGTGTGATGGACTGGTGATCCTTCCAGAATGTCTCCCTGCCAGTCACCATTCACCACAGGTAAAATACTTACCTACTGGTCCGGGATTCAAACCCAGGACCTTCTGATCCTGGGACCTAGTCCCTAAACTCTAGACCACCACTGCTCCTGCAAAATCTGCTCCAGGTGAGAAAGCCAGCATGGTGACTTTACTAATATATATTCATTTTTAAGGTCCAGTAATTAATATGTGCTTTTTTTTGCCTTAAAAATGAATTGGCTGAATTTCCTTCTGTAGTTCCTTTGATATTTTCAGTCTTTGATTGTGAAGTTATCCTAAAGTAATCCAAAAGTATCACGTTTGAGTATTTTTTTGTGTGTTCCAGTGGATCATTACTAGCAATGGGTCCTCGCAATGTCAGCAATGGAAGAAATCTTAGCATCTTAGATAAACCAGTGAGTCATTTTGGCCATCTAAAAGATATTTCTGGGTAATTCCCTTTATCTAAATATGGAAATCTAATAATGGTAATGGATATCGCTTACCCGGTTGGCATCTCATTCACTTCACACAGGTCTTTCTGTGCTGGTCTGAATATATTTCCTCTACTCTTTGAGTCGTAACATCTCGGTTTTGGCCGTATGTTGATTCAGATTTGTCACACAAAGAAACAAATGTTTGTGGTTTTCGAATGAACCTCTCGCGGCTGAATATCGTGTACAGTCTCATCAACAGCAGCTGGTTGTGTTTGCACGTTTCTCACAGAAATGAGGTAAAAACAGCAGTTCAGAAACATACAACTCGTGTTGCAGTTCGCAACCTGCAGGGATATGCCATAATTACCCCTTTGGAGTTACTGGGAATAGTGAAAAGCCAGCAGCAATCACGTCTGATCCCACCATTCACTCCCTGTCGGGAGAGGCGGCTTAAAGCAAATCTCAGATTCACCACCTGGACTGCTGGAGAGGCGAACCCAACACAGAGTTTTCAAAATGGCTTTGCAAGATTTAAAGACCTTACTGACCTACGCTGCCCGTCAGCAGTTCAGAAACACCTGACTGAACGTTCTTATGCAGGGACGGAGATGTGGGTAGGTCCACACAGGCTAAAGAACTGAGGAAATGCAAGATGCTGGAACTGGATTAGGTTTTTGTGGGACTTCCTCACAGCGAGAAGGTCCTGGGTTTGATTCCCGGTCGGGACTGTCCGGGTCCTTTCTGTGTGAAGTGAACGCGTTACCCCCGTGTCTGAGTTCGTTTCCTCCAGGAGCTGCGTTTTCCTCCCAGCATCCAAAAACATGACCGTCAGGTGGGCTGGAGATGCTAAATTGCTCCTTGGACCGCAGACCAGTCACTTTCACTTTACTTTCACCAAAAGTTTACACCTGCACTTTTGTCTGTAGCCAAATGGAGTGGTTGGGTCCAAGCACGAAGACAAAGATTATTTATTGCTTCATTATTGAAAGACAAGATTTAAAAATCAGTTTCCTGTTTGAAGCTCTGGCTTTGACCAAAAGACACATCTATCCTGATAAAGTAGACATTTTTTCGTGGTTAAACTGAGTTTAGATTTTAGTTTGAGGTTCGGTAATGCCATACTTATGCTGCTGTTTTGATTCTAACTGTGAAAGCAAAACTCTGCTTCAGTTCAGTGCATCAGAGGTCAAACACCGATGACATAAATATTTCTCATGGAGGAAAAGATGGTCAGGTTTATGGTTTTGGGTTTGCTTTGCTGTTTCTTCTCAAACGGATCTCTCAGCTGCCTGATTTGTCGTCTTCCTTGGTGAAAAGTTGGGCCGGTGGTGAGCAGTGGCATGCTGTACGCTGAAGGGTGCGGTTGCTCGGGTTTTGGTTTTTGTGAACCCTGAGCTCTCAGGGAACCCTAAGTGAAGTGTTTGAAGGACCGTAGTGCAGAAGTGTTGGAACAGACGGATGATGGCTGCGATGCTGCGAGGGACAACCGAAAAATGACCAAAAGACATGATTAACAGACTCGTTTAGAGCAGCCAGAGTGCTGAGGTGTGCAAGAAAAGAGAATATATTAAAAGAGAACATGGACACCTTCATGCATCACAGAACGGCCAGTCTACCCCACTCCTAATAGAGCCTTAAGATCAGCGAACACTGCTTTCTAGAAGATCCTACACATGAAACAGAAAAAGAAATTCAGAACTCAGTTTTCGTTCACCAAAGCTTTAGAACGCACTGCTGATGAACATCCCTCTGGAAACCAAATCTGGTGATTTAAGAAAACAATAATAAAATAAACGAGGCCTCGTTTGAAGTGAAAGTGACTATTTGCCTATTTGTCACCCAGCACCCAGGGAGCAGTGTCAGGGGCTGTATCTTGCTCAAGGGTACCTCAGGGCAACCTGCTGGTCTGGGATTTGAACCAACAACCTCAACAAGAAGACCCCCAACAACAAGACCCCCTCCGCTCCACACCCATTGCCTTCTGAATCAAATTCAAGACACCAGTTTGCATACAGAGTGACTTCTAAATTTGCTCCCAGCTATTTGAGCTCCATCATACATACCTATACTCCTTCTCCTTCACTGTCTCCCTCTGAGGAACATCTTCTGAGGTCAACTTCATTCCAGCATGTTCTCGTTCTCGAAGGTCGCTCTCGAGCTTCAAGAAGCTAATTTCTTCTGAGAACAGCTGCTCTCCAAACATCTCTAACATCCCAAACTCACACTGTTCACTTCTTCACCTGCTTGACTGCATTTTCATTCATTTTTATGTTATTTTATTGACACTTAGTGGCATTTTAGCTCGTGTAAAGCTTTTTCTGTGTTTGAATGTTGTTCCTCACTTGAAGAACACATCTACTAAATGAGTAAATCTGGCTGTAATAGAATTTTATTAGTCATGTAAAGTGAAGTGAAAGTGACAGCTTGTCATTGTGAGTAAATGGCACACATCTCTTGGTGAACCCCAACGAAACGCAGCCTCTGCATTTAACCCATACTCACGCATGCAGCAGGGTAAAGCTGTAGAGCTTTCCCAGACCAGTAGGTTGCCCTGGGGTGAAGGGCAACCTTCAGTACCTTGCTCAAGGGCACCCCAGGGCAACCTACTGGTCTGGGAAAGCTCTACAGCTTTACTCATTTTCTGTTTTTTTAAAAGGGAGCCTCAGCAGTGCCAACACCCATCCATGGTAGTCAGTTGTAGGCACAGAGCAGCCCTGGGTTTTAAAGGGTTAAACAAATTTGGAGAGGATGTTCAGAGTTGAGCTCCAGGGAATCGAAGGTTACTGCAGTTCTGGGAGAATGTGCTTCGCAGAGGTGGAAACGCCACTTCTGTTTCCAATCAGAGCTTTAAAAGGAGGCGCGAGGGAGACAATCTGAGAAACGGAGAGAGTGTAGAGTGTGAGTGCAGGTGGTGTGATACTGTGACTGTGTCTCCACAGCTGCACCTGAAGGTTCAGGTTTTCTCCTCGTCTTCCTTGTATCCCAGAAGTCCTTCCTACTTGCAGCAGTTTTATAGTATCATACCCTCTCCCCAAAAACCCCGCTCTCTAAAAACAGGGGTTATTCCTCAGCAAAGACAGCAGTTCTGTTCAAAAGTCTTGATCCCCCTCGTTTCTGTCTGTTCTGTGTGAAAGTGAGACAGTAGCTCCGTGATTTGTGTACAAACACTGTAACTCCAGTCTAAACACAAAGAGAGTTTCATTCTAACCAGCTTTCAATACTAAATTCACTGGACTGAAAATGAGAGACAACAACACTGTCCTTCAGGAAGATCTGGAGAACTGCTCAGGTACAGAGACTGGACTGAACATGAGAGACAACAACACTGTCCTTCAGGAAGATCTGGAGAACTGCTCAGGTACAGAGACTGGACTGAAAATGAGAGACAACAACACTGTCCTTCAGGAAGATCTGGAGAACTGTTCCTCAACAAGACATTAAAAAAACAAGAAATATTACAAGTCTGGATCTTTGGAAGCAAATTATGAAGAAATGAAGAAGCACAGTACTGTAGAACTCTGTTTAAAGGGTTCCTTGATTGGTTAAATGGTTCTTTTCTATGGTGGAGAAACTTCTGGATATGGTTTATAAAAAACCTTTTAGAAAATAGTGCCAGAAAAGGATTCTGAGCTATTTTGATCCTTTAAAGAACAATTTGTTTGCAAAAGAAAAAGCCTTCTTTGTTTTTTTCCCAAAGCCTCACTTGAACTGAAGAAGCTGAAAGTCCACTTTAATTCAGAAATTAAGAAGGTGTGCAAGGGATGTTAAGATAGATGGATGAACATATCTAGGCTTGTGTCTAACTTAGAATTTTCAAAAAATGGGAACAATTCTTCTGGGAAACCAAATTCTTGTGTCTTATGGATATTTTTTACCAAAATTAAATTTGGATCAAAATTTTTGCCTTTAATTAGACAAATTAGGGTACATTTTTAAAAAACGAAATACATTTCTGCGACTCACACACACTCACACAAAATATAAGTTTATTTGGTCTTCTTTTGTTCTTTAAATCTGTTGGCTCTTTGATCTCCTTTGATCTTCTTTTCCTCTTCTGAGCCTCCGTGGAGAGTTCAAAGCGGTCAAAGTAAATTCTGGTCACTTTCTCTGAGACACAGACACACACACACACACACACACACACACACACACACACACACACACACACACACAACTGAACCCAACTGCCCTAAAGCAGAAGGTAAACACCCGACTAATCTACTGTGGTGCCCTTTTCAGTTTGATGGTCAGGGGTTATCGTTACCTCAGAGACCATCTGTAGAGTCCAAAGATGAGCCTGGCTTTTAGGACACTGGACCAGAGGGCTCCAAAAATCACACATCCCAGGGTTTCCTTACTCTAGGAAAAGGAGCCCAGGGTGGGAATGAATTAGAGTCCAATAAACCTTATACTGCTCAATAGATCAACACTTTTGAGAGGAGATGAATACATTTTGGATTGGATGTTGATGAAGTGACACTGAGCACTGATTCGATCAGCTGAACACTTTTGGGAAAAGCTGGAGTGAAAGAGTTCTAGAAATAAACTTAACAAAAGCATTCAAAACATCATAGCCTTAAGCTGTTTTGAACACTTTGGGGATGAATTTGAGCAACGTCCTTTTCAATTCACCCCAAATTTTCTTCTTTTCCCATCATTCTTTGTTACTTTATGTGTGTTTTAAATTTATATAATCATCTGTATTACATACCTGTACAATTTTCAACCAATATTTATTTATTTTATCTTATATCATTATTTTATTTTTCATTTTATCTTTATTCTTCTTAGGCTCATCCCATATGCTATCCATTTTTCGTTTCTTTTCATG
Organism: Hepsetus odoe; assembly: GCA_017165825.1. Classification (NCBI taxonomy): domain Eukaryota; kingdom Metazoa; phylum Chordata; class Actinopteri; order Characiformes; family Hepsetidae; genus Hepsetus; species Hepsetus odoe. The sequence goes on from CM029391.1 coordinate 17,630,782, forward strand.
CCTTTCAAGTCAAGTAGGATTTTATTGTCATTTCAGCCATATACACAGTACACAGTGAAACGAAATAACGTTCCTCCAGGACCCTGGTGCTACACACAAGACAAGACACAAGACAAACACAAGACAACATAAGACACAACACGGGGCAACAAGTGCGGACAAGACAGACAAGACAGACAACAACAGACGGCACGACAGACAGTACATTCATCCGTGGAAGGCTGCAGTGGAAAGCAGCCCAGGCACATTATGGTGTAGCAGTGTGGTGGAGCGGTGTTACTGTTACTTTGTTACTTTGCACAGTCTTGGAGTGACTGAAGATCCATTTCACTGCACGAGTAGCTGCACATGTGACAATTAGACTGCTTGAATCAATCTGCCCTGAACACCTTTGGGATGACACTTTTGGGATGACCTGAACTCCTCTGGGATGATCTGAACACTTTTGGGATGAACTGAACACTTTTGGGATGATCTGAAAACCTCTGGGATGATCTGAACACTTTTGGGATGATCTGAACACTTTTGGGATGATCTGAACTCTTTTGGGATGATCAGAACTCTTTTGGGATGACCTGAACACCTTTGGGATGATTTCTACATCTATGGGATGATCTGAAAACCTTTGGAATGATCCGAACACATTTGGGATGATCTGAACACCTTTGGGACGATCTGAACACTTTTGGGATGATCTGAACACCTTTGGGACGATCTGAACACTTTTGGGATGATCTGAACTCTTTTGGGACGATCTGAACACTTTTGGGATGATCTGAACTCTTTTGGGACGATCTGAACACTTTTGGGATGATCTGAACACCTTTGGGACGATCTGAACACTTTTGGGATGATCTGAACTCTTTTGGGATGATCTGAACACTTTTGGGATGATCTGAACTCTTTTGGGATGATCTGAACACTTTTGGGATGATCTGAACTCTTTTGGGATGATCTGAACACTTTTGGGATGATCTGAACTCTTTTGGGATGATCTGAACACTTTTGGGATGATCTGAACTCTTTTGGGATGATCTGAACACTTTTGGGATGATCTGAACTCTTTTGGGATGATCTGAACACTTTTGGGATGATCTGAACTCTTTTGGGATGATCTGAACACTTTTGGGATGATCTGAACTCTTTTGGGATGATCTGAACACTTTTGGGATGATCTGAACTCTTTTGGGATGATCTGAACACTTTTGGGATGATCTGAACTCTTTTGGGATGATCTGAACACTTTTGGGATGATCTGAACTCTTTTGGGATGATCTGAACACTTTTGGGATGATCTGAACTCTTTTGGGATGATCTGAACACTTTTGGGATGATCTGAACTCTTTTGGGATGATCTGAACACTTTTGGGATGATCCGAACTCTTTTGGGATGATCTGAACACTTTTGGGATAATCTGAACTCTTTTGGGATGATCTGAACACTTTTGGGATGATCTGAACACCTTTGGGATGATTTCTACATCTATGGGATGATCTGAACACCTTTGGGATGATCCGAACACATTTGGGATGATCTGAAAACCTCTGGGATGAAATGTTCAGTTATTTAGAAATGTTCAGTTGCGGATGACTGAGCATCTCTGGATTGAGTTGGACGAGTGATGGTGCTCAGTTGAATCCCTATGGGGTTGACTGAACACCTTTGGGATGAAGATTAACTGACCATGTCTGGGATGACCTGGAGCAATAAGCTCCACTGAAGACCTTTGGGTTCATTGGTTGATGGTGCTCAGGTTTGAATTGGGTTGAACACCTTATGGGGAATAGAAAACATGAGGGTTGGAGTGATGAGGTGATAAACACCTCTTGAATTCCTTTGGGAAGAACTGGAACAACTGGATTTGGGCTGATGGTGCTCAGCTGAAGCTTTGGGGTGGAGTGAAGACCCTTGAGAGGAGTCTAATCGTCGTGAGACGGAGCGATGAACCTTGGTGTCTTTGTTCTGGGCACCAAGAAAGGCTTTCAAACTCAATGGAAACTGTCAGATCACACTCCACCCAGAGCCTCCTTTATCTCGGCAGGCTTTTGGGAAAGTCCAGGCTTTGGTCAGCTGGCCCTCAGCTCTGATCCCTCAAACTCTCACTTGTGGTATCATCGAAAACAGCCGTTTTACCTAAATAATTACACCCTTCTTCCAAAAGCATCCCTTAGATCCCCTCTAGTCTCGCACGAGCTTTACAAACCGTATTTATAAATACATCAAAAGTGATCACTCCACCCATAGACAAGGCTCGCCACAGAACTGGGGGAATTAGCCATCGCTCCATAATCAAGGATAAGAAGTGTCCTGGAGAGCGGCTCTAAGAATAACTCATACCAGCTCGTCCTCTTTCAGCCTCTTTTTTTGTATTCCTCCTCTTGGTTTATTTTTACAGGATATGTTTATCCTCAGAGCCCTGAGTATGCTGTAATTTTAGTGCTGGAAACTGGTGATAGGTTCAGAGAGAGAGAGAGAACGAGAGAGTGAGGGAGGAACAGTGGGTCAGAACATACAGTCCCTTCCAAAAATACTGGAACATGTCAAGCCAAGACAGTTTTATACATGTAAGTTTATTTATGCACTGAAAAGATGAATATGAGATCAGCCCCCGTTTCCTGGAATTTACATCTAAAGGTGTTAAAACGAATAGCACCTTGTGAATCTGACCATGGGTTCCAGTAGGTTACCCTGAGGTACCGTTCCCATCACAGCTCCCTGGGTGCTGGATATGGCTGCCACCTGCTGGACGATGTGTGTGGGTTAAATGATACAGAGGTTCGTGGTTTACTGTGCTGTGTTTCATAGTGACAAACGGTCACTTTCACTTTCACTGAAGGAAAGGAAGTGAAGCTTCATATTTGGATGCTACTATGGACACCACAGGGTGATGTTCATAAGTTCATGACATCTACAAAGCCTTCTTAAAAAACGGATATAAACATTTACTGAAGGTTTCATCTGAAAAAACATCTATTAAAGGCTACTTTCATCAGTTTCTCCACAGAAGGTGTAACAATGATGGATGTTTACTCTTCTTCTTCTTCTTCTGCTGTTTCTTCTTCTTCCGCTTCTTCTTCTTTCGGCTGCTCCCATTTAGGAGTCGCCATCCGTTTCCATTTCTTCCTGTCCTCTGCATCTTCCTCCTTCAATCCAACCACCTGCATGTCCTCTCTCACCAAGCACATAAACTTCCTCTTTGGTCTTCCTCTTCTCCTCTTTCCTGGCAGCTCCATCTTCAACATCCTCCTCCCGATATAATCCCCGTCTCTCCTCTGGACATGTCCAAACCAACCTTGCTTCTCTGACTTTGTCTCCAAAACGTCTAACCTGAGCTGTCCCTCTAATATACTCATTTCTAATCCTGTCACATCCAACGAACATCTCAGCATCTTTAACTCTGACACCTCCAGCTCCACCTCCTGTCTTTACCCATTTTCTCCCAGTTTCTAAATTCAGGTTAGCTACCATGGATGGAAGATCATTTAGTGTCTAACGTCCTCTCTGTCTCTCTTCAAAGCTCGGTTATCTCTTCAGACTTATCTCTTCAGTCTTTGCTTTTCCACTTCTCCCCGTTCTTGATTTCTTCTTCTAGGCTGCCTTTCCGGCTGGGCTCTCACGATTCTCACGAATCTTTGTTCTCTTTCACTTCTTTTCACTTTGTTAACTGTTTTGACAGGTTTGAGAAATGCACAATATAAGTGAAAGTGCAAGTGACTACAGGCCTTGTGAACTCACAGTGAAACAAAACCAGATGCAGCCTCTGCATTTAGCCCACGCACATCGTCCAGCAGGGGGCATATCCAGTGCCCGGGAAAAAGTGATGGGAACGGTACCTTGCACAAGGGTAACTCAGGCCAACCTGCTGGTCTGGGATTCAAACCTATGACCTTCAGATCCCGACACCTAGTCCCAAAACACGAGGCCACGGCTGCTCATGTAAAGGATTGACTGTTATTATGGACTGTAGTGAGACATTATTTAGCCAAAGGGACTCTTAGTTTTGAAGACATGTCAGGACTGTCCTTAGAGCCTGATGTTCACTTTGTCCTGGAATTCTGTTCACTAATGTGTGGACTGTCTTTACTGTAAGGTGTTAATAGTTATAAAGATGACTATGGGTCGAAAAATCAACACAGACGTTTTTGAGCCTAAAGTGAAAGGAAATTTCACAATTTTGGAAAAAGTCTTCTTCATTCTTCAGCAGGAGAATGATCACAAAAATCAACTAAATGCAGTGAATGAACAAAAGAGAATCGAAATCAAATCAGTATTTGGCGTGACCACCCTTTGCCTTCAAAACAGCATCAGTTCTTCTAGGTACACTTGCACACAGTTTTTGAAGGAGCTCGGCCGGTCGATCGTTCCACACATGACTGTGTTTCTCCTCCATGTGACATTGATGGTCATCAGTACCTGTTTGGTAAAACTGGTTGATCAGACACCGACTATAATCCTACAGAATCCCTGACTGTGTGCAAGTGTTCCTAGAAGAACTGATGCTGCTCTGAAGGCAAAAGGTAGTAACACCAGATATTGATCTGATTGAGATTTTTCTTTTGTTCGCTCACTTTGCATTTTGTAAATTGATCAAAATAAACAATCATTATTGATATTTCTGAAAGCGTTCTTTGTTTGCAGCATTTTTTCACACCTGCCTAAAACTTTTGCACAGTTCTGTAGATGTATGCATATCTTCTGGTTTTTGCACATTTGTCTCTTCTTCATGTAAGTTTTCATTTTATCTTCACTCACTCTGATTCTCTGACTGTGATGGACTCTGTATCCCCTTTGTCATTACATACGAATCTCCTCTTACATTTGGCTCGCTACAGTTAAAATGATTATTCCACCAACCAGCAGGGAAAAGGAGGAATTTCACAATGTGGGAACAGAATCGCCATCATCGCAGCTTGTAGATGAAGTGATTGGAAAACCATCTGCACTGAGCTGTCAATTAGAGAGCGATGTATTTTGTCCGTGGTGCTCCAGAAAGAGAGAAACTTGCAGCTCTTTATCTGTGTGACTAATAAAAGGTGCGTTCGTCTTCGCCACGAGTGGAATTTGCTTGTTTTATGAGAAACGTGAGCTTAGAGGATGAAATCTCCTGTGTGCAAATCCACCACTGGTGTAATTTTGAGCTTCGGTCTGCATTAGCTGTAAGAGACCTTAGATCAACTCATCTGATTACAATTATCAGTAAACAGTCCTGAATCTCTGCAGAGCTCCAGAAGAACCACATAGTGTGGACTTAATAAGGACTGCAATCTTTTTGGACTCAACACACCATCTGAGTTTCACTCTTACAGTCCAGGGTGGTGGAACTGCACCAGAACAGTCCAGCACTTCTTTCAAAATCCATACTGTCATGTCCAGGAGGCAGAGGTTCTGATTAGGCCACTTTATTAGAAACACCTATGGTACACTGACGTATTTAGGAAACTTTATGAGCCTCACCTTCTTTAAAGTGGCCGTTTGAGTGGAGCATCCAGTTAGGTGTTTCCAGTAAAGTGGCCACTTAAAAAAATTGTATGATTGGTGCTGGAAATAATGTGACCATTTATTGGAAGTGAACTGGGAGGTGTTTCCAAAAAGTTGTGGCTTAGGTGAAGAACCAAGGAGATGTTTCCAGCAAGCTGGCCACTTAGTGGAAGTACAGCATGGGTGTTTCCAATAAAGTGGCCACTCGGTGAAGGTTTAGGGTAGGTGTTACTGATAAAGTGGCCACTAGCCGAAGGGTTAAGGTGTTTCCGATAAAGTGGCCTCTTGGTAAATGCTTAAGGTAGGTGTTTCTGATAAAGTGGCCTCTTGGCAAATGCTTAAGGTAGGTGTTTCCGATAAAGTGGCCACTTGCTGAAGGTTTAAGGTGGTGTTTCTAATAAAGTGGCCTCTGCAAATGTTTACGGTAAGTGTTTCCGATAAAGTGGCCATTTGGGGAATATTTAATTTAGGTGTTTCCGATAAAGTGGCCATTTGCCGAATGTTTAAGACAAGTGTTTCTGATAAAGTGGCCACTTGCTGAAGGGTTAAGGTGTTTCCGATAAAGTGGCCTCTTGGTAAATGCTTAAGGTAGGTGTTTCTGATAAAGTGGCCATTTGCTGAATGTTTAAGGGGGTGTTTCTAATAAAGTGTTCTCTCTGCAAATGTTTACGGTAAGTGTTTCCGATAAAGTGGCCATTTGGGGAATATTTAATGTGGGTGTTTCTGATAAAGTGGCCACTTGCTGAAGTTTTAAAGTGCTGTTTCTGATAAAGTGGCCTCTTGGTAAACGTTTAAAGTAGGTGTTTATAATAAATTGCTCACTTAATTGAAGTACAAGGAAGATATTTCTGTGAAAACCAATTCGTGAAAATACAAGGTGGGTGTTTCCAATAAAGGGGCCACCAAGTGAAAGCTCACGATGTTTCTTGGAAAGTGGACGTTGAGCAAATGTTAGCCAAGCTTTCCTTCATCACATTCCTTCCGTCGTATCTCCTGTGCGTGAAAGTGATGTTGGAGTGATGTCAGAATAAAGATGCTCAGATGCTTATCATCGCGCTAATTATTCCCCACTTGTTTGAAAAAGCAAACACAACTTTCCTTCAGACTGAAACCTTAAAGCAGGTTGTCACGATGATGAATGGATTGTGACTTCTGCTTCGTTCTTCAGTGAAATGGGCACAGCCTGCACGTCACGTGTTATAAATTACCTATTGATTGAACTTTAATGATCGGGTTGGGTAAACACATGAGTAACGACGGTGCACACCCCTAATATCAAATGTAGCACATCTGAGTGTGTTCACATTAATAGCTCTCGCCGGGCTGCGCTCGTTTACGGCCTTTGTCATGCAACACGTTAAAAGATTCCTCGCCTGCAAAGTCCTCGTTTCTAATGAGCGGCAGCCAGCCCCCCACAAAGCCACAAAGCTCTGCATACCCTCTCACAAGGAATAAATCCAAATTCATTTTGCTAATCCTGGCAGATCAACATGGTGAGCATAAAGTTCGGTGAACTCTCAGATATACACCCAAATTTAATGAGTCAACCAAAGCATGTTTGTTGTCCAGGTTTTTTGTTTTTTTTAACTATGAAAGGCTCTGGAACCCTGCATGATAGAGACGTGCTATTTTCTTGGCCCTGTAATCAGGAAATGATGAAGAAGATGATCTGGATCTGGGACAGCGGTGGTCTAGTGTTTAGGGAGTTGAGCCCCAGGTTCTGAAGGTTGCGGGTTTGAATTCCAGACCAGTAGGTTGCCATGAGGTACCCTTGAACAAGGTACTGTCCCCATCACAGCTTCCCGGGTGCTTTCAGTAGCTGCTCCCTGCTGCACGTGTGTATGGGATAAATGCAGAGGCTGTATATCGGTGTGGTTCACTGAGTGTTGTGCTGTGTTTCACAATGACAAGCCGACACTTTCATTTTATCAATTAACTATCTATTCTTTATTCTTATTTATTATTCATTCTTGTTAGTTGTTAGTCTCAGGCTAACTTTCATTTTTAATTACAGCTATTTGGAAGTGTTTGAAGGTAAGGTAGGTCAGGTGTAGTTTCTCAGACCTCAGGTTAAAGTTAAAATTTCCCAAAATATAATGAAATCAGGGGCGGCACGGTGGCAGAGAGGGTAGCGCTGTCACCTCACAGCCCCAGATGGGACGGTCCGGGGCCTTTCTGCATGGAGTTTGCATGTTCTCCCCGTGTCTGTGTGGGTTTCCTCCAGGAGCTCCAGATTCCTCCCACTGTTCAAAGACCTGCAGGTCAGGTGGACTGGAGATGCTAAACTGGCCATAGGTGTGTGTGTGTGTGTGAGTGTGTTTGTCTGTGTGACTGCCCTGCAATGGAC
>CM029391.1:17643607-17645484 GCA_017165825.1 Hepsetus odoe
GGAAACAAACACATAATCAATAACTTTCTAACACACACATATACACACATATAGACACACACACAGACACACACACACACACCTACACAGACACACATAAATATATATATACTAACATATATCTTTCTTTCTTTCTTTCTTTCTTACACACGCACGTCGCGTCCCTGTGGCTGTGAGGTGAGGTACGTCCTCTCTGTCTGAGTTCTCTGATGGAGCAGCAGATCTGGGTGAGATGTTCTGCTGGTTTTGGGGTGAAGTTATGAGGTCAGCTCCGAGGGGCATTAACACAGGGGCCCAGACTGTTTGGGTTTTCACTGACACGGCTAAATAAGCAGTGTTGGGGGGAGTTGGGGGGAGTTGGGGGGGGTTGTCCAAAGTCTAATGCATGGATTCCTGTCATGCGTTATGATTTATGATCCTTGCAGTCAACACCTCCGTCTGGCCGCTCCGCATTATTCCCTCCGCAGATCCAGAGATACCAGCATGGCTGTGCCCAAACCAAAAACTGTGATGGACGCTTAATTAGAGGATTAAGGACTTTCCCACATTGGATTTACATTCAAGAGTGGATTTCCCTCTTTAAAGTGGCAAACAAGGTTCCTTGCAACTTTCGGTTCTCAAAGAACCATTTACATTCACACTCGTTTAGCAGAAGCCTTTTTCCAAATCCAGTCACTGTGAAGATTAGCATTTAGTTCATTATTTGAAGAAGTAGATTCAACAGATACGGGAGTTTAACTGTCATATGTACAGGAGACAACAGCAGTCACGCTGTCCAGTGACTGTCCTGCTTTGATAAATAAGACAATATTTTATTTTAGGGCTTAAAGAACCTCTTCATCACTTGCTAATTAAACTTTTTCAACCAATAAAGAAGAAACATTCAGGGACCTGTTGCTAAGCAGCGGTGGCCTAGCCATTTAGGGACGAGGCGCCATAAACAGAAGGTCATGGGATTGGATTCCAGACCAGCAGGTTACCCGGAGGTACCTTTGAGCAAGGTACTGTCCCCATCACTGCTCCCTGGACTCTGGATAGGGCTGATATGGCTATATTTTCTTGACTTTGGAGTCCATCTTAACCACAATGGTGCTGGAGCCTGCACTCAGAGGGTAAAACAAACAGGTCACCTGTCCAACGCAGGGTGGACACACGTCCCCAGTCCACCTGATGCCATGTGACTATAGGAGGAAACCAGATCTCCCTTCAGAGGGACAGAGAACATGGACGCCATCTGGTCTGGGAACCAACACCAGAACCATTTTGCTCTGAAGTGACAAAACCAGTCACTATACTAACCTGTCACCCACTACTGGACGCGGAACATTTGTCTCTGTCCCATGACAGGGACAATAGAAATACCTATCCTGACTCATTCTGATCGATTCATTGAACGTTCTGAAACTGTTAAGCCGATGCAACTGCATCAATAAGTGGACTTTAGTCTTCCTTAGAATCTGGAGATGAGCGGGACGGACGAGCGGCCACGCGGCTTTCTGGACCCAAAATAAGGCCGGAACGTCCCATAGAGAGGATCACACAGGGATGCCAAAAAGACAGACACCGTAATTACAAGGCAGCATCAGATTATAAATTAGGAGCAGATATAGGCTGACTGGCATCGGCAGTGCAGCTGGCAGCGGCGCTGGAAAAGCCACTGCCTTCACAACTCACAAACAAAGCGCAAACAAAGAAACAGGCTCCGAATATGAGCTCACCCTCATTTCAGCAGTCGCAGAGGTTGTTCAACGTCTGTCAAACATTCAAGGACATCAACAACACATGGGGCTGAGGTGGCCTAACATGATGGGCCTTTCAAATGTCCGCTGTGGGGTTCCCCTGAATGTAACCCAATAGTGGCTATTGCTTCAGAGAAG